>JAYKKM010000378.1:2432500-2773920 GCA_035772405.1 Chrysogorgia sp. JL179-B06
TATATATATATATATATATATATATATATATATATATATATATATATATATATATATATAAACGACAAAGAGCAAAACCCGCCTCGGCCAATTCAACATCTATAGATTACAAAATAACAGGCCACGACCCAAAACCAACTATAAACTAATTTAATAAATTTTCGATTGCATGTGACAGCCTTCGTCAGAAAAGGCTGTCACATGCAGTCGAAAATTTATTAAATTGGTTTATAGTTGGTTTTGGGTCGTGGCCTGTTATTTTGTAATCTATATATATATATATATATATATGTATATATATATATATTGTAGCAGACCAGTTTTGAGGTAAGCGAAAATCTATTTGCTCTAACTATATGTTGTTGAGCACTCTTTGCATTTCGTAGACCAAAACCTACACGTATATATATATATATATATATATATATATATATATATATATATATATATATATATATATATATATATATATATATATATATATATATATATTTATATATATATATATATAATATATATATATATATATATATATATATATTATATATATATATATATATATATATATATATATATATATATATATATATATATATATGTATATATATATGAATAATAAAACTGAAAGTGAGACTAAAAACCGCTTGGAATCCCGTGATGAGGGACTAAACGCCGGTCGATATTAGCACCCTCGCCCTCAGGCCGACGTTTCGCGCCCGGATCATTGTCTGATAGGCGGTAGAGGGGTTATTGTGTATACGTATTTATTGTTTAACTATATTTGTGTACATCACTCACCGGTTTTGTTGTAATGCGTCCAGTTCAACATGATTTCTGGAGCGCGATACCACCTCGTAGCCACGAATCCCGTCATTTTGTTGTCGGCAATCCTTGCCAGTCCAAAATCTAGAATCTTAAAAAATCAAAAAAATCAATGTTCTAAAACACAAACAGCAATTTTGTCGTGGTGACAAACTTGAATTGGCACTGCCACCTAATTTTTCCATCGTCCAATAAAATATAAAGTGGTTGAATTTTTTGTCTGAAATTAGATGCCGACACTGATCTCTAAATAACGACTGGATCGAGCAACTATTGTTCAGAAAATGAAGCCGGAGTGTAGGTCGTAGCGGCCATCTTGAATGGTCTCTGGTCTTTTGAGATGCTAAAATGAATCAGTTGTCCAAGGTTTTCCCATAATATGGAACACAAACTACGGCTCCATAATAGTACCTATCAAGCCGGAATTAGCGCGTGACCAGCTTCATTATTATTGTAATGGAGCCGTAGTTTGTGCTCTAAATTACGGGAAAACCTTCGACAACCGATTCATTTTGGCATCTTAAAAGATCAGAGACAGATATAGTCTCTGATGCCTCTGTAAAACTATATAGCGTGGTAAAACTATATATGTGTTATTTACAGAGCAGAATGTAAAAAATGCTAAAAATAGTAAATGAAATAGTAAATGAAAATCTAAAATTAGATATATAACAAGTGATTTGAAAAAATATGTACAATAAATTACAGTACGACATTCTTATAGATAATTATTTTCGTGATTTAAGTTCCACAACACGGCAGTTTCTGTTGTCGATGAGTAATAGCTGTCACCGGTTATAACCCGAGCAGCCTTATTCTGTAATTTCAGTTGAGTTTTTAATTTGGCCGAACAATTGTCCGGAACAAGAGAACAATAATCAAAATGAGAGTAGGTAACCCCCCACTCTACCAATCGCAGGATGCCGCCAATAGAAAAATAGGCTGAACAAAGAGCGTTATGTACAAAAAGTAATTAGCATTGTTAGCGTGACGAACGCCGCCTCATTAGTATTTCAATAGAACAATAGGCAGAATAAAGAGCGTTACGTACAAAAAGTAATTAGTATTGTTAACGTGACGAACGCCGCCTCATTAGTATTTCAATAGAACAATAGGCAGAACAAAGAGCGTTACGTACAAAAAGTAATTAGTATTGTTAGCGTGACGAACGCCGCCTCATTAGTATTTCAATGGAACAATAGGCCGAACAAAGAGCGTTACGTACAAAAAGTAATTAATATTGTTAGCGTGACGAACGCCGCCTCATTAGTATTTCAATAGAACAATAGGCCGAACAAAGAGCGTTATGTACAAAAAGTAATTAGTATTGTTAGCGTGACGAACGCCGCCTCATTAGTATTTCAATAGAACAATAGGCAGAATAAAGAGCGTTACGTACAAAAAGTAATTAGTATTGTTAGCGTGACGAACGCGTGACGAACGCATAGCATGCTCTTTATTAAATATTCCGTGTGAGGGACATGTGAGGGACGAAAGTAATTAGTATTGTTAGTGTGACGAACGCGTGGCGAACGGGAAAAAATAACACCTGAAGCGTTGCCTACATAAACGCCGGCCAAGTGTTTCACCGTGCTTTCGTGCCTGTGATATCTGAAGTTTACCGTGTTGGATATAGTTTGTTTGGAGATATTTTTTGGACATATATTTGATATTGAGAAGGTAAGATATTCATGTGATTATATAGTGAACTGAATTGTATGTATATTTGAATAGTTGTTTCATTCTTATAAGAATATGTTGTCGTATATCTTTTGACAGTAATGGTTCTTATCAATGTCATCAAGAGTTGTACCCTGATCGAAGAGATCGAAGCAATGCAGGTTCTGTGCAACTTCAACGAAGAGGAAAACGATGCGGCTTTCAACCAACGTATTGTGATCTGGTCAAACAATTTGGTACGAGATTTGGAGATTGAGAGATGTGGAATATGTGCAGATCTGTTTACTGGCTGGTCGATTGAAGAACGCGCCGAGTTCGATAACGATTGGAACAACGATTCTTTCCTCGCTAGTCTATCATCAACGTCTGAAGTTATGCCCGAATGGTTCAACGCCGATTGGAACGATGATTCTTTCCTCGAACACCTACCTGAAGTAATGCCCGAGGCTATCCAGACCGGAGAAGGCAGTGGCAAGAGACCAGTTCAAGACAAAGACGGTGTAGCAACAAGTAAGAAATCTATAAAACTGTTCCGTTGTTTACAATTAAGTCGGTTAAGCAAGTGAAAGTAAAGAAATTTAAAACCACGGGCATTGATTATAAGATTTAGTTTAACGACCTACAAGTGCGAGGAATCGCCGATGTCCTAAGGCATCTACATAACTTGTTTGAGAATGTGTTAGATCGAGTCACAGACGGAGTAGCGATGCAAGATCAAGTCCGGTTCATTATGAGTTCACCTCAACTCGAGTATCCCATTTCTCTGCCGTTCATGCCTCGTGCGAAATTAACTGTCGAACGAATTCTGGCCGAAATCGAAAGAGTTATTCAATCGAATGATACGTTTATCCTAAACGATATTATGGTAGCGTAAACATTATTCATGTTGAGATGCGGCATGGAGGTGCAAGAAAAAAGCGAAAAATTGCCTATTTAGATAAGTACTTGGAAAGAAAACACTGTATCATACGAATTCAGAACGAAGATGATTGTGTCTCGCTCGGGCTATTGTCGTGGCCAAAGCAAAGATCGACAACGATGAACAATACCGTTCCATGAGCAACTGCCGCTGTCCTTTACAAACCAACCTTGCTCACGAATTACATGAGAAAGCCTGCGTTCTGCTAGGAAAATGTGGTATTGAAGAAGTCAAGCGATTTCAAGCCTATTTAACCGATTACCAAATTAACATTGTTTCAAAGGAACATTTGAATACAATAATTTATTCTGGTCCTGAAGCATCAAAACAAATTTATCTTTACGCCGACGATAACCATTACGATGTGATTTCCAGCATGCCTGCCTTTTTGGCTCGCAAGTAATACTGCCATGTTTGTAAAAAGGCTACGATAAGATCGAAGACCATCTTTGCGGCGATACCTGTAAGTTGTGTTATACACATAACTGTCCGATTACGAATTGGGTGTACTGTCAAGAATGCAATCGGGTCTTTAAAAGCCAAGAATGCTTCGATCGACATAAAGCAACCGTGGGCGAGAAACGGTCGATTTGCTCTTCCGTCGTGAAATGTAGGCATTGTCACCAAGTGGTAAAAAGAGCCAAAGAATTTCCTCAAAGTCATAATTGCGGACTAGTTCGGTGTACCAACAATACGTCGACCTTGCGAACCACCAGTGCTACATGCAACCGGGAAAGAAAAGAAAAGTTAATGTTGAAACACAATCGAACACGAATTTAATTGACGATGAGACCGCCGTTGGCGGAGAACCGAACGAAGGAGGAGAAAGCGAGTACTCTCAGTTATTATTTTTCGACTTCGAATGCACGCAAGAAGGTGGAGAACACTTACCAAACTTATGGTTGTTCACAATGAGAGCGGTGATGAAAAAGTATTTAGTGGCCCAAATACGAGAGATGATTTTTGTGAATGGCTTTTCCAAGAGCAAAACTCTGGTAGTATTGTGATGGCTCATAATTTCCAAGGCTATGACGGCTATTTCATCCTGCAATACCTACACAAGAATGGTTTGGTACCCAAAGTCATCATGTGTGGTGCGAAAATTGTAACCTTGAATGTACCTGTGCTAGACATCAAGTTTGTCGATTCGTTGTGTTTTATACCGATGAGACCCGCAAACTTTCCAAAAACATTCGGCCTAAACGAACTTGCCAAAGGTTACTTCCCTCACCATTTCAATGTTGAAGCCAACCAGAATTATGTGGGCCCCCTTCCAGACGCTGAGCATTACGATCCGGACGGCATGAACACTGGGGATCGTACAAAATTCTATGAATGGTACAACCGCACGAAAGCCAACGTGTATGTCTCCGACTTCCAAGAGGAGATCCTTAGATATTGCCGATCGGATGTTGACATCCTCCGACGTTGTTGTCTCGAGTTTTGAGAACTGTTTCGTTCAGTCACCGGCATTGATCCCTTCGAGAAATGTTTGACGATCGCTTCCGCCTGTAATCTCGTATTCCGCAAAAACGTTCTCCAGGAGAACTCCATCGCTATCATCCCACCCCATGGTTATCGACCTCAAGATAAATAATCTGTTATTGCCCTTAAATGGTTAGGATACACCACCCAAAGAAACAACATTTCCATTCGGCATTCGCGTAATTTTGGCGAGCATTGGTAAATATCGTGTCGATGGTTTCCACACAGAGTCCAATACCGTTTATGAATTCCATGGATGTTTCTGGCATGGTTGTATCAGATGCTACGCAAGAGACACGGTCGACCCTATAAGTCAACAAACCATGCAAGATCTCCACCAACGTACCCTCGCGAAAACGCGTTATTTGAAAGGCCAAAACTATAACGTAGTTGAGATGTGGGAATGCGAACTAAGACGCCAATTGAAAACAAATCCTGAAATGAAAAATTATTTCGACAACTTTGAAATCACTTGAACCGAGACATGCTTTCTACGGTGGTCGCACAAATGTTTCTAAATTATTTCACCAATGTCAACCCGATGAGAAGATACACCACGTAGATTTTACAAGTCTTTATCCATGGTGTAATAAATACGGAGAATATCCCCTTGGTCATCCAGAAATTATCACTGAGAACTTTGGAGATATTTCACAGTATTTTGGTCTTGTGAAATGTACTGTTCTACCTCCGCGTCAACTTTACCACCCAGTCCTTCCGTATCGTGCTCATGGAAACTGATGTTTCCGCTATGCAAGCTATGTGCAGACGGTCTGAGTCAAGAACCGTGCAACCACACAGATCAGAAGCGAGCCATTCAAGGTTCATGGGTAACCTTAGAGTTGCAAAAAGCATTGCAGAAAGGGTATCGTCTGCTCCCAATTCATGAAGTGTGGCATTTTCCCCAACAAAGCAATGTGCTTTTTAAAGATTATATTGACACTTTCTTAAAAATTAAGCAGGAGTCCAGTGGTTTTCCCGAAGGTTGTGACGCCGAAGATAAGAGGAAAGAGTATATCGACCAGTATTTTCAGTGAGAGGGTATCCAGATGGATCTCAACAAAATAGAAAAGAACCCTGGTCTACGTGCCTTATCAAAGCTGATGCTGAACTCATTTTGGGGTAAGTAGAAATAGCGTACAGACATGCATATGTACCAACGTAGCATCGCCGCCTTTAGGACGGCCCATGCGAGGCTCAAGCTTTACAGTGTGTTGGAGCAGTTGGGGGAAAGAGTGTTGTATTACGACACTGACTCAGTCATATACGTGAGTAAGCCAGGAGAGCTGGAGCCTGAGACTGGAGTTTACCTTGGAGAATTAACGGATGAACTTGACGGTGATTATATCACCACTTTTGTTTCGGGAGGTCCGAAAAAGTATGCGTACGAACTAAGTAGTGGAATTATCGAACTTTAAATTATCAAACATTACAAACAGTTAATTTTAGTGTTATGAAAGATATGGTTGTAGGGATAGGTCCAGCGAAGGTGTCAGTAGACATTCCATTTAAAATTACTAGGCATACCAGCACAAAGCAAGTTGTCACAAAGCAACAAAGTAAATACTATAGAGTAGTTTACAATAAACGTGTGATTCAAGATCATTTTAATACAGTTGCTTACGGTTTCTAGTGTGTGTGCAAATAATTTAAATTCGTGTGTTTGTAAATAGGAAAACTTAATAATATAATTTTATCAACTTTGAAATCGTCTAATTTATTCGTTGTGTGGGATACGAATCCACGTTTTCTGGGGAATATAATTAAACCAACGTTATCTCGGGATTTAACGCCCAGCACCCTAAACCACTTGGTCATCCAGGCATCACTTGGATGACCACTTGGTCATCCAGGCATGGCAGTTTATTTTCGATTTATAATAGAATGAATCCAAAACTAAAAGAATGGGTGAGGGTATCGCCAGAGAAAGTGCCAAAGAGCCACGAAAAAGGCCCTCAGAGCCATTTAGTAAACTTATCGATATAAATGTTATATGTAGTGCACAAAACTATTCAGTTGACATCATGCCTCGGACACGTAAAGATTGTCCGATCTGCAGAAAGAAAAATGTATTGAGATTAGCAAACCATTTGGCGAACTTTCACCAACTACCCTCGGAAGAAAGGCAATCTCACTTGATCCGTGCCAGAGCTTGTACTGTAGATTTAGAAATGCTTTTGAAAGAATTACATAGACTCCTTCGAAGACGTCCTAAAAAGTGGTATAAATAATGTTTCAAGAACCTTCAAATCTCATTTGAACCATGTATTCCATACAGTTAACACATCCTTTTGGGCTTTTGATCTCTGGAGGAACCAAAACAGGAAAGACAACGTTTGTCAAGAAACTGTTAGCGAACGCTAACATCATCATCGACTCGCCTCCAGAAAACATCGTTTATTTTTATGCCGAATACCAAAACACGTTTGCTGAAATAGAGACCCTAGTTCCCGGTATTCAGTTTGTCCAAGGTTTACCTGATTCTCTACTGGATAGTATCAATCCAGAGACGCGGAATTTATTTATCATTGACGATATGATGGGAGAAAAAGATGCCGTGATTGCTAAATTATTCACAAAAAAGTCGCACCATGGAAACCTCAGTGTAATTTACATCGTACAGAATATGTTTCATCAAAGCAAAGAGTATCGAACTATATCACTTAACGCCAGTTATTTGGTTCTAACTAAGAATGTCCGTGATTCCGGTAAAGTGACCAACCTAGCCAAACAGTTATACCCAAGCAATGCCAAATTTTTCCAGCAGGCTTACCAGATGGCAACAAAAGAACCGTATTCTCGATCTGACGCCGACATGTCCCGATGAAATACGACTTCGATCCGGAATCTTCCTGACAGATACTCATTACGTCTACCAACCTCGCGTATAAAAACATAGTGTTGTCAAACGTGTATTCATTTGAGGATGTCCCGCCGTGTGAGATGGAACTACGATGTTTTGAAAGTATTGACAAAGTGTAAACCTTCTATGCGAACAGCCATCATAAAAGCTGCAGATACAGATTTATTGGAAGCCATAACCGAGTGCCTTTTGAACATTTGCCGTGAAACGATTAAAATTAGTCCAAAAAAAAGTATAAAAAGCTTACACCATACTCAGATCACATTGAGGCTGTTGCCGATAAGAGAAACCCGATCACGAAAAGAAGAGAGTTATTCTACAAAAAGGAGACGGATTCTTACCTTTGCTACTCGCTCCTGTCTTAGAACAATTGGCGAGCTTTCTAACCAAATAATGGAGCATGTCAAAAGACTGGTTCTGGTCCCTGAACACATGGCTATAAAGAAACCCATGGTTCTTCCACTGACTGCTCAAGTGAACCAGTTGGACTCGGAAATGGACAGTTTGATGCAACGTCAAGATAGAAAACAAGACGATGAAGTGAAGTTGTATAATCAGACCTTCCAACCCTATCTCAATTATTATGACAAGCGAATGCGTCGGACTGTTCCTGTAAGTATTGCCCACACCCAGCCTGTCGCAGCAGAAGAAGCTCAGACCCTGAATCTTCAACAGAGACAATACCTGAACCACCTGGAGAGATTGAGGGTGATATTATAGAAAGTGTACCTTCCACGATGAAATCAAGAGGTGTACAACTGATCAAGAATATAAAAACAAATAAAGATGTGGTGGGTTGGAACGATCAAGGACAAATCGTTTTTGAAGGAAGAACTATTCCGGGTACTAACGTCATTGATTTAGTCAACGATACTCTGCGTCAAAGAAATAATTTCAAGCCTGCAGGGTGGCAACTGTTCGCAAAAGCTTTAGGACGTTTGAATGTACCTGAAGGAATCGTCAGAAACGAAGAGCTTCTACATTTGGTGAAGGAATATAGGAACAAGCCTTCATCTGCTTCTAGCGACCCCCCTCTGACGTCGTCACTACAGTCTTGAGGGGCAGCAGCGAAACCAAGAAAGAAACGTAGAGACAAAAATCCATATAAATGGCATTCCTAATCTTTTTGTAAATATTTTATTGAATAAATATTTTTTTACAATTACATTATGTTTCTTTATTCTTACACAAAATACATGTACCATTTACGTATAAAATTACGAAATAATGTATCGTTCCACTCCTTTTGATCAGTAAACATACTATCAATAGCTGACATGGGAATATTTCTACTACGATGTAAAGCATAAAATAGACAGTATTGTCCACATACACGAGACCACGGTGACTGTAAAGTCTTTTCATTCCAAGTAAATGTACTGCTATGATCTTGTAGAAAGGTTTGAAAGTCTCTGTTGTAAAATTCTGGGCTTTATCCATAAGAATCGAAGAATTCGCCTTTTCCATCCGACGTTATGTAAACAGCTACCCAATGTGTACCAGGTCCATCGCTGGGATCCACGTTTATAATAAAACCTCTAGGTCTTTTCTGTATCTGACTTGGTAAACGATCCGAGAGTAAACATCTGTAAACACTGATTTGGCATATGGGTCACTTTGTAAGACACGAAGCAGTTGACGTGTGTTCATTTTAGCTTCTGAAGTCGCTTAGCACGTTACGGTTGGCATCAATGTCGATAAGATTTTGAAATTCTCCAAGTACCACGATATTTATAGCCCCAGTTAGAGCCGTACCGAACTTGCATTCTAGGGAGACGTTCCCATCCCTAATAGGTTGAAAATGATCTCCAATACATAGATCAGCTGTTAAATCAAACACGTACAGGGTATAGCAATTTGCATATTCGTCTCGAGTAATACCGTTGCCTTGATTAAGAAACACCTTGTTGTTACCAGCATACAGCGTTTGGAAAGCTGAAACATAGTTGGTCCTTGTTGCTTCGGCGAACTTTAGGTGAAGTGGTTTGCCAGGCCGGTGTTCACCATTCACTGATAATGCAAGAAATATCGTGTTGTAGTTCTTGAAATTGAAAGGATTCTTGTTATAAACTCCGTTGTAAGCATCTGCATCCACCATCCCAAACACAACTCTATCGGGAAGAGGTCCTTGGAATATATTCTGTTGATCTCCAGACATGTTTCCCGTTGGTACGGAGAACACTTTGCAGTTTACACGATTGATAGGGTATGACCTATCATTGTAGTGGACGAAACGTTAACATGGCGAACGCGAAACACGTAATTTTCTAGAACTACTTTAAAAGCAGGATCTTCTGTGGATGAAACCAGGCAAAAGGGAGCTCTTGATCTCACTAGCAAGAGCTTGATCGGAACAGCACCAAGAATATAGCGTTCTTGCGCGAACAGATCCGAATGAATTCTTCCTTCCATTATTGCCACAGACTTGCTTAGGCTTGTATGTGCATAACGTTCCTTTAATCCTTTGTTCGCATCGGCAACTTCTGCTAGTGGATTGAGGCATCCATCTGTCCACCTGTCCAGCTGAACAACGCTGAAGTTGAGTGAGACGATTTAGCGTCTTTGCTAAAGCTCAATACAGTTTTCATATATGCTCGGTAGGGATACGAAGTGCTTGAAGGTGTGACCAGTTTGTTGTTCAGATAAACTTCCACTTGAGAAAATAAGGCATGCATCCATAAATTCACAGGTCCCACTTGGGCGGTGTCAGGTAAGTTAGTTCAGTCTCCATTCGTTATCTTCGCTCGAATGTGTAGGTAACTATTTGCCAGATCGGTGTAGACATCAGAATTTGCAGCACAGAGAAACTCGATAGTGTCCGAAGTTCCAATGCTTGAAAGAGGGTCGATATCTTCCCTAAATCCTTTATTCATTTCAACTTGAGATGCAGGAAAAGAAAATAAGTCCAGTTCCGATTTTCCACACTCGCAAGAATCTTTATGTAAAGTCTCGTAGCCTTGTTCCATTATTTAAGAAAAGTAGGTTTTTCTTGAGATGTTTTTCACCTCTTGGTCTGCGACCGACAAGTAAATTTCGATGACGCATTGTTTTTTATAGATGTTTTATGTTTGTGACCACTTCCTGATTGGTTACTCATAAGTTGTTTAGCACCCTGCCGAGCCAAATCTTTGAAAGTAGCGACGCCATGACCTTTGACAGATTGCTTCACACTTTTCCCAACCATAATGTCTCGACCGACATCTGTCGCCGCTTGCAGAGCTCTCCGTCCAATCACTTGTGCTCCTCGTTTCACCAGAGGTATTGCATATCGGGCAATACTTTTAAAGAAACTTCCAATACAGTAGCCTCTTTGAATCCGTGCACCTCTGAAACCAGAAAGACTTCCACCTCGCTGTCCTCGTAAATAATATTGTTGAAACTGCTTTACACCTGCAACGATTGTCGCTCTCATCTTTAAATAAAATACTGCGATCTGCTCTGTCTGAAGTGAAGTGTCACGATCGACTTTCCAAATCCAAATGAGACGTTTTCGTTTTTATCGTCCTTTATATCTATTTCGATCGTCTCAAATGGTTTCACTTTTACGGGTACGTATTGAAGGTTGCGGAAAGAAACGTTAACATTTTCCCCGTATTTTCCTTTCGTATTCACAATTCGTAGAAGAGGCACTTTGACGTCGCCAACAAACTGTACATCCACCATATTCGTGTAGAGGTACATCGATGAAAAGCCCGCGTTTATAGCTGCTGCGTAAGGGCTCGTTGTTTTCTTCGTAATCACTGTATCCTGCTCAAATCCTAAAGCCGTTACATGCGATATCACCCTATAACAATACCGTTGTGCCTTTTTTACATCGACCAGCACTTTGATCGTATTTTTGTTGTATGTAAACTAGATCTTATCATCTTAGCTTGTCCTTCTTTGGTCATGTAACGGTTTAAATCTTTAACACTGTTGTATTGTGTGCCTTGAATGATGCCCACTTAATATGGACCTGTCCCAATGTTGTAGAGAAATGTTTGCTGATTGCCTTCACGTATCGTGCTCTATGTATGAGGATAATTAAACTCGGAAAGGGCTACTTCCCAGTCCCCTGTCAGCTCTAACGTTTCGGCTAGCTTCACTTTAAAATTCGCTACCGTATTATCAGGGAAATATTTCATAGAACTATTGCTTGGGAGCGTCCGATAAAACTGTGTTGCCATCTCGACGAGTAAGACACAAATGAACACAAGTTTTAAGCTACACACACTTTTATTTCGAAATATGTTTTACATTATCAGCCGGTACCCAAGAATTAAAATCATTAGAGTAACCTAACCATTTTACAAGATATTCTTTGCGTTTACCACGCATGCAAGACGTAATTACATTTTCTACTCAAAGTTACTAAAAAGTTTCGTGATAATGCTTTGCAACTCTTGTTCGTAAAATGTTCCCTAGTAGTAATAATATATATATTATTATTATCAATGTGTTAGGGACTGCACCGAGCTCTAAGCCAATCAGAATCCAGTACGATTTGAATTGACCAATCAGAGCACAGTCCAGTCCCATATTTCCAGGAGGGTGTCCTACTTTTAAGGTGTGGTCACCCTGTAAAGAGCGACCAGTGATCAAATCAGGGGGGATATGCAATTGGTCGTATACAAGAGGTTTTTTTAGGAATTTTTGATTATTATTTATATCATGAAACCTGGTGTTGTTTTACGACCAGTTTTTTACGACCAGAGAGATGAGGAAGGTCAATCAAGGTGATCGTAGTAAATTTCATGAGATAGATATTATCAAAAAGTCAAAAAAACACTTTGAGTATAAACGACCATCATACCTCATCCGATGTGATTTATACTTACGTGCACGTGCCATCCAAAAAACCTTCATTTTTATTTGAAGAGAAGAGTTGTAATGTTTGAAATAAAAATAATCAAGAATCCAAAATTTTTGCTTATAGAATTAATCATAGAAATTTCCGTCACGGAGCACGGAGCTCTTACCTCGACGCCATCTTATGGCCGAATGACTGATATTTCTTAGTTACGGTATTTTTAAAAATGTCAAAATATTTTAAGATGATATATCTCAAAAAATTATTTGGTGTTTTTGCGAAGTCTTCCAAAACGTTTTAGAGATGATATCCCGAAAAAAGTGTTCTCAAAAATTTTAGATGAATCCTCAAAAAAATTAGATGAAAATGTATGGCACATTGGAATAATTCAGAGTCTTGTACCAAGTACAACTTACAAGCGAGCAATACACACAACAGGAACCAACTGGAAAATATTATAAAACCCACCTGCTTATATACTCAACCATAATTCACAAACTCTTAAAAAAATTTTGGGATCTATTTCTTCTAATTTTTTAAAAACACTTTACGGTATAAACCCCAAAACTTTTTCCAGATAGTGTTTTACCACTAAACTGCATTGGCGCGCGTTCACCCATAGTTGAATTTGTGATTGGAATGAGATTGACTCTGGTCCAAAGTGACATTCAGGTCATCCCTTATTCTATTAATTGCTTATTTTACGCCACGGTTGTTCGTTAGCGTATGATGAAAGAGTTAGCTATAGTAAAACACACAGGACGCAGAAGTTTGATTTATTTTTTTTTTAAACATGGAATATTTACAAGCAACAAAAAGATTTTTACAAAAATATATATAAAGATAAAAAGTTATTTAAAAACATAAACCCAATTTTGTGTTTCGGGATTATTCGGGTCCTTTTTTATGGAGGGATATCCTCCTACAAATTAAAAAATAAATATCAGTACTTATGCATTTTTACAAATTTTTGGGTACTCTCAAAGTACATGAACTCCTCACCGTTCGAGTCGACGTATTCCCACACTAAGGGTTCATCGTCTTCGGGAGGGACGTACTCGTCGAAGTCATACTCGTTGTCCTCTTGTACGCGGAAGGCCGACTCGCTTTTATCCGCGTAAAGCGGTATCGGCGGCACGTTCGTTTCAATATTCTCCGGTATTGGTGGAGGTTGTTCCTGCGTGTTGGTTTCTTTCTAAGAGAAAAATAACATAATAAATTTTACAAGTTCATGACGATTTTACGCATAGCAATCATAACAGTTTTACTATAGCTACTTACTTTAACTGTGATTTTTTGTTTGAAGTCTTCTTTGGGCGGATCGTTCTCGTCGAAGTCGAATTCTTGTGTATTTTCCTTTTTTTTTTGCTTGCTTCTTGTACCAGTTTGGTTTTTGAGTTTGAGATTAATTGTCTGTACACCTATTTTTATAATCGCGGTCTGCGGTACTATTACAATGGTTTGGAGGGTTTGACCAATCAGAGCTTGTACAATCAAAGACTCCCCCCATATCTATCCAATCAGAGATCGTTCATTAAAGCGTCCTTGTCAAAACAATCATTTGTTATGGGTAGGAACAATGAGTGTATGTTATGCGATTATAGACGCGAATTTATAATAAGCGTCTTCTTCTAATCACTCCCCCTATGTCAAAGCAGTTGATTTATAATAGTTCATGGACAATGAGTATGTGTTGTAGGATTAAAGACGCGGTTTTATAATTTTGTTCTAAACACACACAGGATTAGACGGCCATATGGTTTGTGTGTTTTTGGAGACACGATTTTATAATTAGTTCTAACCTGTCAATTCAGTTGATTTATTAATATTTGGAGGGATTAGTCGCCATATTGGAGGGATTAGTCGACCCCCGTGAAATATATCCTGTAGTGGGGGTATGTTTAAATACGTCTACATTCTAGATATTTAAGCATTTTACACTTATTTAAACATATTTATAGCTATTTTTATGCTTTTTGATACTCTATTTTACACTTTTCACACAATTTAGTAATATATTTTAATATTCCCGATAACAATTTTGGTCGATAATAAGTATCGGTTAACTGGGTTTTAAGAGAGTGTTAATTAATTCATACATGTCAAAACAGATGATAAATGGTTTAATAAAAAATATAAACATACATGCCTTTTAACGTTACAATTATGGATAGCTACAACGCATTGTGAATGAGTTTTCAAAGTAGATACGCTTTCCAATGAGATCTTCTTGATTCTCGTTTCGTAGTATCATAGCAACAATAATTCCAGCTTGTACTCGCATTTTTGTATTAAGAATCGATTTAAGATTAAAATCCTTTAATATCACCCCGCGCCGATTATCAAACCAAATTTTGCCTTCCTTCATAAAGTCAACAGCGTAAAAGTTGGAGTCCTTACAAATAGTATATAAAAATTCAGAGGTGTATAACTTAACGTTATCAAGTTTAATTTCATTTATATCTATACTTGTTGCCATGATGAGTCTTAACTATAAAAATGTTTTAGTAGAGATAGTATGTCTATATATATACAAGGGATTAACTCATATCTTTACAATATAATGATCGTTAAGATAGACGCTTTTACCAATCTTATCGATTTGGTTTGAATCAAATTCTGTTTTTAAATAATTGTTATGTTCATCTTTAAAAAAAAGGTCATACATCTGTATCGAATCGGCAGCGGGTTTTGGTCTTGATCCAATTAAATGTAGAACTCGTTGACGAGATAGACTCTTCATGGATATTATATCAATAAATAATGCGTGATTCATTGGTTGCTATGCAGATTTCGGTCTTGTAATCTCTACATTAACAAGCGTCCCGATAAAATTTGTAAAATCGGTCGATGCGTAGGTATATATATACTTATATTCCTCATGCCATAACAATAATAACTTATATATTATTCTTTCTGCTCGTTGATCGTTGGGTAACATAGCCATTCTATGACATTCAAGCACATAAAAATCAACATCTGAAAAGTACCGAGCTAAATCAGTCATTATAGTCAACAGAGGATTTTCCTTAATACCTTCTCTCATTTTGAAAGTGTTCTAAAAAAATATAACTCCTAACATATGCTTTTATTACTTTCCCAACAACGTTTACCGATCAAAATTTAAAATGCGTACCCTAGCATTAAGCAAACAAAAAGTTTTAAAAAGATTTACATGTATTATTAGGAAGCGTCAAGGATATCCTATAATATTTACTTTATATCATCATTCAACCAATGAGATTACCCCAATTTTATTATTAGCAATCAAGTTCAACCAATCAGGTTAATCTATATTTTTAGCTTGTTTTTTATAAGCTTTTGACTCTAAAATTTTAGTCACAAGATAATTATGGCTCGTGTGAAGCAGACCAAACAAAATGTTGAATGTGGAAAAACAATTGCTCGGATAGAAAGTAAAGGAAAAGATATACCCAAAATGTTAAAACAACGACGTCTACAGCAACAAGAATATCGTAAAATGATAGAAAAAATGGGGCTGGATTTTTCAGATGACGAACAATATACATCATGCAGTCAAGTACAAGAAATCAGAAGAAAGAAAGTCAAACATCGTCCAACTAAAGACATCACACAGTCGCTATTAAATTCCGCTGTACCGATATCTCAAGCACAGTCCAGTCCCATATTTCCTCTACTCCCGCAAGCGAAGTATAACTCGTCGCCACGGCAAGCAAAGTATAATTTACCATCTCTACTTCCGCAAGCAAATTATAATTCAACACCTCTACTCTCGCAAGCTAAGTATAATATACCTCTTCAAACACCGCAAGCAAAGTATATTTCATCTCCTATTCCACCGCAAGCGAATTCGCCACCACAGTCATACGAATTACCCACACAAGAAGAAGAAATTGATAATTACATACACGAAATGCCCATTGATATCTTTGGACAAATAACAATACCTTCTCCTTCGAATTTAATTCGGCTGTGTGATGAAACGGTTCCACCTACCGTTCAAGGAACACATTTATTACGAATTGTTGATGAAATAGCAAGCGCTCTTGTCCCAACATTATCGCCTATCCCTCTTTCACCCCCACAATTACCACCTATCTCTACATAACCCCAACCATTATTTCCACAAGAAATACAACCGTTTCTTTGTGAAGAAGAGGAAGAAGAGGAAGACGATCGAGAAATATCTAACGATCCTCCATTGAAGAAAAGGTGTTTTAAACGTTCTTTAATTTATATGAAACGTGAAAAAAAGGTGATGAACATCTTGAAGAAAAACGAATGACAATCTATTCGAATTATGATCAAGATATTATTTGTACACAACGCGATAAATATCGTGAGTTAGAGGGACTATATATTGAGAAACTATATATAAATAAACAATATTTGCTATGGCGTTCTAAAAAATTTACGAGTGATCTTATGGAAAAACGATATATAATGGATAATAATAAGGAAGTAAAAAGAAAGCATGAATTTAAAAAAAGAAAACCAAAATGTATAAAATGATATTGTTGTAAATAAAAAATCAGTAAAGTGTGAAATCATGGAGGTGTGGAATATTATGGTAAAAGAACTGGCACGTTTTGAAATAAAAATCAATAAAAATATGGGAAAAAGTGTGTGGAAATGTCTTGACGATCATGAGAAGTTTTTTAAAGATATTATTGGACATTTAAAAATTCCACGTGAACTTTTGGATGTATATAATCGGATGGATAGACATGAAATTGGACAAATAATAACATTTTTTGCTTTAATCCTATGTTTTTTTATATATAAAAACATTGATAATGAAGAATATTATATAAAATTGTTTGTACGTCAAACAATTTTAGATTTTAGAAATTCTCATCTTAAATTCATTTTGTTCCCCAATGAAAAAAAACACAATTGGTTTTGGTTGTTGAATATATTCTTTGAATTTTTGAAATTAGTCTAAATACAATTTTTCAATACACTTGTCTTATAAAACAATTTAAACCAATAAGAGTAATTCTGACAATTTTTATAACAACAGGTAATAGGTGGGGGTTTCGTTATCAGTAGCTTAACAATATTATCGAGATTATATTTATAAACCCCATCGTTGTCCGCGTTAATTTTTTATATAGGGTTATGATTTTCGCAAAAGAAAATAAAACAACTTGCTAGTTGATAAACTATTTTCTCAAATTTATCTAAATTATGTAGATAATAAAAAGTAGCCTTCAAATAAAACGGATCTAAAAAATATAAATAAATACAGCAATATATAAATTCACAACTAAAACAACGATTAAGTCTATGTGATGTATTACAAAGATAAGACCCTCCATATCCTATGGGTTTAGGAATTGTAAGATTAGTTTGATCATCAGTAATAGTAATAGAAATAAAATGGTAAATATCATTTCTAGGGTAATAACTTGTTTGAATTTCAATAAAAAAATTATCTGAATGATTATAATTCAAATGAAAAATAGATTTAAATAATGTTTGAGCGGGTATTAATAGTAATTTATGATAACGCGAACATAGTTTTTGACCATAAATAAAATATTTTCGTTGTGTATAAACTACGGGTATTTATATATTGTTGTTTATCTGTTACGATTCTCCAATCCTTGCATTCATCTTGGTTCATTTCAGTTTTCATTTTTTCAATATATGCGTAATCTCCATAACCGTGTCCAATATGTCTCGATTCAATTTCCACACATTCAATAATTCCACCATAGTAATAGTCACATAAGTCACAGACGGCAAATAATAATCCAATGTAACGGTTACGAAAATGTTGTATATAATAAACAATTTTCAATATCGTCTTAATATTGATTTCTTGTTCATTAGCTTGCTCATAGGTTCTTTTATGACCAATTTTTAACGACATTCTCAAAAACGAATGATGGAACGCGTTTAAAAAATCGACTTGTATATATACTATTTTTCCATTCCTAAACTATATATTTCCACACGCAGTTTGATCTTACACAGTAAATGTTGATGAAGAATTTAACACGAAATTGATTTGAAAAGTACTAACATATAAATTAATCCCACGAATATTTAATATATCAACTGATTTGACGTGTGTTTTAGAACAAAATTAGGGATTCGTGTCTTTAATCCCACAACACACAACCCATAGGGTCAACTAATCCCCCGAGTATTTGTTTAGAAGAAATCGCTAATTAGGGATTTGCGTCTCTAATACCCACAACAAACAATCATTGTTCATGACTATCACAAATCATCTGTATGACATGAAAGCTTTAATGAACGAGCTCTGATTGGTCAAACCATCCTACCCACAGTAACGCATAGTAACGCAGGATGCTATTATAAAAACTGATGTAGGTTCGAAAATAATTAATATCCGTCTGAGTGCAAGAGAGAGAGATGGCAAAAATATTTGACAACGTGAACAGCGAAACAGAAATTAAAGAAGCAGATGACTACATCCCATTAGAGAAAACTGATAATCAACAGAAAAAATCTGAAGAGAGTATCGAGGAGTTGTATATGGGTAAATATAATTGTGCATCAAACAAATGTAAAGAAGAAATATCCCAAGAACGACAAAAATTATTTTTATCCCATATCACTCATATAATGGATTGTGAATGTTACCAGTTTAACTCTTTCCCTACGGGCGCAGTTAAAATGGGTCACTGAAGACCCGCAAAGTCGTCAATCGAAAAACACGGCACACGGTAACGCAAGATTAAAAATTGAAATTCGACAAGCGCCAGGAACATGAAATGCACGCACACGCCAAGTTTGATTTGATTTCATAAACAACTCTGCGATTGGTGGCATTTCGAGTTTTCAAGATGCTATGCGGGCGTGCAAGATGGCCTTTTCTAGAAAAATGTAAATTTTTCAACCTGATTTATGATAATTAATGCTAATTTATATTAACATAATGTGTTTTGTTCGGGAAATTTAAAAGCACAAGTAAAAGCCGGTTTATTGGGCTTCCAGAAAATGTATAGCTTTCGCAACAGTTATGGTTATTTCAAGAGATATCAATAGAACAACGTGGTCGTTCAATTTTTGATGTTTTTCAGCCGTAAGGAAAGAGTTAAGGGAGAGAGACCCAGTTACCGTAAAGTAACTCTTTTTGAACTTCAAACGAAGAAATATTTGATTTATCATTGTTATGATGGCAAGTTAAAACCCTACAAAGAACTAACTCGAAGGGAACGTTCTACCATCTACTATCAATATCAATGTCATGGTTTAGACTATTTATCTGAAAAACAATCAAGAGATTATTTTAGTCAAAGTGAACTTATAAATAGATTAGTTCTATTATCGGTTATAAAGGTGGTGATAAAGAATCTTCTTTAGTTAAAACACTTCAAGAAAAAACTATTTTATATTGTGTTAATCTTGAATATTTTGGAATTGAGAAGTACAATTATTTACTTTCGTTTTATAATCTTAAACCAAGAAATTGTTGGTATCATACTAGCGAACCAACACGTTTATTGTATCATTGTAGTTTGTTTGAATGTATTTTATTTGCTGCATGTTTGTTTCGTAAATTAGAAGATGAGGCTAATGAACGATCTGTACTGGCTATGTATGATAACGAATTTAGTTTTTAAAAATTATTCTCTCCTGAAATTTTTCTAATAAAAAATATTGAAAAGACAATTCAAAAAAAAATTAAAATACCCCAGTGTCTTTAGATTTAAAAAAAAACAAAAAAATAGTGAATGTATTTTTCCTTTTTTTTAGAAACACAAAGATTGTTAAAAAAAAATTAGCAAAAGTACATTTAAGAAATGCTTATTTTTTAAAAATAAAACGTACACTAGAACGTTTTTTATTTTGTTAATGATGTACATGTTGTCAAAAACAATATTTTTGTAAAAATAGGAGAGAAGTTTTAAAAAAAATAAGATGATCATACAAACTCTTTGTACATTTAAATATATAAAAAATGATATCATTATACATATAGTATAAATAAAACGTTCTTAATTTTTTTACATTTGTCTTATTGGAAAGCAATAAAATGAGTCAGAAAAAAATCATCCATCAATGTGAACGTTTTTGGCTTTATCATCCAAGAAAATTCGCGACAGTTGCTTTAAAAACACAAGACAATCTATATGAGTTTCAAGAAGCTTCTTGGAAACAAGGTGTAATACCAACGAGTTTTCTTGACGGTTATAAAATTAAAACAAATATTCGAGCTCCAGGTTTATTTACTGATTTTTCATTGACATTTGGTAACAATAGAACATTTCAAACAGCAAAACAGAGTTATCTTATGGGAGAATTAGAAGCAAGAAAAACATTTGGTATAAACGAAAAATAATTCATAGTATTGATGTAAAAATTAAAAATAATATTGGTGAAAAATATCACGATGCATTAGGATGGAGTATTGTTCAAGTCAAAAAAGAGATATTCGAAGAGGGTGATTTGGGGGCATATATTGGACAACCTAGTAAATATTATTTTAGCCCTAATCAATTGTTTATTGATCCTGAGAAAAATTTCTTTAACGATAATAAACATTTTGTAGATTTAGCTTATAATTTACCTGCTGACGAAGATTTTATTTTGATTCAAAACATTCAATTTATAGATGATCATTTGTTTTATAAATATGGTATTAAAACGGGTGAAGCTGATAAACCCTATATTGAATACGATATTTCTATTGTTTATTCCGATGGATTTACATAGAAATGTCTATATATAAGATCATTTTTTTTCAAGATGTGTGTAAGTGTAATGGCTATTTTTCAGAGAACAACAAATCAACAGGGATATAAGATTTATCACGACATAACACAATATAGTTTTTTGGAATCCGTTTTTTTTTTTGAAATTAGTAGGAAGTGTGGAAGATGAAAATTCAAGATATCATCTACTAATATGTATATCTAATTATGAAGACAACTTGCGGTATACATTTATACTGGAAGTAGAATGTTCAAAAAATCCCGAGATGGATATTATACAACAAGAGAATCAACAAATTCCTGAAGAATGTTATGAATTTCTTCGTAAAATATGTGAAACATGGAATGAGAGCCGAAGCCCACCTATCAACAACAAAGGAATTGGAGAATATTTAAATATTATGGATTATGATAGAAAACATTGTTTTACTTATGAATGTTTTAAGAGTATTATAGCATTATATTATGATTATATTGTTTATAATAAAACTATAAAATACTCTTGTAAAAAATGTAAAGGGGAATGTGAATGTATGTGTCTTACCCTAATTTCTCCAGTGTAAATTTTAATGAAATAAGAGCTTATAATGTAAAAAAATATTCAATTAACAATAATATCCTTCTATGTAACGAAATAATACAATGAATGTATTTTTATTTTTTTATTTAAAATTAATACATTAAAATCTTATCAAGATTGTTTCTGGGTCTATGATACACAACCCCTCCTTTTTGAAAATGACCTTTGATTTTTTTCGTTCCTTGTTTCGTTCCTACCGTCGAAATTTACCCAATTCGATACGTGAAAACTCGCTTCTTCTTCAAATGTTTCTTTAATATCTCTCTACGCACGCGGTTTTCTATTATAACATGAAATCAATAATATACTCATCAAAAACCGCTATTACAACTAAATATACTGACAGACAATAAACAATATTATACAGTTCAAAACTTACCGACTGTATCGATCTATGTTCTACAATTCAAGTTCTACAATTCAAGTTCTACGATTCAAGTTCTACAATTCATGTTCTACAATTCAAGTTCTAAAGCTCAAAGATTGACAGTTCGGTTGCGCCCGCCAACGCGTAAACATAACAAGGGTCCAAATCTCAACATACCCCCTGCAGGGTACTGATCGGTAGCTACACCGACCCCTAAATGAATACAGTATAGTATTTATTTACACGTACTAACAGTAAATCAGCTACTGTTACTTAAACCATCTTTATAGAATCAAATGTACTCTGTTGAACTTCCAAGTCAGTTTTTTTTTCTTTTTTCTTCGTTTGTTCCACATTATCTATTTCGAGACGACATAGCTTGGTAATTGGTCGAGTCAGAATGGTTGTCGTCGTTTTCACTTCTCCGCCGCGTCGCCGTTTCACTCGTGTTACCACAGTCGAACTTGTTTTTACGCTTGCCGCTCGAACTAATCCGTCTTCCCCTGGAAACACCTCCACAACTCTTCCCAAAGGCCACTGCCCTCGAGAATAGTTCCCGTCCATGAGAAGAACAAAGTCGTCAATCTTCAAATTGGGTCTGATAGTGTTCCATTTCTGACGCTGTTGTAAATTTGGAAGGTATTCTTTTACCCATCTCTTCCAAAATAAATTGGCCATGTACTGTACTTGCCTCCATCGACGTTGGCTATGCAGATCGTCTTTGTCGAATACTCCGGGCGGAAGTATCGGGCCTGGTCTCAACGTCAGCAAGTGATTTGGAGTTAAAGGTTGATCATCCGATGCATCGTCGCTGTTGCGAGTGAGCGGTCGACTGTTCAGAATGTTAGTTGCTTCTGCCATTACGGTTAATAACACTTCATCAGACACCAACTGTTCCTTTAGCAAAGCTTGCAGAACTTGTCGTGTCGTTCGAATCATCCTCTCCCATACTCCACCAAAATGGCTTGCTCCTGGTGGATTGAGCGTCCACTGAATTCCTCGTTGTGTACAGAAATGTTCAACTTTCTGTTGGTTCCACTCTTTAATTGCTATTTGCAATTCCTTGTTGGCGCTTGTGAAGTTCGTTCCACAGTCACTCCGGATGCTTTCTGGGCAGCCACGTACACTTATGAATCTCCTTAGGGCGTTAATCATATAATCAGTGTCCAGTGAGTGTGCAATCTCTATGTGCACAGCACGCACTGATAGGCATGTGAAAATGCACCCATACCTCTTTACTCTACTTCTTCGTTGTTTCACCTCCAAAGGACCAAAATAGTCGACTCCAACAAATGTAAAAGGTGGTTTGTAAGGAGTAATTCGTTCTTCAGGTAAGTCAGCCATTCGCTGCTCACTGGGTCTATTCTTTCTCTTCTGGCACTCGATACATCTTTTTATCACGCGTCTCACTGCTGACCGTCCCTTTACTACCCAATAACGCTCCCGTAAGGTAGAAAGTACTGACTCTTGACCCATGTGTCCCACTTCCACGTGGCATTGTTCTATGATCGAGTCTGTAACAGGATGCTTGTACGGCAAAATGATTTGATGTTTTGCGTCTTCTTCAATTGAGGCGTTCTTCAGTCGGCCACCAACCAATAACATTCCATTTTTCAATGTTGGATTCAGCTTATACATCGAGGTTCCTAATCGTTTCAACATTTTCTTCGGGTTGGATTGATCAGCTACAAGAATTTGCTCCACTGCAGGGAAAGCCGCTTGCTGTACATGTTGGAGGATACCTCCTTCAGCCTTTTGAAGCTCGTCAACCGTCAAATTCTTGGCTTTCATTTCTCTCCCATCTTCTTTAGCATGTGAGGGGTATTTCTTCTGCCGCGTTCAACTCTTTAAGAGCTCTTTGTAGCGTAAAAGCCAAGCAACTGCTCTCTTTAACTTCCACCAATTGGAATATCGTTGAATCAGCAGATCTAACGGGCTTTTGCTGACGGTCGTCACATAGATTAAATTCTCCTTTCTTACTTCTGGATAATTTATCATCACAGGAGGGATAACAATGTTCGTTGGCCAACAGTATTCTCCTTTCCACAGAAATTCTGGGCCTTTTAACCAACGACTGTTCTTCGCCATGGCATCTAGTTTAAGCCCTTTCGATGCATCATCTGCTGGGTTGTCTCCACTATTAACGTACCGCCATTGACTCACAGAGGAGCCATTTCGAATAACTGTGAGTCGATTCGATTCGAAGGTGTGGAATCTCTTGGATTCGTTATTAATACATTTCAGGACCGAGGTAGAATCTGTCCAGTAGGTTACACTATCCACTGCGATGTCCATCTCTTCTTGAATCATTCTGTTTAGCTTCACCGAAATGACTGCTGCTGTTAATTCCAAACGCGGAATAGTCATTTCGCGAATTGGTGCAACACGAGCTCTTCCTACGATGAATGAACAATCAATATTGTAGTCGACATCCACCATACGTAGGTAGGCCACAGATCCATATCCAACACGTGAACCGTCTGAGAAAATGTGCAGTTGGATGTTCTTGACCTCTCCAAATTCCTTTGGTCTGAAGCAACGTTCTATCCGAATGTCTTCTAACCGCGAAAGGTCTTCCAGCCATCGTAGCCACTGCCCTCTTTCCTTTTCGCCAATGATGTCATCCCATCCCACTCTTTGTCGACAAAGCTCTTGCAGGAGTAACTTTGCTTTCATTACTTATGGCGCCACGAAACCCAATGGATCGAATAAGGAACATACGATAGACAATATTCCTCTTCTCGTTGTTGCCTTCTGACTGGCCATTGCTAACATCTTCTTCTGGGCTTCCCACACGAACTCGTCGTTTTCCACGTTCCATTTTAGGCCGAGAGTGGATTGCGTCGGAAGATCGTCAATATCCAAATTGACGACTGACTTGGCTCTTTCTGACTCCGGGATCTCAGAAAGTACTTTCCTATCATTGCTGATCCATTTCGTCAGTCTGAATCCACCATTCTTCATTAACTCTCTCAGCTGTTTCACTAATCTGTGGGCTGACTCGGTATTACTGACCGACTTCATCAAGTCGTCTACATACATTTCTAAAATTCATTAATAATTCATGAGTAATTAAACCAATAGCATGTAAGCATTCGGTCACATGATGCTGTTTGGATACCCCGGTCAAACACCGCCAGACAAAAGATTTCAGCTGCATACGTAATTAAGATATTTGATCCAAACACTAGTGTTTGGATCAAATATCTTAATTACGTCTGCAAAATCAAGTCAGCAAACAAATTCACACACAAAATTCCTTTATTCACTCTTTGTCGTCTACCACAAATCTAATGTTACAGCCAGTAAACACACACTTGTCCAGTTTAATACTCGCAGAAACAAAACCCTCTACCATGCATCACAATCATCTCAACACTATTTAATTTATCATTATCTATTCATCGTGGAAAACCCACTTCAGTTATGCATTGTGTAATATCTCAATATAATTCCTAATTACGATATCCTTCGTTAGAAATTCTATTCAAATCAGCAAACGAAAACATTCTCTTACCTCTCCATTCATTTCAGAAGCTATATAAACAACTCGAGCTCGTGTCCCACCGGGATATCCAAACACTCGAAAACAATGGACAAAAACACTCGCGCTGCGCGCTCGTGTTTTCACCATTATTTTCTCGTGTTTGGATATCCCGGTGAAACACTCGCTCTCGTTGTTCATATATTACATTCCTTTCCACCGTCCTCACAGTCTCTGGATCAAATTCTTCACGATTCATCGATGCCGTTTTGTTTAGACACAGGTTCGCACAGCTAGGCGATGATGTAGCACCAAAAACGTGTTTTACCATTCGATATTCCGTTGGTATTTCTTCAAGATTGGCATTTTCCCACCAAAGGAATCTCAATACATCGCAATCTTTAGGATCCACTCTAATCTGATGAAACATGGATTCTATATCTGCTACTAAAGCGATGGGCTCTTGCCGAAACCGAATCAACACACCCACCAATGGGTTTGCTAAATCCGGGCCTTGCAATAACTGCTGGTTGAGCGATGTTCCACCATACTTAGCAGCACAATCAAAAACAATTCTCACTTTCTCAGGCTTCATCGGGTGCGTCACAGGATGATGAGGCAGGTACCAAACTGGACGATCGTCTTCTTTTAACTGTTCCTCCGGAATCTTTTTGGCATGCCCTTTAATAATGTAATCTTCCATCGTGACCTTGTATTTCTCTAAAAGCTTGTCATCTTTCATTAATCGATTCTTGAGTGAGTAGAGTCTTCGTTCTGCCATCTTCTTGTTGTTTGGTAAGTCCGGTGGGTCTCTATGCCAAGGCAAAGCTACCTGATAATGCCCATCTACCCTCATCAGCGATTTCTCCATCAGGTCTAATGCTCTGTTGTCTTCTACTGATGCATCTACCTTGATATCAACGGCTGCGTCGCCAAAATCGGTTTTCCAGAGTCTTTCCAATTGGCACGTCAAGACTTTGTTGTCATTCTGATGCATTTCTTTATCTTCATGTGCTTTCCAATGCTCATCTTCAAAAGACACAGGTCTATCTTTGGCTGTATACTCCACTTCCTGGCAATTAGGGTAATTCTGTACCACGTCAACGGATCTGCTATCCAAACGAGTAAGATTTACAGCACAGCTTTGATCTTCCTTCTGTCCTAATATGGGACCCATCACTGCCTATCCGAGACTATACTTGATGGCAACAGGATCTGCATCTCCACCCCTCTTGTACTCCAAGGGCAAGAACAGGCTCGGTTGTTCTTTAACTCCAATCAAAAGCATGACTTCTCCATTCTCCAACTCTGGGATGTCTAAACCACTCAGGTGGGGCCATTCATTTAGATCTTCCTGTTTCGCTATGCAACTTGGGGATATTGGCATCTCCTTCACAGTCTTCACCTTTGATAATTCTACTGTAGTGGTTTCATCCATCGATTTTACGACAATGTTCACCATCCGACCTTCTATTTTAGCGCTCCCAGTCATTCCAGTCACTATAAAACTTATCTTATCACCGTGTAAGTTGAGTCTCTTTGCCAACTGTTCATGACATAGAGTTACTTCCGAGCCATTGTCCATTAAGGCGTATGTTTCCACAGTCTTGGCATTATTCATTCCAGACACTTTAACCGGAATAACCCCCAAACACACCTTGCTCTCCTCCAGTCGCTGCCACTGACATGTTGGTAACTCCTTTACTTTTACCATCTCTCTCTCCACCGACCCCAGTCTGGTCCCCATCTACCTTCTTTGCTATGTTAGATTTCTCGTCTTGATACGAATTTGACCTTCCTTCGTCCATTCCACCCTTGTCCAATTTATTCATATCTTTCCTACCAATCAAACGTTTGCTTGGTCGATGCATCAAGGTATGATGCTCCTCACCACAGCCCTCGACGAGACATCTGAAGCGTGTTTTTGGACAATGCTTGGCTATATGTCCCCTTTCAAGGCACTTATTGCAAAGGCCATTCTCTTGAACGCATCTACGTTTCACACTGTACTCCAACTTCTTGAACACATCACACCGCCATACTCCATGCTGGCTGGAACACACTGCACACCTTTGGGTTGATCGTAGAGGGTGCTCACTTTCTGAATTCCTCTGCAGATTATATCCACCAGTTGGAAATGATGAGAACCCTTTCTCTCGTTTGGAATCTTTCCATTTATTATCTTTGTCATTTTTGAATCTCAAACCGCCTTTGCTCATATCATTACCAAATTCATTGTCGACCAGGTTTGCTCGAGCTTTTACAAATTTCACTAGATCTACAAATGTTGGTCGATTACCAGCTTCAATGATACTTCCTGCACGTTCGGTCCATCTTGCTCTGCGGAACATAGGTAGTTTCTTGACCATTTCTCTGAGAGTGTTCATATGATCTAACTCTGCCATATATCCTACACCCATACCAGTCAACGTTCTCTCGGCTGTGCTTAAGTGCCTTGGCAGTTCTAACAAGGATGGGCCATCGGCTGTCTTCAGGTCAGGCAAATTCACAAGTTTCCTTATGTGTGCCTCAGCAATAATATGAGGTTTGCCAAAATTCTCTTTCAGTGTCTCTTTCGCCACTAAATATCCATCTGGTAAATTAACACAGCTCTCGATTGATTCTCTTGCTTTACCCACACAGTGTTGTATCAACAACTGGAGCTTCCTTTCTGGATCAGGATTGTCCCTTCCTAAACATGTTTCGAAATTGCGTAGGAATGTTACATACTTCAACGGGTCGCCACTAAATCGAAGATATTCAATTTTAGGAGAGTTGACCACTTGTCGTAATGCTCCAACTATTTCTTCACCATAGGATCGTTCTGTCATGTGCTCTACCGTCCTAGTTTGTGGCGGTCTTGCGACTGAAGGGTGCTGACTTTGGTCTAAACCATTTTGTTGTTGCCTGGACAAATTGGTTGTTGCCATAAATTGTTCCTGTTCTACCATCCTACATGAGGTATGTCCTTTGGAATTGGTCATAGTCTCTTTAGGTTTTTCTTGTTCAGTACGAGCTACAATAACTGCTTCTACCTTGGTCGGACTTTGGCTTTCTAATTCAGAGACGATTTGAAATGACACTACAGCTTGTTCGGCTTTCATTTCCGCTTCCATAAGCTCTCTTTCTCTCTTCAACTCTTGTTCTTCACGTTCAAACTGTTGTCGCCTTTTAAGTTGTTCCAATTTCAGCTGAGCGAGAGCCATCTTCTCTTTTCTCTTTGACTGCCTTGATAACCTCGAACTCGCCCTAGTTTCATCACTATTTCCACTCCTTGTCGATCTGGTAGATCTACGATTCTGGATGTCTTCCAATTTAACTTGTGCCATATTTTGTCTACTACGCCATTTCGTTACCATGGTGTCCAAATCCAATTTCCGGTTCCTCTGCTCTTCGTACGTCGTACAGGCATAATCTTTATCGCCTTCGCTTTATAATAACAAGAAGAATTCCTCATGCACGTCGACAAAGTCTTTCCACGCTTCGGTAAAGTTTCCCGTTTTGAAAGAAATCTCTTTCCAATCGCCGTTGTTTGCCATTATTGCACAATAAGCAGCTAGATACGCTTCTGACAACTTGTCAACTTTGGCTGCACGCAATTCATAAAGTTTATGAATTTTATCCTTCAACATCTTCATTTCGTTCGAAATTAACCCTTGTACTCTTCTTTCTTCGCCACTGTAAGATTCCTCAAGATCTTTTCTTCCATTCTCGCAGATATTTGCCGTTTCATCGGCCGAGACTGTTGCTGACGAACCAGATTGGTGCGACATGTTTACTTTCACTTTCTCGAATAATAATATATTGTCTCAATACGCAACCAAATTCTTCTTTTCAATCACTCCAATTCGAATAGGTCGAAAATAAGTCGAAAACTGTTACGGGCCTACGCTCCGTTTGTATCTACCGTCGAAATTTACCCAATTCGATACGTGAAAACTCGCTTCTTCTTCAAATGTTTCTTTAATATCTCTCTACGCACGCGGTTTTCTATTATAACATGAAACCAATAATATACTCATCAAAAACCGCTATTACAACTAAATATACTGACAGACAATAAACAATATTATACAGTTCAAAACTTACCGACTGTATCGATCTATGTTCTACAATTCAAGTTCTACAATTCAAGTTCTACGATTCAAGTTCTACAATTCATGTTCTACAATTCAAGTTCTAAAGCTCAAAGATTGACAGTTCGGTCGCGCCCGCCAACGCGTAAACATAACAAGGTTCCAAATCTCAACATACCCCCTGCAGGGTACTGATCGGTAGCTACACTTGTTTTGCTATATTTTTTACTAAATTAGCTCCTTTTTTAAGCCCTTTTTTAAAATCTTTTATAAAAAGAATGCTGTATTTACTGATTGTTTTATTTCCTCCACATTGTCTTTTTTCCCTTTAAAAATACCCCCACGTTGCCTTTTTTTCCCCTTAAAATCACCACCCCGATAATTTCTTTTCTTCCTACAACCATTGTTATGAAGGTTGTTTTCTCTTCCAATAGTTATCACCATAGTCTGCAAAAATTTCTTCATGTGCTTTTATATGTTTTATACTTTCTATTATTTGGGTCGTAAACAAAATCGGAATTATTTTTATATATAGAACCGGGTTCCTATTATTCGCAAATCGTGCTGCTGCGTGAGTTGTCAAATAAGCATCGATACAATTGTTTGCATCGTTACAAATACTATATACAGCATTATTGTTTTTACCATACTTACGATCAATTTGGCTTGTGTTGTTTTTTGACCTGTGTAATAAGAAATATTACGATCGGGTCTAAAAGGTTTTTTCCAAGCAAACAATCCTTCACCAGCATTGGGGATATTTGATTTCTTGATACGTAAGTTATTTTGTTTTGCTAAATGAATCCAACATTTTTTTGTTTTAGCTGTTCGTTTACGACATCTTATTTTTTTAAGGTTTTACTTCTACATTGAAGAACGTGTCGTATACTTTGAGATTTATCATTGTTCCGTTTTTTTCGAGGTAACTTAAGTCTTACCATTTTTTAAAAATATTGTTTTTATTCCTAAATAATCATTATTTTTTTCATGCTTCTGAATAAAATTTACCATACATACTACTTTATAGATAATATCTTCGGCACATTTATATATTTCTTTTTTTAATACTGATATTCTTTGTTTTAAAATCTTTGATGAAATAGGTATTATTTCTTTATCTTCTGTATAATTTAGTAAACATTCCTTTAAAAGAAACGGAGTAAATAATATTGAAGGATCATTATCTTGAATTTCATATCCAATATAAGGTAAATTATACGTTTTTAAATAAATTTCAATATAAACAATTTCACTCATTTTTTTTTTACTCTCTTTTTTTGTTTTAGTTTTTTTTAAATGGGTTCTTTATTATCAAAAAAAATCCCTTCTATAGTTACGTTGACATGTATTAATATACAGGATTCATACGATGTTACTATTGATCGTGTTGATGGTGAAGACGAAAACATAAATAAAAATAAAAGTACATGTTTTTCTTGTTTTAGAAAAAAAAAAGATGATGAATGATGATCAGAAAAAATTAAAATATAGTAAAAAAGATATAGATAAAATTGTAAGTTTATTTAATAAGAAAAAAGAGAGTAAGAAAAATGAAAAAATAGACGATTATTTTTCTGTTAATCATATAGAAAATATTAGTAGAGAAAAATTTAAAGTCACTGAACAGCATTTTTCATTGAATGTTTCACGTGAAAAAACGGTTAATTTTATTAGTTTTAGTCAATCATTATCGTTAGTTTTTTCTTATTTAATTAACATTGCACGTGCAAATGTAAAAAGTGATGATGATTATGTTAGATTTATCTTTAGTAACGCTCCAAAAAGTTTTTTCTCTACAGCCGTTTTACCCGTGAAAGACTTTGACGTTAAATATTTCTTAAATATTATGAATAGTAAGGTAATAGTTCAAACTTTTCCTGCAGGAATAAGTACAAATAAAAAATATATATAGTGTATTAAGGAAAAAAGTATTTATAATAGTTTGAATAAGGGAAATGCTACTGATAAAGGCAGTGTGAAAAGTAATATGTATGTAAAAAAATATGGTCGTAAATTTCGCACGGGTGTATTTTATATTCTTAGCGATGTATTATTTCGTACAGTGAAAGATTGTTGTTTTGCTTTAGCAATATTAGTGGGTTTATCGTTTTTAAAACAAGACGATAAATATTTTATAATGAAAAGAAAACCAAATAAACCTGTTGATGATTTATTTATTGTGAAGAAATTCGAAATGTATATCGGGAATGTGGGATAGCCGAGGGTAATGTTGATGCTACACAGTTTAATTTTGTATATAATATTTAAAAAAACAGGGTGTTGATTTGTTAGTGTATGCTGACACTCATTCCGATAATATAATTTATGATTCACGAACTGATAGTGAAGGTCATCTTATTAAATTGACTAATGAAATTGTGTGTTTATGGTTAAATAATAATCATTACGATGTAGTTTTAAGCATAAAGGAATTTTCTTACACAACTTGTAATTTTCTTACAGAACTTAACACCAGTTCTTTTTGTGTTAAATGTATGAGTCATTTACACGACATTAATATATCCATATAACCACCTATGTACTACAAATAACTTAACTTGTTTACGATGTTATAAATATCCGAATAATTGTAAAAATAATAAACGTATTTGTAGCAGTTGTGATATAATTTTTTATGATGAAAATTGTTTTACAAATCATTTAACAAATAAAATTTTTAAACCTTCTCAAAGTAATTATGATCGTTTAACACCTTGTCAATATTATTTTTTTTGTAAAATCTGTAACAAAATTTGATCAAGAAATTATCGATAATACTATTGAAAAAGTTAGTTGTTGTGGGAATAGACAATTTATTTTTGATAACAATGTTATTGAAACTTTATGTGAATTTATGTTTGAACAAACAAATTCCGTTTGGATAGCTCATAACGGGGGTAGATTTGATACTATTTTTATTTTAAAATATTTTTTAGAAATAAAACAGATAATACCGAATACTATAATGAACGGTACTAAAATAATGAGTTTAGTAATTAAAGAACAAAATATTAGAATCTTAGATAGTTATTTGTTTTTAAGTATGAAATTAGCAGATATTCCAAAAGCAATGGATCTCCGAGGGGAATGTAAGGGATTTCATCCTTATCAATTTTACGATTTAACTTATGAGGATGAAATTGTAGATCGAAAATTTTTTTGATACGAAACATATGAATACAGCAACACTTAATGAATTTGAAAAATGGTATTTAGAAAAAAAGAAAGAGAAATATATATTTCGTAAAGAGATTTATTATTATTGTTGTAGTGATGTAGATATTTTAAGAAAGGGTTGTGTTAAATTTTCTACAATGATAGGAGCACTTGGTCATATTACACCCTTTTATGCAAAGAATTGTATTACAATTGCTAGTTTAGCTTTGAAAGTGTATAGACTTAATTTTTAAAAAAAAAATTGTGTAGGAATTATTCCTGCTTCGGGGTATAGGGGATGTGTAAAACAGAGTTCAATTGCTATTGATTGGTTAGATGAAATTAATCGAGAATTAGGGGGAAATTTAGAATATATCTGTTCACAAAATGGTGCGAAAAAAATTCTAGGACGTTTTGTCGATGGTTTTTATAATGATACAATATATCAATTTCATGGTTGTTTTTTTACCACGGATGTCCCAAATGTTTTGACCCCTATGCATTAAACGTTCTTACAAACGAAAAATTTAGTAATTTATATGCAAATACGCAACGTTTTTCTTGGAGAATAAAAAATGCCGGTTACAAATTAATCGATGTGGGAATGTGATTATTTAGAAGAAAAAATATATACACAGAAACAATTAATTGAAAATAAAATAACATTTTATCCGTTTACTCCTTTAACACCACGTGACGCACTATATGGTGGGCGAACTTCCCCAGTGTGTTTATTTAAAGAAACAAAACCCAACGAACGAATAAGTTATGTAGATTTTACATCGCTATACCCATATGTACAAAGAAAATATGATTTTCCTGTGGGTCATCCCACTATTTTACTGGGTGAAGATTGTAATAAAATAAAAATCAAGGACATATTCGGTTTAGTAAAATGTTGTATTTTACCCCCTCGAAATATTTACTTTCCTGTTTTATCTGTTAGAATAGATGGGAAATTATTATTTCCTTTATGTTATAAATGTGCTGTGAATAAATGTAATACATGTGAACATAATGAAAGCGATCGATACTTAACGGGTACTTGGACTAGTGTTGAGATTAATGTTGCTATAGATAAGGGATATAAAATAATAACTCTTTACGAAATATATCATTTTGAACGCAAAGAAAACATTTTTTCACAATACGTAAATCAATTTTTTAAAATCAAACAAGAATCTTCAGGAATTCCTACGGATTGTTTGAACGCAGATAGAAGTAAAAATGATGATAAAATTAAACAGTATTGTAATGATTATTTAAAAAATGAAAATGTTTTTTTAGATAAAGAAAAAATAGAGAAAAATCCCAGATTAAGAACCATTGCAAAAACATTTTTAAATTCGTTATGGGGAAAATTTATCCAAAACGAAAATAATACTCAAGTGTGTTTTTTAAAAGATTATGAAGAATTATTAAATACGATGGAATTTATAAACGAAATATTATTACGTTGTACATATGAAAAATTTGATGATGCAACACCTCCTCTAAAAACGGGAAATGTAATCATTGCATGTTTTGTTACTGCATATGCACGTTTAAAATTATATGAGTTACTCGATAAATTAGACGATCGCGTTTTATATTTTGATACAGATTCTGTTATTTATATATCTGATGAAAATAATTACACTGATGTTAAAACGGGAAATTATTTAGGAGATTTAACGAATGAATTAAATGAAAATGAATGGATAACAAATTTTTGTTCAACGGGTCCAAAATGTTACGCGTATATAACTAATTTAAATCAGGAATGTATTCATGTCAAAGGTTTTACTTTAAAAAATGAAACAATAAAATAAAAATTGAATTTTTTATCCTTGACACAATGTGTTAAAAATCAAGATCAAATCATTGAAATTAAATATCACAATAAAATATGTAAAGATAAACTTAATCATATTTTTATTGAGGATGAAATAAAAAAAATTTCATTTACATTTAATAAACGTGTTGTTAAAAATAATTTCAATACGTTTCCGTTTGGATTTTTAGATAACTGAAATGAACAATGTTTCATTACCATTTCAACACCCTTTTATGTTAACGTTATGTGGCCCCAGTCAAAGTGGGAAAACATATTGGATATTACAATTATTGAAAAATATTAACACCATGATTACACCTACAATTGTTAAAATTGTTTATTTATATTCAATTTATCAACCTCTGTACGCTGAAATGGAAAAAGTTCTTGTGGAAAAAACAGATATTATTGTTGAATTTATCGATTGTCAAAAGGGTATTCCCCGCATTACCGATATACAAACGAATACCTGTGAAAATACTTTAATAATATTAGATGATCTCATGTTAGTTGCAACATCATCAAAAGAAAATCTTGAAAGAATAGATAATATTGCAACTCAAGATGTCCATCATCGTAATATTAGTGTTATTTTTACATGTCAAAATTTAACATATGTTAATGGTAAATTGCGAAATATACGTGTCAATAGTCAATATTATGTTATATTTAAAAATTTAAGCGATTATAATATGTATACGATATGTGATAAATAGATTTAATAAAGTATTAAGTGAAATTAATGATAAACCCTATGGTTATTTGGTATTTGATAATTGTAGAAAAGGGTATGAAAATTGTAGAATTAGAACCAATGTATTTCCACATGAATCAACGATAATCTATGATTTGTAAATAAATATAAAAATAAAAATAAATGTTTTTTCAAAAAAAATAAAAGTTGTTGAAAATCGTTTTTTTTTAAGTATATATAGTATGGGGTGTGTATATTGTGTATGAATTTTTTTAAAAAACATGGCAAGAAGAAGATATAGAAGCAGGAGGGGAATCATCCTTAGAAAAAAAAAAAAGGGGGGTAGTGTTCTAGATTTTTTAGGACCTTTGGGACAAATAGTTGGAAGTCAATTGGGATTGGGTATTCAAAAAAGAAAAAGAAAAAGAAAACAAAACGGAGGTTCTCTCAAAAGTGCCCTGGTAAAACACTGAAAAAAAATAAAACACTGTAAATAAGTTAATTTTTTGTTTTTTAATTAAAAATTGGCATTATTAAAACTACAACATGACTGATTGTTATTACTCTTAGAATTTTTTTTAACATTTTTTATTATATATTCTAACTAGTACACTACCTAAAAATGTTTCTATTTTTTTAAATTTAATATAATTTTTTATTTGAATACGTTCATTTTAAAATATTTTTTGTTTATTATTATTTTCGACTTCATTACGACATTTATTGTATAAATATAACAAATTCCAATTTCCACACACGGCAGTATTTTTGGATTGTAATTGTTTACTTTGAATATATTGAAATTGTAGTCCTTTTTTACACTATAATCATACCAATATTCACGTTTATAAAACGATACATCTTTAGCAAAACTATCAAAAAAATACATATTTTTTCTTTATCCACCCATATAGCAACCCAATGTTGACCGTTTTGATCTGCTTCATCCGTATTCCAAATCCAACACGAAGGATAAAAATATTTTTTAGGAAAAATATTTGCAGGAAATGTACCCAAATAATATTTATTTAAAAACTTATTTATTTTTGCAATTTTATTAATCTCGTTCGTAAATAAAAATTGGGTTAATACAATGTAAATTCATTGATTTTTTCGTCGCCATTTTCTTTGTGTTGAATAAGGTGTTGAAGGTGGTGTAGGAATGTGGGTGGTGAGGGATGTAGATTGTTCTTCATTACTCGCAGCAGAAAGACGAGAAGTTGTTTTTCCCAAATTTATATAACGTTGTCGTAATTTTATATTACGTATATAATATGCGGGCATATGTATTTTTTTCAATTCTTTTAAAGCAACCGTCTGCTTATGTTGTGTAAGATTGAACATGTTTTGTTTGCTGACATTATGCGTTAAATTGTATAATAAATCATGATGGTTTATCCCAACACCGTTTAATTTTATTATATCTGTATCTTTAATTTTTTCTTTTCAAGAAATTATTTTATTTGTTGACCACTTGTCACAGTCGGTGTTTTCTTTATCTCGGGTGATTCATCATTGTTCACCTCATTTTCTAGTTATTTTTTTTCATCTTTTGTTCTCTTTTTAAAAAACTAACCATACTCTCTGCGACACGTTGATCATTATTAACTTTTTGCATTTCTTCTTTCATTTTATTTTTACTTTCAATAAGTTCGAAATTATTTTTGTTGTTAATTCCCTGCAATAATTTTTCGTTTTCATGATCATTTTTGATTAAATCTAAAATTTCATTTAATTTCTTCGGATTAATTATTGCATTTTATTAACTTCGGTCATTTTTTAAAATTTGTTGGTTAAGTAATTTGTATGCTTTTTGATATATGTTGATGATACGAAAATCCTCAGATAATATTTTTAAGTCTTTTTCTTTTATTTTGTTCTTAGAAAACTTATTCAAAATATATTTATTATCACTGGAAAGTTGGATAGAAATTTTTTTATTTAAAATATTTTTAGCAATGTATTGTAATTTATTAATTAATTGAGAATCTAACAAAGTATTTTTTTTTATCAATATCTGCTTTAAGATATTTTTTAACGATGGTAAAAAATCCTTTTTTTTTTCAAAGGCTTTTTTCTTTATTTTATTTAATTTAGCTAATGTTTCTAAAAATTTTAAATCATCTTCGCAACTTGATGAAGAAGAAGTTATTGAACTTTCACTTTCCATTTCATCACTAACATCATCGCTAACAACATCACTATCATTTTCACTATCATCTTCATCATCATCATCTCTTGAATTATCATTTTTTTCGTTTTTTTTTTTCCTCTTCTTTTTTTAATTCATCATTTTTTTCTTCATTCATTTTTTTTATGCGTAAACTGAAAATTGTGGAAATACAAGAATATGTTCACGATTTAGTGGTATTTTGTTAATAACTGGGTTTTTTATTTTTGTTTTTTTTATTCTATTCTTTGTTATTCTTTGGTTTTGTTTTCTTCATATTTTTTTGTACATCCCCTTGTTACAAATGTTGATAATTAAATAATTAAATGCTGTGTAATAATCTTGCAGGGGTATTTAATCCTACTTTAATTTCATTTCGAAATTCACCAATAAAAATTAACGCACCTGCAATTGTATTTTGAGAAAAATGAAAATCAACATTAACATTTCCCAACAGTCTTATGGGTAATACTGAAAGATGAGAGTCTCTATTATCTGTTAAATCAAATGCTAATATACTATATCCGTTTATAAAGTCATTATAAGTCATGGGCATTTCTGAATAGTGACGATTTAATACCGAGTGTAATTTTGAGTAACCTTCAGCATGATTTTCTATTCTCCCAGCAAAAGCGTTATTTACCGATACTTCAACATTATCATAATTAGGCCAGGTAAAATCAAAAATATTATGAGTATATGCCCCGTTCCAATTTGCTAATGGAGAAAATACAATATATAAACGTGTAGGAACGCTACCATTAAACACATCGATTACTTGATGTGAATTTCGTCCTGCAGCTAATGATTCAGTAATACAACGATAATTGGTTGTATAACATCATACGCAAACACTTTAAATTTTATACAGTCATTTAATTCCTTTTTTTTTTACATACACGTTTGTTCACTAATACTTTTATAAAAAATATCCCAATTAACATTCGGTTCAGTCAGTTCGTTTTTATATATGGGATTTTTTGAAATTAAATTATAATTCAATGTTGTTTGTATATAATTTCTTATCATACTAAATAAATCTTTTACTTCTTCTTCAACCATTATTACATGTGCAAATATTTTCTCTTTATACTTAAATTCTCCCGTATGTCCCCCATAATTTTTTATTCGCGTAACATCAACAGGATGTAATGTAGGGTGTGATTTTCATTTAAATCATAATTACTTTTGTTTAAAATACTTAATTTCAAAGCATCAAACTCAAAAAAAAAACTTTTACTCTTACAATTTTTATACCGACATTTATCAAAGGATACTTTACCCTTTTTTATATAATATATAAAATCCCAAAAATCATATATAATCATATCTATTATCAGAAAGACCTTTTTTTGTCTATTGAGTAAACTTCCTATAGGGTTATGTTTACGACAATAAAATATAAAACATGAAGTGACCATGATAATATTTTTAGTAGAACTACAATAAACATAAGAATTGAAAATACTAAGTGCTACCATTAACAAATAAATATATAAAAAAAGATTGAAATCACCTTTCTGGTGCTGTATGTGCTTAAATTTGCTTACTAAACTTTCTTTCCAAAACCCAGGGGATAAGATAACTATTTTCTTTCAAAGGTTAGATTTTGTACAAAATATGTATAATGATACTTATCGTTGGTGTTTAAAAATTGAAATAAATCTGAGTGATTTTCAAGGGGTAATAAAATAAATAATTATTTAAAACAATCGGGGAATGAAAAAAAACTACAGCGTAACGCGTCTGATTCAACTAGTATAGTACGTTGAAAGAGTGTTCTCTTCAAGGAATATTTTCTTTGACTTGCTTGTAAATTCGGTATCATATAAAAGAAACGATCTTCTAGAATAAAATAGGATTACATTCCCTTGGTTCCCCTGATTTTTTTCATATTAACTGTAGAGCCTCTTTCTTCGTGGAATTTTTTACTATCCATAATGGGACATGTGACATATTTTCCACGATAATAATCAAATAATCCACATAACCAAAATAAATATCCAATTTCTCCTTGGTTAAAATATTGAAAATAAAGAACAACTCTTAAAATTGTTTCAATCATAATGCTGTGATTTGAAATGTCATATTTTTACTCTTTATATAGCTTTCAAATTCATTAAGCTAAATAAACATTAATCTAAATAAAATAAAAAAAACATTTTGTTTTCTGGTTCATTCTTCAGTTGAACCTCACACAAGCAATATGTCAAAACCAAAACAGTATGATATTCACTATCTTAAAGAAAATTGTCGAAATCAAAAATTTATTGTACGTAAATGTGAACAAATACTGAATCCATGCTTTCCTATGAATCAATTATATATAAACTTGGAAGTTATGGAGTATGCAGAAAATAAAAAGCTTAATTATAAACAATATATAACAACACATGTTGCAGGAGCTTGTGGTATACATAATTTTATAGATCAAGAAGTGTATATAAATTCTTTTTTTTAAATCAAAAAAATCAAAAACGCTTTTCTCGATATTTTTAAAACGGTTTATTTCAAATATTTAATTCATTAAAATTATTACATAATCCCCCACAAGAATTTAAATATACATGTGTTTGCAACATAGATTTATCAAAATGTATTTTATCTATTAATGTTACAATATAATTTCCATTACTGGTACCATAAATCACATTAAGTACAGATAATATATTTTCATCTTTAATGAGAACTAAATAAAGCTGTTGACCATCAAAATTTTCACGTAAATGATATTTTACTAATCTAAATCTTGAATCCTTACATTTACCATACCAAAGCGCTTTTGAATAACATGGGATATTATTTATCTCAAAACAATCAAGGGTCGAAATTAACGTGGGTAATCTCGGTTCTCTATCAATAAATACTACATGTTTTCCCACTAACTGATCATAAAATGACATAACCCAGCTAAAACCGGTTATTAAAAATCTATAATATCTTTTTCCGCCATATCTTTTCCGAAATATAGATTGTTCATTGTTATCTTCCACATAAATGTTAAAATATTTATAATCATAATCAGCACATCTAAACTGATAGAGGTGCTCTCTCCATTCCAAAAAATAAAACGTTGAATCTCGTGTTTTTTCTGTCTCAAACAATTCAGCATGTGATAAATATTGAATGTCGGGATAAAGAATTTCATCAAAATCACGCTCTCGTCCAGCCATTTAAATCTTTAAAAAAAAACAACTTCGACGTCTTTTCTTCTATTCGTGCCCTATTCCCACTGAAACATTCACTGTATATTTCCACCGTATATTTAACTTCTTTAACACCCAACGTTTAAAACTGTTTAGTCTAGAAAGTTTTAATTCATCTGGATGAATCGTGCACGGGTGTTTGTTAATACATCTTCCACATGTGTTTGTATAATATAATCTTTCAAAGCGTTCATCTGCTGTTTCTATACGTTCCATTTTAACAAATATAAAAACAATTATTTTTTTTACTCTTATTTATACTTTTTCTTATTTTTTTTAATGGATTTTCTTCTTTTAACAACATATCTTCTTTAACAACCATCTCTTTAATCTACAACAACGTTTTTGTTTTGGATCTTTCCATGGTGTATAATTCGCACACACTTCCCCACACATATTTCCGTTAAGACATTGTCCACAGGGATATTTTGAATAAAATAATCTATTATACCGTGTATCTACTGTTTCCACGGATTCCATGATATTTTGTAAAAAACATTTTTTTCACATTCTTATTTATATCCTAATAAAATTTCTTTTGATTTTTTTTATATATTTTTATTTTAGAATATCGTTTTTCTATTTTGATTTTTTTCTTTTTATATTTTTTTTATAAAAAATTATATATATACGGGTTACCAAAATGTTTAAACGTTATTGTGAATGATGTCGAATTCACATGTGCCCTATCGTGATTGTGATGAACATAACGGTAGAAGATATAAAAGAATAACTGCTGATGACTTTAACCCCTACTTTGAAGATGAGAATAACTATTATGCAAGTCGTTTTCTAGCAAAAGAATTACACCACTTTACCTATGTTGTAAATAAATGTCAACATACGGCATTTTGCGAATGTATTGGTGATATACCCTCAACACCTCCTCCTCAAGCATATTACTTAGCCTTGGAAGTTAAAAAGAAACATGAACATGAAAATTATGAATGGAATTGTTCATGTCTGGGTGAAAACATAACAACAATTGTTGACTATGATGCTTCTGATCCTTTACAAAAAGAAATTAAACTAATAATAGATTCTAATAATTTCATGAAAGCTGTGGCATATACTCAATAAAAACTTTTTTTTAAAAAAAATTCGTGTTTTTCCTTTTTTATTTATTATATATATAAGATTAAACATTTGATTTAATCATATTGATTTCTAGTACAAGATGAATCAAGAACAAGATCTCGTTACATGTGTCAATTATAGGGGTGTAGCATATTATGACTATACTCCTCGTTATTATTCATGTCATTTTCTTCAAAAACATTTTCCTAACTATACGTATTTGGTAGAGGATTGTAAACCTGCTACACTATGTAAAGAATGTAATCCCCCATTTTGTTCGCCACCTCAAGTCTACGAACTAACTCTGAAAGTTATTATAAAACAAGGATTACTTGAAGAGAAGGGAATAACCCTAAAAACAATTATTGATACTAAGAGTGATCATCTCTTGTATAAAAAAATTAAACTAATAAATAATGACTCAATAATTGCACAACAAATTACTTCTTAAAATTATTTATTTTCTTGTAATAAAATTTTTTACACAAAATATAAAATTCGATATTTTTTTCAGTTTCTACCTTTCTTATCAAAAGTTTATTATTTTAAAAACATTACAAAGATAAAAAAATTTGTTTCCCTCTGTTTCCCATGAGACAGCAGGGTTTAATGTTTAATAAAGGTGTTGAGTTTGCTAATTCTACACTATTATTTTCAATATTTATATATTTTCCCTTCAATGATGGTAAGAGGTTCTGTAAATCATCTTCTACTAACATCATTTTGAAATTACGGTCATTCAGATATAAATAATATCCCGTCCTTAAATACCAGACAGGTTCGTAGTTTACTAATTGTATGGGTTCAGCATGATAATACAGTGTAAGATAATCATAAGATTCACCCTCTCCAAAATCAATCATTGATCGCAACCACATGTTGAAAATAATCGAAAATACATTTGATACCCTGCTTTAATTGTCTAAAAAATCTATAAAAGCAGGTTGCAAACTAAAAAGTTTTCACATCAAACCAAGATTTCAAAAAAAAAGTTTTCAAGATGGTATATTGTAATTTCTGTTATTGTGAAGTGAATTCCTTCTATCATTTTTTCATGCATTACAGATGTAAAGAATGTTTTGTAAACCATCATTATTGTTTTTTTTGTAAAAATAATTACGGACGACTTATCTATAGTAAAATAGTTGATCTATGTGAATTTCATGATAGAATACAAATGGAAAAACGTATTTGGATTAATAAAAATATTTTAATACATCGTCTACCATTTCCAAAATTCATAAAACCCATGATCTTTTTTTGGTGATGTCCCCTCCTTTTTGAATTTTTTTTTTAGAACGTCGTCGTTTTCGTATTCTTTTTATTTCTAGTTTTCGTTTCGATTTTTTACAACTCCTACACTTCATTTTTTTGTTAACTGAAGTACGACAAGCAATGCTTCATAAAAAACGAAAACCCATCTATACTGTTATATCTGTTTTTGATTTTTTTTTAAATATATCTTTTCTGAGACAAATATATAATAGTATATATAAGATGTTTAAACTAAAAACTTTATCATTACTGAAAAAAACAATGTCCGTATTACATTATTATAGAATATGTGCTAATAGTATAACCTTTTTTGACAGAACCAAAAATACTTTTCAGCGCTATGTTTCATATGAATATCTTCATAAAGAATATCCTGAATATATATATTTTGTGGAGGATTGCAAACTTATTACAATATTTGAAACAACACAATGTAGTGTAATAAAAATAAATGGTATGAAACAACACCCGTATGAAGTAACCCTGAAAGTTATCAATCATGGAGAATCTGGAAAAACAATAAAAATATTATCGGAGGAAGATGTTACTCATCTTTTGCATAAAAATGTTAAGTTTATAAAAACTGATGAAGACATAATAATTCCTTCTCTTGTTAAAAAAAAGGTTTTATTGTGTGTTAAAACGTTTATTTACAACAATCACACTTTTGTATTTTTACATTTTTCTTGTTATCTTCATCATATATATATATATATATATCTTTGCCTCCCTCTTGCTAATCTATCGTCACAATAACATTTATATATCAATTTACTAAAAATTGTTCTAGTGTATTTTCTTTTACAAATTCTACAGTAATGTTCATCAACATGACATGTTCTACATGTAAAATGCATTTCAAATTCAAATAAGAAATCAACTTCTATATCGCAGTGTGAACAAAACTTTTCGATCATCTTGTTTTCTTTTTTTTCAAACGTTCGTGGAGATATTTCGTAATGTAACAGTTGAATCAAAATATACTTGTTCTTGCAAATTGATTGCGGTGTTTCGCTTAATTATTACAAGAAAATAATTTGAAGATATTCCCAGTTCCGTATTGAGATATGACTCTGGATTGAGATCTTTTACTAGTAACGCTCGATGATCTTTATCAAAATGAATAAAATCCTCTTTCATATAAACCACAGCATAAAACTTAATCCTTGCAATCACGAAATAAATAAGCATCCTTATACATTTTAAGATATAAAGGATTTATCAACATCTGATTCTGCCATGATTTTGATCATGATTTTTATGATATCAGTTTTTATATCCTAGGTTTTTTACAAATGAAAAACATTTTTCTCAAAAAACTTTCATATAAATAAGCTGAAACTATTTTTTTTTTCATTTAAACAACACGCACTTATATAAGCGTAGTAACAACCCTACATATCTACAAACTTAAGAAGTTTAAGAAAAAATAAAAAATGGCTACGAAAGAAGATATAACGAACGAAGCTTCCTATGGAGAACCCCATAGTTACCCAATAACCCCATATGGTTCTCCTCTCATATGGGACTACAACGATAAAGGAGAAGGATACGCGTACGGGATACGTGTACGGGATACGGATACGTATACGTCCAAAGATTTTAATTTCGATGACTTCAAACCCTTCAAACCCATTCAGGATAATGGTGATTCTGACAGTGAAGATAGTTTGAAGGCAATTTTTGGTAGTGATGAAGATGATGAAGAAGTAAAGGAGAAAGGATATTAAGGATATAAGAAGGATATAAGAAGGGATATCATCTCTAAAACTTTTTGGAAGACTTCGCAAAAACACCAAATAATTTTTTGAGGTATATCATCCAAAAATTTTATCATATTTTTAAAATACCGTAACTAAGAAATATCAGTCATTCGGCCATAAGATGGCGTCGAGGTAAGAGCTCCGTGACGGAAATTTCTATGATTAATTCTATAAGCAAACATTTTTGGTTCTTGATTATTTTTATTTCAAACATTACAACTCTTCTCTTCAAATAAAAATGAAGTTTTTTTGGATGGCACGTGCACGTAATTATAAATCACATCGGGTGAGGTATGATGGTCGTTTATACTCAAAGTTTTTTTTTGAATTTTTGATATCTATCTCATGAAATTGACTACGATCACCTTGATTGACCTTCCTCGTCTCTCTGGTCGTAAAAAACTGGTCGTAAAACACCACCAGGTTTCATGACATAAATAATAATAAAAAATTCCTACAAAAACCTCTTGTATACGACCAGTTGCATATCCCCCTGATTTGATCACTGGTCGCTCTTTACAGGGTGACCACACTTTAAAGTAGGACACACTCCTGGAAATATGGGACTGGACTGTGCTCTGATTGGTCAATTCAAATCATACTTCGGTCCAGTCTCTAACACATTGATAATAATAATATATATATTATTACTACTTCCCTCTATCTCCTCGTCGTGATAATCAGAGATTGTATACACGGGTGGTCTTTAGGTATACGCTTCGTTATAGAGAAAACTTCTTCGGTCCAGCTGGGCAAGTAACCTTTCTTGAATGTTCTTGACTCGTCGCCGTACATTATCCTTGCCACACGACGCTTTCATTCTCGTGATTCACATCAACCGGTTTCATTCCAATACTGCGATATCGCGAATGGTTGTAGGAATACACCAGTTTTTGTAGCACATCCATATACTTTAGTGTATTCTTAGCTGTAAAGTATTTCCACATCTTTCCTTTGAGCGTTCGATTAAATCGTTCCACAATAGACGCTTTGGTATCATTAAGCGTGGTGAAAAACGATGTGTTGTAATCTTTCAAAAGCTTCTGAAATAGTCTGTTGGTAAATTCGGTAAATTTCCCGTCATTTTTTACGACACGGTAAACAGCATCGACACCGAAACTTGCCGGACTTTCTGGGTTGTAGTACAGGTCGTGGAGATACTGTTTCTCCATCTAAGGGTTATATGAGGTAGCCCACTTCGCAAACAGCAGCAAGTCATGTTCACACGGCTAAGGTTGGAGGCATATAAATAAGGAGAAGTGGACGACACGCTATAAATGCAACGGCTCAGACGATATAGGCACACAAATCCCAGGAACATGGGACCCAGCAATTGTAACGAAGAACCACCACGATGCTTGTATTGCGACAGGTCTATGTCCTGAAAATCGTTCACTGTTCGTTGAACAGCCTTTCGAATCGTTTCACCGCCGTAATAATCGCTCATTCTATACACGAGAGAAAGATACGCGATTATTCTCCCGAAATTATTTACATCCCTTTCTTCATAGATGTGATGAAGGCTTAAGCTCTTTACTTGAATGCTTAGCCTATCAAACAGGTGTCGATGTTTGCTAAGACATGTTTGAATATTATAGGATAGTGTATCTCTATCGATATAGCAACGTTATGTCGTTTTAACTCATCACAAATTATGTCCATATCGATTCGTAGGGATAATCGCAAAAGTTTCTGTTTTAAATGTGGGAATGTATCGTTTAAAAATTATGGGATACATAAACACTTACTCGCATGTGCAGTTGACGTCCCAATAAGAACAAAAAAGACACGTATACAAATGTATAGTCGGAGTAAACATTTATTACAAAAGAAATTAGAATACAAAATTATATATTCAGTTCATCAATGTCTGCCAAAGCATCCTGCACTAACTTTTAGGGGCGTCTTGTCTATTTTGTACAGTTCTCTGTAGGTTTCCACTCAAAGAATCCGCACGAATGTTCTATTTCGTTTGGACAGCCGTAAAACAGACGATCTTGGTTGATACCATCTTTCTTGACTTTACGGATACGACAAACCATTCCATGTTTACATAACGGTTTGGGGTTCTCAAAGATATATCCCCATTGCCAAATCGAACAAGGATTTTCTCTCTGAACAAACGAAGTACGGTCTTCCATAACTTTCTTTCATCTTATCTTTAACCATTCGCATCTTTGTCAATCTTTGATGGGTAGCACATACTGTACTGGATGTATACAACCACTCGTTCGGAAGGATTCTACGGCTTTCCCGAACATATAACAGTCTTCCTTGGGGCAAAATAACTTGCATCTAGGTTTCATTCCACAATACCAAAATAGGCCTTTTGCTGTTGTTGAGGAATATGCAAGTTTTCCATGTATAGACACTCCATTTCAACGATCTGACTCTGACGAGGAATAGTGTAAAGTGATGTGGTATGTTTGGCCAGTGTTTATGTAGGCAACAGGTGTTATTTTTTCCCGTTCGCCACGCGTTCGTCACAATAACAATACTAATTACTTTCGTCCCTCACATGTCCCTCAAACGGAATATTTAATAAAATGGCATGCTATGCGTTCGTCATGCGTTCGTCACGCTAACAATACTAATTACTTTTTGTACGTAACGCTCTTTGTTCTGCCTATTGTTCTATTGAAATACTAATGAGGCGGCGTTCGTCACGCTAACAATACTAATTACGTTTTGTACATAACGCTCTTTGTTCGGCCTATTGTTCTATTGAAATACTAATGAGGCGGCGTTCGTCACGCTAGCAATACTAATTACTTTTTGTACGTAACGCTCTTTGTTCTGCCTATTGTTCTATTGAAATACTAATGAGGCGGCGTTCGTCACGCTAACAATACTAATTACTTTTTGTACGTAACGCTCTTTGTTCGGCCTATTGTTCTATTGAAATACTAGTGAGGCGGCATCCTTTGAGCGATGGAGTGGGGGGATACCTACTAACGAGGCAGAACCGAAGCTTTATACCATCTTTCATTACGTCATCGCGTGGGGTGAATCATCAAAACGACGTCAAATTGAAAACAAATTCCTTCTGTCGACAAAGATCCGGATCATTGAGTTTAACATATACAGATTCAGCCAGTACACAATATCTACTTGTTTGTTTCTAGTATTTATTTGCTAAACTCCATCTCTTTTGTTATTCTTCCTCTGCTAAGTTTCAAACCGTTCTTTGCAGAACCCTCCAGTATAGCCATTCACTATGGTTAATATGTTTTCCCAAGCTATACCTTTATGGTGTTCAGACGTAGAGGATTTATAGATGTACATGCATGACTATAAACAATTTATTATCCAACCGTTTCGATCAGTCCAAATATTTGTACAATAGTCTCAATGCTCTTACAACAATACATTCTCAAAGTTACTTAATTTACTTTTAAACAACGCGATAGACGGGTACAAATATCATACTTCGCATAGAATCCATCACATGGCAGCCCAATATTTTACGTTGTAGAACAGCTATATATATTGGACAGCAACCTTTTGACTGTTTACGTGCGAAGAAACATCTTTGTGTTAAGATATTTTGTTCGATATAATAAAACACCTATTCGATTCATCTTCGCCCGATATAACAAAATATCTAAATCTCGATTTGCAATATTAGGCTAGACCTTCGGTCTCGCCCAAATATTGAATTCTCGACTTAAATATTTTGTAATATTGGGCTCAGAGGAATCCAATAAGTAATATTATTCATTCTATTACACTTATACGAATAAAACAAACAAAAATTGAAAACAAACAAAAATTAATCAAATTTTAAATTTTTATTACTTTTAAACACAGCTCAACTCAAAATTTTGCCACGTATTTGTAATTTCACGCAAAATACCGCTGGAATATCTCGGGACCAGAGTTTCAAAAAAGCTGCGGGTACCACCCGTGAGGAAGATTTACTAGTGAGGCACCAGGTGAGGAAGGTTCAAAGTGAAAACACTGCGTAAAACAATACAGAGTCTGAAAAAGTTATAATTGCTATGGCAGGGTTGTGAGAAGGAAGGTATTGATTGGTTCATTTGGTGGTTAGGGAAATGGAAGATATGGCAGTGTGCAGAGGAGGAAGGTATTGATTGGTTCATTTGCAGGTTAGGAAGATCGGTCAAAGTGCTGAGGAGGATTAGGTAATTAATAATAATAAAATTATTTATTAAAAGCATCATCGCAACAGACATGCAAATTTACATGGTATAATCAAATTAAAAACTATGGAAAGTATCCAAATATATAGTTCCAGTTAATCAACGAAAACATTAAATAACATTAAATGATCAAATAAAGGTGAATAAGCACCCATTAAAAAGAAGATATTTGTTGAATGATTGGCTCATTAGGAGTCATTCGGTTATTAGGAAGATTAGAATTGATCACGGCTAGGTGATAGTGACACCATTTTCAATATTTATTTAGTACTACATATTTATTTAGTATTTATTTATTAACTATTGCAAATGTTATAGCTGATTACAACTATATATTCATTATATTGCAATTATCTAACTTTGTTACAATAAATAGAAAATCGAAGTAAATAAGAATGAGTGAATGACTGTGGAATGATCATTCTGTAAAAAGTAGGAGGTTGTGAGGTGCCCACAACATCAATACCGGTATTACCAGGTATCCATTATTCTATTCTAGTCATAATTAAAATATTTAAATCCAAATTTATAGTTATTGTTAATCATATAGCGCTGAAAATTAAAAATAATAAATTGAAAAATCGATAAACGGTTAATTGTGTCGACAACCCAATTGTGATAATATTCAGCACTGTTGTGACAGTTAAATATTCACCATCGTCTCAGCCTCGTTGATTAGTATATATTAAGTTGAGGAAGGAATTACTCATTTAGGGATGTGGAAAATTATATTACTTGGTCAGTGAGGCTAGTGAGCATGGATAGAAATTGACGACGATACATGGGCGATCGTCAAGCTCATATCCTCAGAAAAATGATTCTGAGTCTCGGACAGGAATTGATCCTGTAACCGTCTGATTGCCGCTGAGATGCTCTAACTATTGAGCCACAGTGATTCAGATGGAGAGCGAAGGTTACAATGATGTACTTGTTCGATTGATATATGTACTGCATATGCAGCAGTCACTATATATCGGTAATGTTTGGATGTGTTAATATATACACTGCTAGACTCAGAATCATTTTTCTGAGGCTACGATCTTGGCGATCGCCCATGTATCGTCTGTCTACTCCAAGCACTCCCACATTCACTACAGCAGTGTATATATTAACACAGAAATTGAGGAATGAGGACAGCAATCACTGAATCACAGCAGTGACAGCGCATGGTGGTCAAGAAAAAATTTCAAGATAGGGTCTGTAAATAGATTTGAATGAGAAATATACGCAATAAGCATTTTTGCTTACTTCTCGCAGATACTTCCAACACATCATTAAATTATATAAGTGCACAATGCTATAAACTAGTACAAGTTCTCTCTACCTAGCTATACACACTATGACTCTGTTAAATTCCCATGATTTGCCATGGTAAACCATTAATATGCGACACATTTAGGCTACTTGTGAGTTACTAGTTGTCAACTTTGTCACTGAAAGTACAAGAAGGTTACATTGTTTTCCGAAACATTTAAGCGCATTTTCACGTTGCATTGCACGCCCGGACAAAGTGTGTAATTCTTGCCAGCAGGGGTCCATGAGATAGGTCGACAGCTTCTCCATTCTGATTGGTTGATAAATTGTCATACGGTTTATGTGGTAACGCGCGTTCGTACTCTTCAGTCGAGAACGACTCCTCAAACACAACAACCATTCTCATGATTCTGCAAAATAATGACTTGTGTAAGACAAGATACATATTGACATGATGTAGACAAAGACGCCACGAAAATCATACAACAGAGATAGCGAATACTCACCACTAAATGTCCGTTTCGCATGCTGTATACTTCATTTGTTGATATAAACTCTGTCGTATTTCCGATACAGTGAACAAAATAGTTAAATTATTTTGAAGAAGGCCAGTCATACAGAGAAGAGAGCAAAACAACAGCGCGGACTCCACGAGTTGACCGCAACGATGCATCATAGCATATTTACCTCAATTTTTGAGGTAAATATTCCAGAATTCAGTGGGCGCTACATTACATACTTTCTCGGGGCAAGTCTTGCCATGTTAAATTGGTTCCCAATTGCATTTAGCAATTGCAGATGGCAGACGCCTTGAAATACATGGTTTTCGTGCAGAATAAGATCTGTAATATCATCCTTCAAGCCTGGATGAATAACAAACCTGGCCAGCCAGAAACAGAAATCTTAGCCTGGAACTACCTTTGGTGGATGTCGAAGTGCATCTTCCCAGGAAAAACTGGAAAGCCAAGATAAAATGACGCTATTTATGAATGTCACCAAAACCAAAATTCCCGCTATTTTGAGGAAGGTTGAGAAAACCTGAAATCCTACCTGGAGGAAGGTTTAAAACTTTTTGCAACTCCGCTCGGGCCTCGTCCAATTACCTCTACAGATATCTATATCAGATAAATAGCGCGGGCACCTGCAAATACATATACCACGTAGGCTTTTAGCCAATGAAAAAACGAGAACATAGTACAATGAATAATTCTCGGTATTTGCAGGAGCCTGCGCTACTTTTCAGCGGAAACAGATATCTGTAGAGGTTATTGGACGGATCCCGAGATATTTCAGCGGTATTTTGCGTGAAATTACAAATACACGGGAAAATTTTGAGTTGAGTTGTGTTTTGAATTTTTGTTAATTTTTGTTTGTGTTCCATTTTAGTTTGTTTTATTCGTTAGTGTAACAGAATGAATAATAAAATAATTATTGGATTCGGCTTACGCAGCCATCCAATAATTCTTAAATATTTGGATAGTAGGTTATTTAGACTCCAAAAATCCTGTTTGAAACCGAGTTTTTGCCGCGCTTTTCTTCTGTGATTATTTTTAAGGCATTTGAGGCAATGTTTGGCCAAAAGAAAAGTACGTTTTTTTACAGCATTGGATAATAAATAACTTATTAGACAGGTAAGTGGTACGGCTGTATATTTTACTCATAGTTTGGAATTTGGATACGTTGTATATACATCTTTTATATATCGTACAGTATCGAGCTGTACTATACACTACACTGTCTACAAAGTAGCATTGTTGGTTCCCTATTAGCTTTAGTTATTAGCCCTTACTCGCAATTCACAATCTTCGTTGACAGCTATGTTGCTTGGCTTTAAATCCTAAATGAAATAATAACAACAATTGATCAATATAGCTACATCCTCCATACAGAAAACAAACTAGGTCCCAAGGACAGTGCAAAGTTTTATAGAATTATGTATCATATTAAATAAAACAGTAGCATATTGCATGACACAAGTTTAATGCTGTGCAGGATTTTAGATTGCTTGCTTATAAAGCTGCAGTATTATTAATAGTTACTGTAATATACTGTTTGTTAGAAAAACAATTCTTGATCTTTATTATTGTAATGACAAGGTTGATAAAGGTGATACAAGTAAGTTGGACCGAACATTATGCCAACTATGTTTATGGATAACATTTCACTGGCTAATGCTGTGATTATCGGGAACAAACACAAAATCCTAATAAGAGAGTTATTGGCTCAAAATGATGAAAATAAATTAAATAAACGATGATGAACAAACATCATAATTTAAAGTAAATTTCAGTATCCAGACAAGAAAGAAACAATAGAAAATAATGCTAGTCCGTTGTTTTGACAACGTTAAAGGAAGCGAAGTCTGAAGACCAAGAAATACAACATTGATAAATACAACATTGATTTCATATAATAATAAAAAGTGCCATATACTGGACTACTTAATAACCTCGACTGTTCGGTACAATAAAATACCAAACCTTTGCCGCTAGTGCTCGGGCACTACAGGAAGATCTTGGTTAGATATTTTACCATAAAGACCTCACTCTTGGTCATTAAGTAGTTATTATTATATATATGGCACAAGCTACTTCAGATTAAATGATTGGCTGAGACACGTCATGTGCCGGTCCGTTATTTCCCGGTAAAGGACCAATCCGGATTATGGATTTTGTCAACCATTTTCTTTACAAAGGAACAAGCCGAACAATGATAGGAAATTTTGAAAAGCAGCAAAAATTGAACAAATTTAGTAAATTAAGCACTAAATCATGTATGAGTCGGACAATGAACAATCTAAAAGAGAGTCTTACTATCATGAAAACAATAGAAGAACAAGATCAAGATTGAAAATGACGATTCTGTCATTCAAAACGCATGTAAAGTATCTTGATTGTTGTTTAAAAAACAATATAATAAACCTCTTATTATTCGACCGCGTGGTTATTACAGTTATTAATATAACCTATGGGCTCGCCCTTACGAAAATTTCATATGTCATTTCACATGTGAAAAAAAAATTTCATATATGGAATTGGAACTTTTTCATATGTGAAATGTTCATTTCATATGTGAAATTGGAACATTTTCACATATGGAAATGCAATTCATATGTGAAATGTCATGGTTCACAATTTCACATGTGAAACTTTCATATATGAAACATATTTTTCACATATGAAATATTTTCACATATGGAATTGGAACCTTTTCACATGTGAAACTTTAATTTCACATATGAAATACCTGATTCATATGTGCGGTCCGTACTGTCAAGACCTCGGTCTGATATTTTCCCGTAATGACCTCGTGCTCGGTTAATAAGTTAGTATTAACTTATTTTATTAACTTAGTATTAACCAAGGAACAAGGCATGTCTTTATTGGGCATGTAGACCTCTTTCATAATGGTACCCAAATTACATATTCTTTTATATTCATTTAAATTAGCCTTTCTTACCTCGTTCGTGTGTCTGTATAAATTCCAAAGAATCTTTGGTTTGTAAACGAGGCCAGTATGGCTAATTTGCATGCATATAAAGTAATATTTGAACTGGCCGCCATTATGAAAGAGGTCTATACAGTACAGGAAATTTTACATTGTGTTTCAACAACAGGAATAAATCAACTAACAGTGCTTTAATATGGTAAATTGTTTGCTGCTCAAGCTTTTAACGCAAACTCAGAAAATGTTTCTGAGCCGCAAACGGGATTCAAACCCGCAACCTTCATGCCCAAAAACATATCTACATATATTTCTATTAAGCCTAAGAATATACAATAAAAATTTCAATGCTGATAAAATTGCTGATAAAAAATATGCTGATAAAATTAACACGAAGTAAATAGCGAAAGTGCGAAACTACAGAACGTAAATAATACGCTTTACAAAAGTGCTGGTGTCTAATTTCTACCAAAATAATCTCGCAGGTTATTCTGTGTCTATTGTGTTCCATTAGGCATTATATTAAACAGAGACTCGGAAGACAAAATGCTGTGCTTACCTGACATTGACTCATGACAACGTGGCAGAAATATCCTGAATGTCAGAACTTTATTTTATACGCAGGCTCGTCTTCCCCTAACAGACAACGAATCCTTTCTCCTACACCATATTTAATACTATAAATCCACAAAATCCCTGTTTCCAGAACAAATATTATCACTCGCTCCTTGCCGGCCATGTTGTTAATATCAAAATTTCAGCTCGCGCGTCCGCAGTGGCCGCAGTAACATGTTAACAAAAAACCCGGGGTACACAACTTATATTCCAGACATATTATGAAATATTCAAGATATCGAAATCTGACTGCATTACACCTTGATACACGTAAAAAACCCATTGATAACTCACTTAACGGTTTGCCCTCATTGTCCAGTAACTTTAGATTCACTTTTCCACTCACAAATTAAGTAAATTAAAGTATCATAAATACTACGAAATAATGTCGCCACCCCCCGGATGTTAACATATCGGTCACTGACTGACTGACTGACTGACTGACTGACTGACTGACTGACTGACTGACTGACTGACTGACTGACTGACTGACTGACTGACTGACTGACTGACTGACTGACTGACTGACTGACTGACTGACTGACTTTATATATATATCGTGTGAATTTTCGCCACTCATCACAATACTGCAAAGTTTAAAAAACTTTGCACTAAAAACTGTCCGAAAATCAAGTTTTGTTATTTAAATGAACTCCGAAATTTATTATGAATGGTAATTTAGAGCTTTTCCATGTGTTAATATATACACGGCTGTAGCGAACGTGGGAGAGCTTGGACTAAGAATCTAGGGACTCAGAATAATTTTTCTGATGATATGAGCTTGACGATCGTCCATATCGCGTCTGTTTACTCCAAGCTGCTCTTCCTCATTCACTACAACAGTGTATATACAGTAGACATCATACTTTTCTCCTCCCTAGGCCAGACCTCGCACGCCGTGTATTTGTGTTTTGCAAAAATTCACAATTTGCAAAAGCCCATTTCGTCGAAGAAATGTTTGAACGTTATCTCGGCCAATATTTAACCGATTTAAACTCTGAAAACAGATTTGGAATTAGCGAGTCAACATACATAACATACGTGTTTACTATATTACGAGAACGTGAGTACCCTTCGTAAAAACGGTTTATGTACTTAGAAATTAGTCGGCTTTACTCGCTATAATTAACCGGTCAATACTATTTTGAACGTTATCTCGATCAATATTTAACCGTTTTCAATTTTGAAAACAAATTTGGAATTAGCGAGTCAAAATACATGACATACTTGTCTACTACATTACGAGAACGTGAGTACCCTTCGTAAAAATGGTTCATGTACTTGTCTTAGAAATTAGTCGGCTATATAAAGCCGGTCACTTCGTCGTATATTATTTTGAATATCTCGATCAATATATAACCGTTTTCAATTCTGAAAACAGATTTGGAATTAGCGAGTCAAAATACATAACATATGTGTCTACTATATTACGAGAACGTGAATACTATGGGCGGCCGTTACCACCAAAAATAGTGCGGTGGTGAAACGGAACAGCTTGTTGTGAAATGGTTTAACAAAAACACAAATGGTCCATCTTAATATGAAGTGGTTTAACGTTCCGCTGTGAAACCATTCAATATAAATTGAAATGGATGAACAGTACGCGGTGAAATGGCTGAACTAGTTCTGAAATGGTTCAACTAAATATGAGTTGATGCAACGTATTGTGCAGTCATTCAATAAGTTATGCGATGGTTCAACTATCGCTTTTGAAATGGTTTAACTTGTTTTGAAATGATTCAACTATTTGTGCAATGGTTCAACTTAATGTGAAATAGCCTAAAGTGAAATAGCCTAATGTGAAATAGCCTAATGTGAAATAGCCTAATGTGAAATAGCCTAATGTGAAATAGCCTAATGTGAAATAGCCTAATGTGAAATAGCCTAATGTGAAATAGCCTAATGTGAAATAGCCTAATGTGAAATAGCCTAATGTGAAATAGTCTAATGTGAAATAGCTTAATGTGAAATAGCCTAATGTGAAATAGCCTAATGTGAAATAGCCTAATGTGAAATAGCCTAATGTGAAATAGCCTAATGTGAAATAGTCTAATGTGAAATAGCTTAATGTGAAATAGCCTAATGTGAAATAGCCTAATGTGAAATAGCCTAATGTGAAATAGCCTAATGTGAAATAGCCTAAAGTGAAATAGCCTAATGTGAAATAGCCTAATGTGAAATAGCCTAATGTGAAATAGCCTAAAGTGAAATAGCCGAATGTGAAATAGCCTAATGTGAAATAGCCTAATGTGAAATAGCCTAATGTGAAATAGCCTAATGTGAAATAGCCTAATGTGAAATAGCCTAATGTGAAATAGCCTAATGTGAAATATAGCCTAATGTGAAATAGCCTAATGTGAAATAGCCTAATGTGAAATAGCCTAAAGTGAAATAGCCTAATGTGAAATGGCCTAATGTGAAATAGCCTAATGTGAAATAGCCTAATGTGAAATAGCCTAATGTGAAATAGCCTAATGTGAAATAGCCTAATGTGAAATAGCCGGTTTTTTCGGCTGATACATGATACATTGTGTTACTAAGTAGCCCGGCGCATAGTTCGACTGTTTGTCTAGTTTGGCGATTTCGAAGTATTTTCTCATTTACATATCTAATACGACAGTAAGAACACGCCGCACTGCCAGTGTTTACATATAATATTATTTGCTCAAATCACGAATCAAACATGCATTACCATATCAAACATGCATTGCATTCGAAGATCGATAAAATTCGACGTTCGATCACCCATGTCTTTGACTTATTAAGCGTTTATAATGTGGAGATATTTGAGAACTTAATTAGGCTTAGCATGCAGTCAGTTAATAATCTTTCGTCTGTATTCGACAACTTCAAACGCACCAGCGACAACAAATTAAAATATATTGCGAACGCGAGTTGAACACATCAAGCGGTTGATAACTAGAAAAGTTTCTTAAATGAAGCACACATGATTCACTGCATACTGTTACCGTTTTGGTAAACACCTGGCCGCGCATCAAATTTCTTTATCAGGTCAGAGATATAAACACCTCATTTTTTCTCGCCTTGCTTGCTGATGTATTTTGGCGCAGAGGCAACAGAACTTACAAAGAGGGAGATTCTGTGTGTCATCACTGGTCAAGTATTTCTTAGAGAATTAAGGAAACGTTTGAGAAATACGCAGGATTATGGCTCCCTTTGTAAACATAAACGCAAACGTGCAATTCCAAGGCTCTGGAAACTATTTTAAATCCGTAACAAAAATCAACATACAATCGAAACGATTGTTTCCTTTGCGTGGTTTGTTAAATAAAATAAATTAATAATAATATAATAAATAATAATCATAAGAACAACAATGATGATAATTTATTTACTAGTATATACTGTTTATCAATTGTTTAAACCATGGCCGTTAAGGAACCAGGGTGGGGGGGGGGGGGCAATTGGGCTATAGCGCCACCAATCGTCAGAAGCAGGGCGCTACCCCCTACAAATTCGACATGAGAGCACGAGTTTTTTCTATCTGAGATACTAAATTGGTTTTACATTGGTAATATAAACGTTAGTTAATTTGTTTGTCAATTGAGGTTGTACAATATCTGTCTCATGACGTATTATAATTAATATAATTAATATAATATTACTTTCAAAATTATTAGCCAGGCAATAATTTTCATAAAAAGTCTATTGATGAATAGACGCTTGGTATTTATTTCGCTAAAATTCTAGGTAGAAAATCAAATAATAAGTAATTTAATACTGCAATACTGCTGATGCCTGATCATGGTTTTCCGGTTTTGGAGTAGGTAATGAGAACCACAATTATGTCCTGTAACTGTATATGTAAATGTAGAAAACTGTGGGGACGGGGATAATGCGTATCATATTGCAACACGCGCTGGACATGGATAAACCTCATAATAAAAGTATGAATAAAACACAGAAACAGAGAGTAAAGATGCGTATAATTGTATATAGTGCATAGCATAACATACGGGATAACCCTGCACGCAAACATCATTCAGATCAGTGGTTTGTTAATAATATTTTAATTCGTCTGCCCCAGGCTAGTTTGCCACTTGCCTTCGCAATATTATTTAATTTGTTGACTGTAATTTCGACAACTTCAAACGCACCAGCGACTAAAGATTATTAACTGACTGAATGCTAATCGTAATTAAGTTCTCAACTTATCTCCACATTATAAACGCTTAATATTAAAGTCAAAGACATGGGCCGGTGATCCGTGATCGAACGTCGAATTTTATCGATATTCGAATGCAATGCATGTTTGATATGGCAATGCATGTTTGATTAGTGATTTGAGCAAATAATATTATATGTAGACACTGTCAGTGCGGCGTGTTCTTACTGTCTAAAGATAACAGATCAGATTGTAATGTACGTACACTTGCATGTAGTTTAAATCTTAAACGGATACTTATCTAATACATCTTTATTCGACTTACCTTTTTCGAAAATAAAGGACCACAAAAGTCAAGACCAAAGAATGAGAAAATACTTCGAAATCGCCAAACTAGACAAACAGTCGAACTATGCGCCGGGCTACTTAGTAACACAATGTATCATGTATCAGCCGAAAAAACCCGGCTATTTCACATTATGCTATTTCACATTAGGCTATTTCACATTAGGCTATTTCACATTAGGCTATTTCACATTAGGCTATTTCACATTAGGCTATTTCACATTAGGCTATTTCACATTAGGCTATTTCACATTAGGCTATTTCACATTAGGCTATTTCACATTAGGCTATTTCACATTAGGCTATTTCACATTAGGCTATTTCACATTAGGCTATTTCACATTAGGCTATTTCACATTAGCCTATTTCACTTTAGGCTATTTCACATTAAGTTGAACCATTGCACAAATAGTTGAATCATTTCAAAACAAGTTAAACCATTTCAAAAGCGATAGTTGAACCATCGCATAACTTATTGAATGACTGCACAATACGTTGCATCAACTCATATTTAGTTGAACCATTTCAGAACTAGTTCAGCCATTTCACCGCGTACTGTTCATCCATTTCAATTTATATTGAATGGTTTCACAGCGGAACGTTAAACCACTTCATATTAAGATGGACCATTTGTGTTTTTGTTAAACCATTTCACAACAAGCTGTTCCGTTTCACCACCGCACTATTTTTGGTGGTAACGGCCGTCCATAGAATACCCTTCGTAAAAATGGTTTATGTACTTGTACTTCGTCGTATATTATTTTGAATATCTCGATCAATATATAACCGTTTTCAATTCTGAAAACAGATTTGGTATTAGCGAGTCAAAATACATACTCGGACTCGGATTTCTATTTCCTCAAAAAACTGTCTCTTTTGGAAAAAACCTTTGAATCCGTTTCGATTTTTGCATTGGCAATCATGTGACGGTTGCAATTTCAATATTAATTAAAATGCTGAGTATCTAGTTACCAGGACCAAATTTTCCGATGTCGCGCGGACGCCGTTGACCATGTAAATATATAAATAAACTCGATTCTACTTTGCTCACCCTGCCAAGCCCCGCGATAAGGGACTAAACGCCGGTCGATATTAGCACCCTCGCCCTCGGGCCTTCGCGCCAGGCGAGGGGATAAACTGTCAACATTATTGCTGCTTTGTGCACCCCTAACCGGACCCCAAAAGAATAAAAGAAACAACGAACTTGAAGTTCCATGCCAATAACGTGTAAAAGCGCAGAGATCTAAAGCGATTTAAGCGGAGTGTGTTATGCAATAATATCTTGGAGGAATAAAGCGAAAGCAATAACTATTCGATTTCATTACCATATAACGAACAATATCACTGTGATAACTGCGACACTACAATTTATAATAGCTAATGTTCTATGGTTTACCGTAAGAGGTATGCGTATGCATGTAATTATTAAAAGTACAGTATTCTGTACAGGTAAATGTCTATCCAACTCCCAGATTTTGATCATTTAAAAGAGCATGTGTCAATATCAGCATATTAGCGCATGTGCCTTTTGCTTTTAGCGCATGTGCCTTTTTCCATCCAAGCGGGGCGATGATCGAGGATGAGCATGAAATCTTGTTGGTCAGCAGTCACATTAACTGGATAACATCAAGGGAATCGAGGTATATAATCGTCAGAATTTTGTCACTAAACCATTCAGATAACCGCTAACCCCAAAACAACTTAGATCCTAATCCCCCGCCTAATGAGTTTGGTAACCCTAAATCCCCCTAAGTTTTAAGTCTTCTGACAATTATATACCTCGACTCCTTTGATGTTATCCAGTTAACATGACTGCTGACCAACAATATTTCATGCTCATCCTCGATCATCACCCGGGTTATAGCAAAATCCGCTTATATGCGAGGGAATAGGATACTATTGTTGCTAAACTACATGATGAACATAAACTACGACAAACTAGATTAATTTTATTGACAACAAACTTACCCTGTGAATGACTCCAGCCGAATGAATGTACTGCAAAAGTTTTGATAAAAACTTAGTAAGAAATTAAGGTTATGTGTGCCCGAATTGACCCAACCGAGTTTGTTATTATGTTATTCAATTTCAGACGCCGTGGGTTCAAATCCTGCCGAGGTCAATTGCATATTTTGCAAACTTGGTTGGGTGATTACGGGCTTAGAGCTCTTGATAATGGCACTCTCAAATTTTTGACTTTCTGATCAACAGACTTACGAAGGTAATCCAAGTAAACAAAACTACTCTTGTACAAAACAACAGCACTAATTTTGACCAAAGACAAGTCTGTCATCCGCCATCTTGTTGTAATATTTTGCCTAATTAGCTGGGAAGTTGGTGACGTCATACTCGGGGTAAACCTGATGAAACTCCTCTATGGATAGCCGAGTTTCCGCGGAATGCTTTTTAAAATGGTGTGGTTCAATTGAAAAAAGGAAGACTTTCACAAAAATCGAGTTTCAAACTTATAAAACATGAAGATGGCCAGATAGAAATTTCGCTTTACCCGGTTGTGACGTTACGCGCATATCGAAAATGCATCCAAGATGGCGGACAATGATCCAGGTTAGCAACTTTGACAGTTTACAATCTCAAACTACTAAGTTACGTATTTTGATCGAATTCTTATATTGGGCAGTTTTCATATTAATATGATCAAATGCGCATTAGCTACATTATACTCGGCGGCTAACGTAACCGAGTCGAAGGTCTTTACCTTTAGACCTCGCAATATTTGATAGATAAGGAATTTCACGTGATCATCGGAAAGCTGTTGACATTTCAGAATGCTCTCAAGGTCTGCTCCCATCAGTTGTGTAACCATGTAGCTAAAAAATAACAGAGATGTATTGACATTTTGCCCATCCAACAGAACCTAATTACAATGATTGGCAAAATTGTAGTCTGGGATAAAGCTGCGGCAAAATAAACAATACTTACACGTCTTCAAATTTATCTCGAGAACCCTGAGGAGTGAAGATGTCTAAAATGCTAATAATCTAATACAAAAGTTTAGAAAATACAATGTGTTAATACATACACTATTCTAGTGAATTTGGGAGAGCTTGAAGTACACAGACAATACATGGACGATCATCAAGCTCATATCCTCAGAAAAATTATTCCCAGATAGGAACCTGTAACCTTCTAAATGCTGGTGAGACGCTCTAACCATTGAGCTGCTGAGACACAGATGGAGAATGAAGGTTATGATGTACCTGTACTGGTTCGATTGATATATGTACTGCCTTGGCTATGCAGTGCTTTACTGCATACACAGTATTTGTCTATTTATGAAATGGTGCTGCACTGTACAACAGCACTGGCACACTCCAGTTGTATAAGCCATGGATTCACTATTTTTTTGTGTATAAGGATTATTACTGAGAGGACTTAGATAATGATAGCTATATATAAACTTCAAGTAAAGACTAAAATAACATTACAATCAATTTATGCAGAATATACACTATAGGATGAGGCGGTTAATCGACAAACCGAGAAAACCCGATGTTTTTTTCAAAACCGATTTTATCGATGTTGCTTCATGCGAAAAACCGGAAAATTAGTCGAATATCTGCATTCTCGACAATAACAAACAGATTTGATAGCATGTTATCTAAACGGAACGCATTATCGCTTCCAAAAAAAAACATAAGAGCTTCACGGTCTTGCCATTGTCTTTGCAAAAAAATCTCGTCGAAGAGCATTAAAGTGTTTATGAAACGAAAATTATGTTTTAGTTATTGCGATGAACTTCTCAAATAACGAAGAATTGTAATTTAGAGCTCTTCCATATCTCACGTCGTTCTTGAGATATTTAGACTTTTGTAATACATGCAAATGAATAACCACCAACATCACGAGGCTTATATCTTTGAGATTATTCCAGGTATATATCTTTGAGATTATTCCACAAAATCACTTGAAACTTTGCACATTACGACACCGCGTCGTGAAACTTAACATCATTACACCAAAATAGCGATGCCAAATTAATTTACTATATTTCTAATTACTTGATTTTCTGAAAATGTGCAAACCTAGTAAAGTCGGTGGTTATTCATTTGCATATCAGAAAAGTCTAAATGTCTCAAGAACGACGTGAGATGATTACCATACCTCGTTATTTTAGGAGTTCGTTTAAATACATAAAACTTAATTTTCGTTTCATAAAAACTTTAAGGAGCTTAAAAATATCGGCTAAGAACTCTGCAGCAGGGCGCTGCGAAAAGGTGGTGAACTGCCGAACCTTTTAGAAACGAAATACTGACGTTGCGAGCCTCTTACTCTGATGATGGGCTCCGTTCGAAAGTCAGTATTGCATTCCGAAACTCTCGGCAATTCACCATCTTTTCACTTTGCTACGATATAATATATATATATATATATATATATATATATATATATATATATATATATATATATATATATATATATATATATATATATATATATATATATATATATATATATATATATATATATATATATATATATATATATATATATATATACGTGTAGGTTTTGGTCTACGAAATGCAAAGAGTGCTCAACAACATATAGTTAGAGCAAATAATAGATTTTCGCTTACCTCAAAACTGGTCTGCTACAACTTGTTTCATCTGTAAAAGAATCTTCAGGCAGGTCACTGCCTGAAGATTCTTTTACAGATGAAACAAGTTGTAGCAGACCAGTTTTGAGGTAAGCGAAAATATATATATATATATATATATATATATATATATATATATATATATATATATATATATATATATATATATATATATATATATATATATATATATATATATATATATATATATATATATATATATATATATAAATATATATATATATATATATATATATATATATATATATATATATATACTAAAACGAATGTGATGTTGTTCACGGAACGTTGAAAGTGCTCAATACCATAAAGGTAGAGCGAATATATAGTGAAAGTGGTCTTACCTGAAAATGATAAATGCCGCAACTGTCAGTTTCACGCAAGGCGATCCTGAAGATCGCCTTGCGTGAAACTGACAGTTGCGGCTTTTATCATTTTGAGGTAAGACCACTTTCACTATATATATATATATATATATATATATATATATTATATATATATATATATATAATATATATATATATATATATATATATATATATATATATATATATATATATATATATATATATATATATATATAATATATATATATATATTATATATATATATATATATTATATATATATATATATTATATATATATAAAAAAGTAGAGTGCTGCGTAGACAGTGTTTTGAATATATAGCAAAGTGAAAAGGTGGTAAACTGCCAAGAATTTAGTGACGAGATACTGACGTTTCGAGCGGAGCCCTTCATCAGAGTAAGACGAGATGAAATAAAATAAATAGGGCTTATATAATGCCAAAAGGGTGTCACAGGTAGAAAGTAGCCAATCAAATGCACGGGAAATAAACTAACTAATAATTAATGAGATGGGAGAAAAGTTAAATCATTTGCTATTTTTAAAGTCGATCAATAAGCAGACTGAGGGGGTGGGAAAAATGACAGGTCCAATATTCAAGGGGATTAGGCGATAATAATAGAGGCAAAGACTTGAAAAGCAATGAAAGTGCATAAGCTAATAATAAAAAGTTCCAAGCAAACTAAAATAATAAAAAACTTTTAGGAAGTTAAATAAAAGAAAAACGTTCGTTAAGACCAAGAGGATGTGTGGTGCCAAGTTTAAAAATGAGACGCTTTTCTTGCCGCTTGCGGTTATCGTTGCCACCGGAAATGGGAAGGATGGCACAGACTTTCATGTCTGAAACCAAATGGTTGGAGCTGTTGAAATGGCGGGCTACAGGTTTGTCACCATCATTGATCCTCACGGAACGAAGATGTTCAGCAAACCTGTCTGAAAGACGTCGCCCAGTTTCACCGATGTAGATTTTAGGGCATTTATCGCAAGAAATGCAATAAATTATGTTGGTGGACGTGCATGAAAAAGCATGACGGATTGTGTGGTCGAATTTGGGGGCAGTAATAACTGTAGTGGGATTGAGAAAAGCGCATGTGTTACAGCGGGAACGGCCGCAAGAAAATGTTCCCGCTGGTGCCGAGGTATTTTGTTTAAGGGCACTATGTACTAAGGAGTCACGAATGTTTTTATTACGGCGAAAAGATACCAAAGGGTTGTCGGTGAAAATGGCTGACGTCTCAGGATCATTTTGTAAAATGTGAAAATTCCGATTAATAATATTTTTAACTTTAAAATTGAAAGGATGAAATGTTAGAACTAAAGGAATTTTATTGTTTGAAACTCGTTCCAAAGATGGTTCAAGGGCGTCTAAACTGGGGACGAGAAAAGCTTTCTGAACGGCGAGGTCTAAAAGGTTGGTAGGGTAACCACGTTGGACAAAAAAAGATCTCATTTCCATTGATTTGACTTGAAAATCTTGGTCGTCGCTACATAAGCGGCGAAGACGCAATAATTGAGAGTAAGGGATGGATTGCTTAGTGTGGTTGGGATGAGAGGATGAAAATAGAAGATAACTATGGGAGTCAGTAAGCTTGTACGAGACCGACGTTTTCAGCGAATCACCATTAATCGAAATTAAAATATCAAGGAACGACACAGAGGTCTCGCTGATTTCCCACGTGAACTTCAGAGCAGGATGAAAACCATCAACAAAGTTGATGAACTGCTCTAAAAGGACACGTGAACACGACGCTGTTCCTAAACAGTCATCGATAAATCTTCCGAAAAAATCAGGCAAGGGACCCGTGTATTGTTCAAAGATCTGTTTTTCAACATAACCAACAAATAAGTTAGCATAGCTTGGACCCATTTTGGTGCCCATCGCAACACCACTTATTTGTTGATAATGTTCGCCATCAAACGAAAAATTGTTAAGGGTAAGCACTAGTTCTGCTAAGCGGAGTAACGTGGTTGTGGAGGGTTCTAAATTAGTGCGCTGATCAAAGAAAAACTTCAGAGCTTCAAGGCCATCACAATGGGGAATGACGGTGTATAAGGACTTGACGTCCATCGTGAAAATAAATTTATCGGAACTACTGAAACGTAACTGGTCGAAAATTTGCAAGGCATGTTTAGTATCTTTGATATAAGAAGGCAACTTCTTAACCAAAGGATACATAACGTTGTCTAGAAAACTGGAAACGAGCTCGGTGGGGCAACTACAAACGGAAACAATCGGCCTGCCAGGATTGTTAGGTTTATGGATTTTAGGCAGGAAATATAGACAGGCGTTCTGGGGGTTGTTAGTGTAAGGTTAGATGCAGAGGCAGGCAATTCACCGGCTTGGATGAAATTCTTGATGGTAGTTTTGACGGATTTTTGGTGAGATTGAGTGGGATCGGAATTTAACTTAGTATAAAAGATGGTGTCGCTGAGTTGACGAAGAGCCTCTTGTCGATACAAGTCCGCTCTCCAGACAACTACAGCGCCACCTTTGTCCGCAGGTTTTATGACAACGTCATTTCGGCATCGTAATGAATTCAAAGCTAGAAGCTCTTCTTTGTTGAGGTTATGAACTTGTTTTCTGTGCGGAGGGTGCAATTTATCAATGTCATGGTGGCATTGTCTTACGAAAAGATCAAGGGAAGAAAAATCGCCTTCGGATGGAGACCAAGACGACTTCTTGGGGTTGAGTTCTTCGAAAATATCCTTATTGCTATTGAAAGTGGGCTTATCATGAAAAAAGGCTTTGAGGCGCATGCGGCGGAAGAAAGATTCGGTATCCTCTTTAACTGAAAATAGATCGATGGGCCCGGAGTTGGGAACAAACTTGAGACCTTTCGCAAGAACAGATCTCTCGGGGTCAGATAATGGCAAATCAGAGGGAATAGTGAAAACTAGACGAGTGACTTCGTTAGAGGAACTAAGGCTTTGGGAGGGATTCGGGGAGGGACCCAGCAATTTGGCCAATTTGAACGCCTTAACGTCTTTAAGAAAAACATAGATTCTGGAATTTAGCATGCGAATTTGTCGAACGATAGCGGTAAACAAAATAGGTGGGCAGATCTGGGAGAGAGAGGACTTACATCCCGAGATGTCGTCATCAGTATGTTGTAAATTACTGGACATAGATTTAATAGTGATACGCATCAAACGACGGGAATGACTCGAACAAGCCGCTGATATGTGATGGGAATAACGACGATCGATAGCGGGGAGATTAAAAGACAATAAATCAAAAGAGGACCTAAAACCGTACGGAATAACCCCCCGATATAAACAACGATTAATAAAAGTAACGTGACTGGAAAAATGGGTTTTAGATAAAATAAGGTCAAACAAACGTAGAGCATGATTACTGATCGACGGTAAAAAAGGAAGCAAATAACTTACCATTTCGTGACGGAGACTTTGACGAAACTTCTTAAGGTTAGGCATGTCGCAGCGGTATATAGAATATCCGAGAGTAGTAAAAAAGTAGAGTGCTGCGTAGACAGTGTTTTGAATATATAGCAAAGTGAAAAGGTGGTAAACTGCCAAGAATTTAGTGACGAGATACTGACGTTCCGAGCGGAGCCCTTCATCAGAGTAAGACGAGATGAAATAAAATAAATAGGGCTTATATAATGCCAAAAGGGTGTCACAGGTAGAAAGTAGCCAATCAAATGCACGGGAAATAAACTAACTAATAATCAATGAGATGGGAGAAAAGTTAAATCATTTGCTATTTTTAAAGTCGATCAATAAGCAGACTGAGGGGGTGGGAAAAATGACAGGTCCAATATTCAAGGGGATTAGGCGATAATAATAGAAGCAAAGACTTGAAAAGCAATGAAAGTGCATAAGCTAATAATAAAAAGTTCCAAGCAAACTAAAATAATAAAAAACTTTTAGGAAGTTAAATAAAAGAAAAACGTTCGTTAAGACCAAGAGGATGTGTGGTGCCAAGTTTAAAAATGAGACGCTTTTCTTGCCGCTTGCGGTTATCGTTGCCACCGGAAATGGGAAGGATGGCACAGACTTTCATGTCTGAAACCAAATGGTTGGAGCTGTTGAAATGGCGGGCTACAGGTTTGTCACCATCATTGATCCTCACGGAACAAAGATTTTCAGCAAACCTGTCTGAAAGACGTCGCCCAGTTTCACCGATGTAGATTTTAGGGCATTTATCGCAAGAAATGCAATAAATTATGTTGGTGGACGTGCATGAAAAAGCATGACGGATTGTGTGGTCGAATTTGGGGGCAGTAATAACTGTAGTGGGATTGAGAAAAGCGCATGTGTTACAGCGGGAACGGCCGCAAGAAAATGTTCCCGCTGGTGCCGAGGTATTTTGTTTAAAGGCACTATGTACTAAGGAGTCACGAATGTTTTTATTACGGCGAAAAGATACCAAAGGGTTGTCGGTGAAAATGGCTGACGTCTCAGGATCATTTTGTAAAATGTGAAAATTCCGATTAATAATATTTTTAACTTTAAAATTGAAAGGATGAAATGTTAGAACTAAAGGAATTTTATTGTTTGAAACTCGTTCCAAAGATGGTTCAAGGGCGTCTAAACTGGGGACGAGAAAAGCTTTCTGAACGGCGAGGTTTAAAAGGTTGGTAGGGTAACCACGTTGGACAAAAAAAGATCTCATTTCCATTGATTTGACTTGAAAATCTTGGTCGTCGCTACATAAGCGGCGAAGACGCAAGAATTGAGAGTAAGGGATGGATTGCTTAGTGTGGTTGGGATGAGAGGATGAAAATAGAAGATAACTATGGGAGTCAGTAAGCTTGTACGAGACCGACGTTTTCAGCGAATCACCATTAATCGAAATTAAAATATCAAGGAACGACACAGAGGTCTCGCTGATTTCCCACGTGAACTTCAGAGCAGGATGAAAATCATCAACAAAGTTGATAAACTGCTCTAAAAGGACACGTGAACACGACGCTGTTCCTAAACAGTCATCGATAAATCTTCCGAAAAAATCAGGCAAATTGCCTGTGAATTGCGTGCCTCTGCATCTAACCTTATACTAACAACCCCCAGAACGCCTGTCATATATTTCCTACCTAAAATCCATAAACCTAACAATCCTGGCAGGCCGATTGTTTCCGTTTGTAGTTGCCCCACCGAGCTCGTTTCCAGTTTTCTAGACAACGTTATGTATCCTTTGGTTAAGAAGTTGCCTTCTTATATCAAAGATACTAAACATGCCTTGCAAATTTTCGACCAGTTACGTTTCAGTAGTTCCGATAAATTTATTTTCACGATGGACGTCAAGTCCTTATACACCGTCATTCCCCATTGTGATGGCCTTGAAGCTCTGAAGTTTTTCTTTGATCAGCGCACTAATTTAGAACCCTCCACAACCACGTTACTCCGCTTAGCAGAACTAGTGCTTACCCTTAACAATTTTTCGTTTGATGGCGAACATTATCAACAAATAAGTGGTGTTGCGATGGGCACCAAAATGGGTCCAAGCTATGCTAACTTATTTGTTGGTTATGTTGAAAAACAGATCTTTGAACAATACACGGGTCCCTTGCCTGATTTTTTTCGGAAGATTTATCGATGACTGTTTAGGAACAGCGTCGTGTTCACGTGTCCTTTTAGAGCAGTTCATCAACTTTGTTGATGATTTTCATCCTGCTCTGAAGTTCACGTGGGAAATCAGCGAGACCTCTGTGTCGTTCCTTGATATTTTAATTTCGATTAATGGTGATTCGCTGAAAACGTCGGTCTCGTACAAGCTTACTGACTCCCATAGTTATCTTCTATTTTCATCCTCTCATCCCAACCACACTAAGCAATCCATCCCTTACTCTCAATTATTGCGTCTTCGCCGCTTATGTAGCGACGACCAAGATTTTCAAGTCAAATCAATGGAAATGAGATCTTTTTTTGTCCAACGTGGTTACCCTACCAACCTTTTAGACCTCGCCGTTCAGAAAGCTTTTCTCGTCCCCCGTTTAGACGCCCTTGAACCATCTTTGGAACGAGTTTCAAACAATAAAATTCCTTTAGTTCTAACATTTCATGCTTTCAATTTTAAAGTTAAAAAATTATTAATCGGAATTTTCACATTTTACAAAATGATCCTGAGACGTCAGCCATTTTCACCGACAACCCTTTGGTATCTTTTCGCCGTAATAAAAACATTCGTGACTCCTTAGTACATAGTGCCCTTAAACAAAATACCTCGGCACCAGCGGGAACATTTTCTTGCGGCCGTTCCCGCTGTAACACATGCGCTTTTCTCAATCCCACTACAGTTATTACTGCCCCCAAATTCGACCACACAATCCGTCATGCTTTTTCATGCACGTCCACCAACATAATTTATTGCATTTCTTGCGATAAATGCCCTAAAATCTACATCGGTGAAACTGGGCGACGTCTTTCAGACAGGTTTTCTGAACATCTTCGTTCCGTGAGGATCAATGATGGTGACAAACCTGTAGCCCGCCATTTCAACAGCTCCAACCATTTGGTTTCAGACATGAAAGTCTGTGCCATCCTTCCCATTTCCGGTGGCAACGATAACCGCAAGCGGCAAGAAAAGCGTCTCATTTTTAAACTTGGCACCACACATCCTCTTGGTCTTAACGAACGTTTTTCTTTTATTTAACTTCCTAAAAGTTTTTTTATTATTTTAGTTTGCTTGGAACTTTTTATTATTAGCTTATGCACTTTCATTGCTTTTCAAGTCTTTGCTTCTATTATTATCGCCTAATCCCCTTGAATATTGGACCTGTCATTTTTCCCACCCCCTCAGTCTGCTTATTGATCGACTTTAAAAATAGCAAATGATTTAACTTTTCTCCCATCTCATTAATTATTAGTTAGTTTATTTCCCGTGCATTTGATTGGCTACTTTCTACCTGTGACACCCTTTTGGCATTATATAAGCCCTATTTATTTTATTTCATCTCGTCTTACTCTGGTGAAGGGCTCCGCTCGGAACGTCAGTATCTCGTCACTAAATTTTTGGCAGTTTACCACCTTTTCACTTTGCTATATATTCAAAACACTGTCTACGCAGCACTCTACTTTTTTACTACTCTCGGATATTCTATATACCGCTGCGACATGCCTAACCTTAAGAAGTTTCGTCAAAGTCTCCGTCACGAAATGGTAAGTTATTTGCTTCCTTTTTTACCGTCGATCAGTAATCATGCTCTACGTTTGTTTGACCTTATTTTATCTAAAACCCGTTTTTCCAGTCACGTTACTTTTATTAATCGTTGTTTATATCGGGGGGTTATTCCGTACGGTTTTAGGTCCTCTTTTGATTTATTGTCTTTTAATCTCCCCGCTATCGATCGTCGTTATTCCCATCACATATCAGCGGCTTGTTCGAGTCATTCCCGTCGTTTGATGCGTATCACTATTAAATCTATGTCCAGTAATTTACAACATACTGATGACGACATATCGGGATGTAAGTCCTCTCCCTCCCAGATCTGCCCACCTATTTTGTTTACCGCTATCGTTCAACAAATTCGCATGCTAAATTCCAGAATCTATGTTTTTCTTAAAGACGTTAAGGCGTCCAAATTGGCCAAATTGCTGGGTCACTCCCCGAATCCCTCCCAAAGCCTTAGTTCCTCTAACGAAGTCACTCGTCTAGTTTTCATTATTCCCTCTGATTTGCCATTATCTGACCCCGAGAGATCTGTTCTTGCGAAAGGTCTCAAGTTTGTTCCCAACTCCGGGCCCATCGATCTATTTTCAGTTAAAGAGGATACCGAATCTTTCTTCCGCCGCATGCGCCTCAAAGTCTTTTTTCATGATAAGCCCACTTTCAATAGCAATAAGGATATTTTCGAAGAACTCAACCCCAAAAAGTCGTCTTGGTCTCCATCCGAAGGCGATTTTTCTTCCCTTGATCTTTTCGTAAGACAATGCCGCCATGACATTGATAAATTGCACCCTCCGCACAGAAACTATATACCCCCTTTGTTTGGCATTTCCCTTTGAGTGGACAGTTGTATTTCTGGCGGCAGTTGCATTCAGTTTCTGGTGTTGTTCGGCTTCTTTGTTGAGTGTCAATTTATTGTGTGATGAAATTATGTTTTGTATGTTTAGCATACAACTGTATAGCTCAGCTTTATGGTATTCCTGTTGAATATTTTATTCAAAGGATTGTTTTTCGGGAAGCATTCGTCGATTATTTTTAGAAATTTGTGGCCGATGTTGGTGGCGACGTTGGCGCTGTATGGCGGGTTAAACCAAATAACATTTCTGCTTCTTGGGCGCTTCTCACGTGGTGGTTGTGGGTCGAAATGGAGTTTGTACTCATATTCACTATTTATGAGTGCTTCCTGGTACGGTTGTGTGGTAGAGTCAAACGATTGTTTGTTGGATGATATGTTCATGGATAGACGTCGGTTGATGGATTTTTGTATTCCGCGGAGTACCGATGGCGGGTGCAGGTTGTAACAGTTGACATATTATATCAGTTGTATACAGTTGTATACATACTGTATCAGTTGACATATTGAGGGATGTTGCCTGGTTTTGTGTAGGGTTTGAACGTTCCGGATCTCAGGTCGAAAGAAATATCAAGAAAGTTCACACATTTCTTGTTCGCTTCGATAGTAAGCTTCAGGTTGTGGTCGCCAAAGATCTTACATATATGTTTCTTGATGATCTCAATTTGCCTGGGAGATTCAATAAATGCGCCTAGACCGTCGTCTCTATATAATCCAAGGTTACTTCTATACTGCGAGGGTAGTTTGGACAAAAGGTAAGAGCCCACCAGCTCACATATTTCGGCTCCATCAAAACTGCCCATTGTTATGTCGAAATGTGGGTTGGTAGCTTTCTTACACCATGCTTCGTTTTCGGCTAGGCAAAGTTCACATCGTGTTGATCCGTTTCGTGTAGGGACGACGGCCTGGCAGCTTTCTATAATATCAACAGCCAAGCATCTGACAAGATCCGAAAATAAATTACAAAAATTTTCAAAGACCTCGGGCTACAGATTACGATTCAAGTCAACCTGAAAGAAGCTAATTTCCTCGACGTCACCTTCAACCTTCCAACCGACACCTACAAGCCTTCCAAAAAAACAAACGACAACCCCGTTTATATCCACACCAATTCTAACCACCCGCCAAGCATAATTAAACAACTACCAAAGAGCATCAGCAAGCGAATCAACAACATATCGTCCAACAAAGAAATGTTCGATAAAGCAGCACCATATTACAACGAAGCGTTAAATGCCAGTGGATACGGAGAAACCATTCAATTCGAGCAAACTACCAACGAGGAACCCTCCACAACAGCTAAGAAGAGAAAAAGAAACATCATTTGGTTCAATCCACCGTACAGCATGAACGTACGTCTGTACTATTCGTCTGAATGTAGACAAGAAATGTTTACAACTTATTGACAAGCACTTCCCCAGCAACCATAAATTTCATGATTTCAATAGGAACAATATCAAGGTCAGCTACAGCTGTATGCCAAATATGTCGAGCGTCATAACATCGCATAACCGAAAAATACTTAACAACCAGGAAGAAAGCCAAAGTAAGATATGCAACTGTAAGGTCAAGAAGGACAAGGAAATTGCCTAACTCGAAGCCTGATCTACCGAGCCCACATCACAACTGACACAGACACTAACGGAACAAATTACATTGGATTGACAGAACATACCTTCAAAGACCGACTCTACAAACATCGAAATTCATTCCGCTACCAAAACAAAATCAACTGAACAGAACTCTCAAAACATGTTTGGAACTTACGAGAAAAAAACGCTTCAAACCCTGAAATAAAGTGGTCAGTTTTAGACAGCGCGCCTGCCTTCCGAAACGGATCAACACGATGTGAACTTTGCCTAGCTGAAAAGTATCATATCATTTACAAAAAATACAGACTTCTAAACAAACGAAACGAACTTCTATCAAGCTGCCGCCACATAAACAAATACCTACTACGTAACTTCAAAGAAACACCGCCGGACAATTAGCGCTTTTGATCATGCCGCGCGAATTGTATATAATTCAGTGAATACGTTGATGTTATAGTTAGTCGTCTGATGATTGCCTTAGGCATGAGACACAGTGTTACGGCATCTGTAAAAGTTTAGATTTTACATATACTTTATATATATATATATATATATATATATATATATATATATATATATATATATATATATATATATATATATATATATATATATATATATATATATATATATATATATATATATATATATATATATATATATATTGACAACAACTGTCTATTAACCAACCTAATCTACAACGCGCGCGTAACAACAGATGAAGACACAACAGGAAAGAACTACATAGGATTAACAGAGGGTACATTCAAACAACGATACACACAACAGAAACTATCGCTCCAAAACAGAAAATACGCCAACAGCACTGAACTCTCAAAACATATCTGGAAACTCAAAGACAACAGGAAAAACTATACAATCAACTGGTCAACCATCACCTCAGCAAGCCCATACAACAACAAATCCAAAAGATGCAACCTTTGTTTAGCTGAAAAACTTTACATCATTAAAGCCGATAAAGTCAAGCTTCTCAACAAAAAATCAGAATTAATTGCAAAATGCCGTCACGAGAACAAGTTCTATCTAAAAAACTTTAATATCCGAATTACATGACATAACGTCATATCGTAACATAATATGAATAGACCCGGAAATCCATAAACCGCCATAATAATAGACACAGAATAATTAATCAAATAACGTCACATGTAAATAAACTAGAGTAAGGTATATAAATATATAGGTTGGAGCACGTGTATTCTTCATTAAAGTCTGTCTGACAATCGCGTAAGCGTGAAACTCGAAGTAACAGCAAAGTGATGTCTTGTCTTTGATTTATCTACAATTTATATATATTTATATATATTTATATATATATATATATATATATATATATATATATATATATATATATATATATATATATATATATATATATATATATATATATATATATATATATATATATATATATATATATATATATATATATATATATATATATATATATATATATATATATATATATATATAAATGGGATAAACAGCGGTCATGCGCACATCCAGCTTAAATATGGATATAGCTTAAATATGGATTTTAATTAAAACATTGGAAAAGATTTGATGGTTAAGTTAATGCCGTTAATACAGTCTGTCACATTCGGAAATACAACACCAAAAGCTCTGTAATCCCCACAGTGAATGGTACAGTCAAACAAATATGGCGGGTGAAAAGTCGGGAGTATTGATAGTGCTAATTGCTGCATGTATAAGCAACTAGTTTTGTCTTGGGAATTCCTTTCCTGTCCTGGGCAGTCATTTTATAGTCATTTTACAGTCCCAGGCAGTAAATAGTAGGACCCCAAGATGTTTCTAAGTACCTGTAGATTAACCTTAGATTACTTAGTATCAAGTAACATACAAATTCTCCTTATTGGTCTCCAGTCATTTCTTACAGAACTAGTTGGGAGAAGTTATTTTAAAACAGTTGGTGATCATTTCCTCTATTCTCATTACCCCTATACTTGGTTAACCATTGTTATTATATACACAAGCTCTGGATATGAGCTATTCTGCAATCTGATTGGTTCCTCTACTACTAGGCTATCAGCTCATATCCTACTAGTAGAGAAATCTAGCAAAACGGCTGCCAGATTTGCAGAATTAAACGAAGAAATCCAAGTTTTACTGGGATATAGTACACCAAAATGCACACAGAAAGCAACCAAATTCGGAATGAAAGTATTTGACGGTAGATAGAACAACTAGATTTTACGAAAAGTTCTCCAAATTTCATATTTTTAGAAAAACAGCGACGTTTAAAGTGGCCTTCAAAAAAATTAAATTTTAGCGTTTCTACTTGGTTTACGAATGAATGGTTTACGAGTTCAAAGAAATTTGACAAGTACATAACAGAAATGTCCAAAACAAAGTTAAATGCTTGCTTAATAAAGCAATTTCACATTTCTGCTAAGGCAGAAAGATGGCTTGTAAATAAAAACAACAATGAAGTTCATTAGAGCTGCCATTTAGATTTCTCAAAAAACGTCAAACAAAGGTTTTAGCATAATTGGTGACCCTACCTTTGCTGAAGCTAACCATATTCTTGAAGCTTTCGTCAAAGACTTGAGAAAGTCTGGCAAGATAGCTGGAGTAGTCTACAAAAAAACCATTTCAAAAGAGCAAAAGGCGGCCTCGGCAACACCGAAGATGAGTCATACGACAAAATCTTCCGTATCCAAAAAAATACTTGAAGCATCTAAATCATGCCTGTGAAAGTCTCTTTCAGCGTCCAAATGATTCAAAATGCAATAAGTTTGATGTCAACATGAACGGGGTTCGGTATTCAAACATGGCAGTCGGCGAAGCTCCACGACAAAAAGTACAGTGTTCAACTTTCACCATTGCAATGTGAACATTTACAACTGACTTTGCTGAACTGTTTTTTTGATCGGTAAAGTGGTTTTGCAGAGCGAAACTTTCTTCGTTCAAACTCTTTATAATATGAATGCCTTCCATATGATTGATCGGCGTTTCACTTTCACGTGACATAATTTAATTATTCATATTTTGTCTTCATTACGCATGGCGGATGTTGAGAGAAAATTTAAAAATCTATTCAATTACTTGTATAATATAAACTTGCAATTTTATGTTGTTCATATCCAGAGCTTGTGTATATACTCGGCTAGCGCCTCGTCGGCTATCAGCTCATATACGACTCGAGTTCGTGGAATAACTGCTAAATATATTATTAGGGGAAGATAGGTGTTGATTACGTGTACGTAAGCTTTCCAATCTATTGCCCCCAAAACCCAAATTGGTGGCAAAATAAAAAATTATCACTGATACATGTATCTGGGTTGCACATCACATGTGAAAGATTATGTAATATATACAGGTTGCACCATTCAAACTTTAACTGTAATGTTAAACACAAAACAAACAAGAACAGAACAGTAAAAAACAGGAGCAAATCTTAGTTAACATACATTTCCATGGTTCATGTGTCGCAGTAGCTTTATCTCTCTGTAGGTTCGTTTGGCAATAATTAAAGACTGGAATGGTCGAGAAAACTTCTTAATTGCAACCATTTGGTCACAATGGTTGTCTTTCGCTGAACTGAAAAAAAAATAAAATATATACATACATGTATATATATATGTATATATGTATATATGTATATATATGTATATATGTATATATGTATATATATGTACATATATATATATATATATATATATATATATATATATATATATATATATATATATATATATATATATATATATATAATATATATATATATATATATATATATATATATATATATATATATATATATATATATATATATATATATATATATATATATATATATATATATATATATATATATATATATAGCAAAGTGAAAAGGTGGTAAACTGCCAAGAATTTAGTGACGAGATACTGACGTTTTCTCTACTTTTTTACCACTCTACTTTTTTACTTTTTTACTTTTATTATATATATATATATATATATATATATATATATATATAGATAAATAACAAGTTCGAAAACATATATGAGTAGAGTGCTCTTAAACCGAGGTAGAGCGGAATAGTAAGACAATAAGACAAACTTGAGTTACTTCATTTGAATTTTAATCACTACAGATCTGTTTCGTATGGCAAGTGTAGCTTACCACACTCATCAGGTGATTTTCGCGTGTGATTTTCGCTGAGTTGGCTATTAGTTCATACACGACGAGAGCGAATGGTATAATTGTTTTATAATATAGCAAAACATTTTAAGATAATAATCGGAAAAACTATTGATATGTCGCGGTGAATAAATTATTTAATTGAAATCAACTCCGCCATGATCTACTTCCGTCATGCGTAATGTTGTCACGTATGAAAGGTTTCTCGCTGAGTTGAAAACAGCTTCAGAATTTTGTCTGAGAGCCAAAAATTCGTTGAGATTGCTCAATAAAGAAAAAAGATCCTTTGAAAAGCCAAAAGGTAGGTCAATTTTTAGTTATTGTATCACGGTTATGAATATTTGGGCTTTTAAGTGGACGTGAAAGCTAAAAAAACATTAGCGAAAATCTCGCTTTGTTGTTTTTCGATGTGTATCACCTAAAAATAACAAAAGTTTTCATTCATAATGCTTTATTACTTCAAAAATTATCTTTACTGAATAATAATCATAATATTTGTAATAAATATGTGCTGCTAGCTAACTTTTATCCTTTTTATTTTGTTTGACAAAACAATTCACAATTCAGTCGGGTTTTTCAAAGCCTTAAGACGATTTGTAAAGTGGATTTTGCATTATAATTTCGTAAATTTTGCACTTGGTTAATGTATTTTCTGTTGAACATTAGCCTTACTCCTCTCAGTTCAGGTTTTTCGCTCTTGTGCGTTAAAGAAACAGCCAGTTTCAACTGCAGTACGTAGAGAAAATTACACCGCCATTTTGATTTTTCATTACTAGTGATATATGAGCTGATAGCTTGCTAGTATGAGAACCAATCAGATTGCAGAACAGCTCGTATACGGTGGATGGCTATATTATAAATATATATATTATAAATATATATATTATAAATATATATATTATAAATATATATATTATAAATATATATATTATAAAAATATATATATTATAAAAATATATATATATATATTATAAATATATATATATATTATAAAAATATATATATATATATATATATATATATATATAGATTTTCGCTTACCTCAAAACTGGTCTGCTACAACTTGTTTCATCTGTAAAAAGAATCTTCAGGCAGGTCACTGCCTGAAGATTCTTTTTACAGATGAAACAAGTTGTAGCAGACCAGTTTTGAGGTAAGCGAAAATCTATTATTTGCTCTAACTATATGTTGTTGAGCACTCTTTGCATTTCGTAGACCAAAACCTACACGATATATATATATATATATATATATATATATATATATATATATATATATATATATATATATATATATATATATAGCAAAGTGAAAAGGTGGTAAACTGCCAAGAATTTAGTGACGATATACTGACGTTTCGAGCGGAGCCCTTCATCAGAGTAAGACGAGACGAAATGAAATAAATAGGGCTTATATATATGCCAAAAGGGTGTCACAAATAGAAAGTAGCCAATCAAATGCACGGGAGATAAACAAACTAATAATTAATGAGATGGGAAACGTTAGATCATTTGCTATTTTTAACAGTCGATCAGCAAGCAGACTGAGGGGGCGGGAGAAATGACAGGTCCAATATTCAAGGGGATTAGGCGATAATATTAGCATAAGAAACAAAAACTTGAAAAGGAATGAAAGTGCATACGCGAATAATAAAAAATTAATAATAATAAAGGTTCCAAGCAAACTAAAATAACCAAAAACTTGTAGGAAATTAAATAAAAGAAAAACGTTCGTTAAGACCAAGAGGATGTGTGGTGCCAAGTTTAAAAATGAGACGCTTCTCTTGCCGCTTGCGGTTATCGTTGCCACCGGAGATGGGAAGGATGGCACAGACTTTCATGTCTGAAACCAAATGGTTGGAGCTGTTGAAATGGCGGGCTACAGGTTTGTCACCATCATTGATCCTCACGGAACGAAGATGTTCAGCAAACCTGTCTGAAAGACGTCGCCCAGTTTCACCGATGTAGATTTTAGGGCATTTATCGCATGAAATGCAATACATTATGTTGGTGGACGTGCATGAAAAAGCATGACGGATTGTGTGGTCGAATTTGGGGGCAGTAATAACTGTAGTGGGATTGAGAAAAGCGCATGTGTTACAGCGGGAACGGCCGCAAGAAAATGTTCCCGCTGGTGCCGAGGTATTTTGTTTAAGGGCACTATGTACTAAGGAGTCACGAATGTTTGTATTACGGCGAAAAGATACCAAAGGGTTGTCGGTGAAAATGGCTGACGTCTCAGGATCATTTTGTAAAATGTGAAAATTCCGATTAATAATATTTTTAACTTTAAAATTGAAAGGATGAAATGTTAGAACTAAAGGAATTTTATTGTTTGAAACTCGTTCCAAAGATGGTTCAAGGGCGTCTAAACGGGGGACGAGAAAAGCTTTCTGAACGGCGAGGTCCATCCTTCCCATCTCCGGTGGCAACGATAACCGCAAGCGGCAAGAGAAGCGTCTCATTTTTAAACTTGGCACCACACATCCTCTTGGTCTTAACGAACGTTTTTCTTTTATTTAATTTCCTACAAGTTTTTGGTTATTTTAGTTTGCTTGGAACCTTTATTATTATTAATTTTTTTATTATTCGCGTATGCACTTTCATTCCTTTTCAAGTTTTTGTTTCTTATGCTAATATTATCGCCTAATCCCCTTGAATATTGGACCTGTCATTTCTCCCGCCCCCTCAGTCTGCTTGCTGATCGACTGTTAAAAATAGCAAATGATCTAACGTTTCCCATCTCATTAATTATTAGTTTGTTTATCTCCCGTGCATTTGATTGGCTACTTTCTATTTGTGACACCCTTTTGGCATATATATAAGCCCTATTTATTTCATTTCATCTCGTCTTACTCTGATGAAGGGCTCCGCTCGAAACGTCAGTATATCGTCACTAAATTCTTGGCAGTTTACCACCTTTTCACTTTGCTATATATTCAAAACACTGTCTACGCAGCACTCTACTACTTATATATATATATATATATATATATATATATATATATATATATATATATATATATATATATATATATATATATATATATATATATATATATATATATATATATATATATATATATATATATATATATATATATATATATATATATATATATATAACTTATGAACTTAAAATATTGTTTGCTACTCCGAGTTTCACGCAAGTGCGATCGTCAGGCAATTGCCTGATGATCGCACTTGCGTGAAACTCGGAGTAGCAAACAATATTTTAAGTTCATAAGTTATACAATTCGCTCTACCACTCAAGGTATTGAGCACTCTTAGACGATTGCAAACTATTCACTTCATTTTATCTATATATATATATATATATATATATATATATATATATATATATATATATATATATATATATATATATATATATATATATATATATATATATATATATATATATATATATATATATATATATATATAGAGAGAGAGAGAGAGAGAGAGAGAGAGAGAGAGAGAGAGAGATTTTCGCTTACCTCAAAACTGGTCTGCTACAACTTGTTTCATCTGTAAAAGAATCTTCAGGCAGTTTCTTTTACAGATGAAACAAGTTGTAGCAGACCAGTTTTGAGGTAAGCGAAAATCTATTATTTGCTCTAACTATATGTTGTTGAGCACTCTTTGCATTTCGTAGACCAAAACCTATACACGTATATATATATATATATATATATATATATATATATATATATATATATATATATATATATATATATTTTCGCTTACCTCAAAACTGGTCTGCTACAACTTGTTTCATCTGTAAAAGAATCTTCAGGCAGTCTGCCTGAAGATTCTTTTACAGATGAAACAAGTTGTAGCAGACCAGTTTTGAGGTAAGCGAAAATCTATTATTTGCTCTAACTATATATGTTGTTGAGCACTCTTTGCATTTCGTAGACCAAAACCTACACATATATAAATATATATAAATATATATATATATATATATATATATATATATATATATATATATATATATATATATATATATATATATATATATATATATATATATATATATATATATATATTATGTTTATGTTTATGTTTATGTTTATGTTTATGTTTATGTTTATGAATATGAATATGAATATGAATATGAATATGTATATGTATATGTATATGTATATGTATATGTATATGTATATGTATATGTATATATATATATATATATATATATATATATATATATATATATATATATATATATATATATATATATATAATATATATATATATATACTGCCTGAAGATTCTTTTACAGATGAAACAAGTTGTAGCAGACCAGTTTTGAGGTAAGCGAAAATCTATTATTTGCTCTAACTATATGTTGTTGAGCACTCTTTGCATTTCGTAGACCAAAACCTACACGTATATATATATATATATATATATATATATATATATATATATATATATATATATATATATATATATATATATATATATATATAGTATATATATATATATATATATATATATATTTATATATATATATATATATTTAAAATTTCGAGTGTTAGAATACATACATTTTAAGACCAAACCGGGAGCAATTGCGAAAAATGCAACTTCAAGGCCTTCCGGCTGGAGTTGAACCCGCAACCCTGCGATGCTAGTGCATGAGTGCTCTGACCACTGAGCTACGGAAGCCGTTGCCGAGAGCCTAGTCACGAGTTCTGTATATATGGTGGTGGTAATGCTGGGATAAGATTCTGGGTATATTATAGGTAATATTTGGCATTTCACTCGATCAAACTACATGTTGAAAGGATTTATGGTGAAGGAAAATTTCGAGTGTTAGAATACATACATTTTAAGACCAAACCGGGACCAGTAGCGAAAAATGCAACTTCAAAGGCCTTCCGGCTGGAATTGAACCCGCGACCCTGCGATGCTAGTGCAGTGCTCTGACCACTGAGCTACGGAAGCCGTTGCCGAGAGCCTATAGTCACCTATAATATACCCAGAATCTTATCCCGGCATTACCACCACCATATATACAGAACTCGTGACTAGGCTCTCGGCAACGGCTTCCGTAGCTCAGTGGTCAGAGCACTGCACTAGCAATCGCAGGTTCAATTCCTACCGGAAGGCCGCTAAGTTGCATTTTTCGCAACTGGTCCCGGTTTGGTCTTAAAATGTATGTATTCCAACACTCGAAATTTTCCTTCACCATATAAATCCTTTCAACATGTAGTTTGATCGAGTGAAATGCCAAATATTACCTATAATATACCCAGAATCTTATCCCGGCATTACCACCATATATACAGAACTCGTGACTAGACTCTCGGCAACGGCTTCCGTAGCTCAGTGGTCAGAGCACTGCACTAGCAATCGCAGGGTTCAATTCCTACCGGAAGGCCGCCTAAGTTGCATTTTTCGCCAGTGCATGGTTCAAAGGCGTCTAAACGGGGGACGAGAAAAGCTTTCTGAACGGCGAGGTCTAAAAGGTTGGTAGGGTAACCACGTTGGACAAAAAAATATCTCATTTCCATTGATTTGGCTTGAAAATCTTGGTCGTCGCTACATAAGCGGCGAAGACGCAAGAATTGAGAGTAAGGGATGGATTGCTTAGTGTGGTTGGGATGAGAGGATGAAAATAGAAGATAACTATGGGAGTCAGTAGGCTTGTACGAGACCGACGTTTTCAGCGAATCACCATTAATCGAAATTAAAATATCAAGGAACGACACAGAGGTCTCGCTGATTTCCCACGTGAACTTCAGAGCAGGATGAAAATCATGAACAAAGTTATATATATATATATATATATATATATATATATATATATATACGGAACATGTGCGTATCTATATATAATTTTATTTATTTATATTTATATATATATATTTATATATATATATATATATATATATATATATATATATATATATATATATATATATATATATATATATATATATATATATATATATATATATATATATATATATATATATATATATATATATATATATATATATATATATATATATATATATATATATATATATAATATATATATATATATATATATATATATATATATTATATATATATATATATATATATATATATATATATATATATATATATATATATATATATATATATATATATATATATATATATATATATAGGTAATATTTGGCATTTCACTCGATCAAACTACATGTTGAAACGATTTATGGTGAAGGAAAAATTTCGAGTGTTGGAATACATACATTTTAAGACCAAACCTGGACCAGTTGCGAAAAATGCAACTTTAAGGCCTTCCGGCTGGGAATTGAACTCGCGACCCTGCGATGCTAGTGCAGTGCTTCTGACCACTGAGCTACGGAAGCTCAGTGTTGCCGAGAGCCTAGTCACGAGTTCTGTATATATGGTGGTGGTAATGCCGGGATAAGATTCTGGGTATATTATAGGTAATATTTGGCATTTCACTCGATCAAACTACATGTTGAAACGATATATATATATATATGAACTTTAATCACGACAAATTGTGTTTTCGTATGGTAAGCGGAACTTACCACACTCATCAGGCGATTATCGCGTCTGATGTTGATACCTTGGTAACTTGAAATTGTATAGCTCTTAGTTTGCACCATTATACGGGTGACGTCATAATAATAATATTGGTTTAGGTTTACAGGGTTATGAATAATTACTAGCTGATTAGATATGTTGAAATATGGCTGGTTATTGGCTGCATAACAAGTGTTTTTTTTCTATGTCTACATGTCGATATAATTTCGTTCCTAGTGTTCAGTGAGCTTAGAGCTGAATGGCAAATTATAATAAATTTTTCATACTGGCATAGATTACATCTTTTTGTTTTGTTGGAATAGGGCTTGCATTGCTTAATTATTCTCCATTTGATCGAGTATCGGATATCGAGGATCGTATACCAAGCCACAGTCACAAGAGAAGACAACGGGGAAGAAAAACTTACGTCGGACTGACTGAGGGCGCGTTCAAAACAAGATGTCACAACCACACCAGCTCTTTCAGAATTCCAAAACGCAAACATGCCACTGAACTTAGCAAATATATTTGGAACTTAAAATAATCTCATATCCGATACTCGATCAAATGGAGAATAATTAAGCAATGCAAGCCCTATTCCAACAAAACCAAAAGATGTAATCTATGCCAGTATGAAAAATGTATTCGTTGACGTTGATACGACGTTGTATCGACGTCGATCAACCACATCGACGTCGATACAACGTCGCTTTGTCGACGTGTTTATCGACGTCGAAAACAGACGTTGTTTCGACGTTGAATCGACGTCGATATCGAGTCGTTGAATTTCACGTCGGTTCTCGACCAAACATCGACGTTGTTTCGACGTCTGATTTTCGACGTGTTATCGACGTCGGAAACAGACGTTGTTTCGACGTTGAATTGACGGCGATATCGAGTCGTTATATCACGTCGGTTCACGACCAAACATCGACGTAAGTTGTTTCGACGTCTGCTTTTCGACGTGTTATCGACGTCAGAAACAGACGTTGTTTCGACGTTGAATTGAGGTCGATATTGTATCGTCGAATCTCTCCTCACTTAACGACCAAGCATTGGCCAAGCAAGTTGCTTATATAATTGGTGATAACATATTTTCGTTTCGACATCATAAATAGTCCATCAAAAAAAATGGTCCCAGACGAGTCAAAATGCTATAGTTTCTTACTTTATTTTGTATGTATAAAAGCAACCTACTTTATATCAACTCGGACATGCGATGCAGCGACAGGAAAAAAGCATGCAGTAATGACGGAAAGATATTCAGGGAACCTATAGACTACTGTAACTGTAGTTGGATTTTAAGTGTCCTTCGGTTCGAAGACTTTGTCGGCGATCAGGGACAAGGACTATGCTTCAAGAACCCATTTAATTGGTTTTTGAAGAAACCTGTCTTCCTGTCAACAATAATTTTTAGCATAAGGTTTACGTTCATGTTGTCCGACTATAGCCGCCCCTTTTAAGTCTGAATGCCGTACTTATTGGCTTTTTTACCTTCTTTGTAAATCGTATTATTGCCTTTTTTATTCGTACTTTTTTACTGGAGTACTGTCCAAGTTATTAAACATATATTTCATGTCTAGTTGAGAAAAGTTTTGTTCTGTTCTTAACTTGTAATTGTAGTAACTGCAGTCTGCATGCTCAACAAATTTGTAAATCTTCGAAATCAGATTGTTTAAAATTTATTACAAGTAACATACAATATTATATAATATTAAAACTTAGCCGGTTAAAAATTTGAAAACGAAAATAATAGCCATCACAGTTCGTAATTGCTTTTGCTAATTCATTATATACGATAAACATTACTATATATTTAAGAGGGGCGGGGTGGCGCAGCGGGTTAGTCGCAGAACTAAGTTAAGTTAAGTAAGTTAAGCAAGCGCGGGTAGGTACAGGTCACCGGTTGGTCTTCAGAAAGTGGAATCTCATAGCAGCTAGTCATGGGTTGGTTTTACTCAAAAAAACAGGGTTAATTTTTACTCCGAAAAACGGACGATTTTGAACCTTTTTTGTGCCTCCAATAACTGAAATTGACGTTGAATCGACGTCGATTTCACGTCGTTCAGAGACTGTTGTTTCAACGTCAAATCGACGTCGAAGAGCGACGTCGTTTCAACATCCTGAAATTGACGTTGAATCGACGTCGAATTGACGTTGAATCGACGTCGATTCGAACGTTGTTTCGACGTCGTGAAAACAACGTCGATCCAATTTTGCGTTTTCAACCTTTTTTCAACGTCAAATCGACGTCGAAGAGCGACGTGGTTTCAACGTTGAATCGACGTTCTTTTTGCCCGCTGGGTAAACACTAGGAATATCAACATGTACTGTAGACATAGTTAACATTTTCGTTCACCTTACTTACCCGTTTGGTTGGTTACGTGTAAGCTGTTGGCCGAGGGCGCCTTGGACTGGAGCGAGTAGTGGTACTTGGATCCAGGTTAAGATCTAACCAGGTGGTATCTTGAACTGACCACCCCCTTGGGACAGGTTACACCTTCACACCAATAAATTGGTGGAAATTTGACTTACTGTTCTTTGTAGATTTGATTACAGGGAGGGATGGTGGGTTTGCGATTTCGTGGAGCTCTTGATAATGCGTGACACCGCTATTCAAGCAAGTGCGCTAATGGGTGCGCAACAGTTCGTGCCAGTCTCCAGGCCTGCTCCTCTCACCACGTGCTTGCCTCGATCGCATGCGGCGCCCGGTTACCTAGCTGTTAACCTTGGTTATTGCATAACCTCACTTAACATTTTTCGTTCACCTTACTTACCCGTTTGGTTGGTTAGGTGTAAGCTGTTGGCCGAGGGGGCCTTGCACTGGAGCGAGTAGTGGTACTTGGATTCAGGTTAAGATCCAACCAGGTGGTATCTTGAACTGACCACCCAAAGTGATGCGGAGTAATCACCCTTCCAAGTACCGATAAGAGCTCTTTACTGTTTACAACGAGGTTACTGTGGATGTTCCAGATGAAGTGGTATCTCGTTGGGTAGCCTACCCAAGTAAATTGGAGCATCAGTGGGTAGCATACCCAGATAAATTGGAGCATCGTTGGTAGCATACCCAGATAAATCGGAGCATCGTTGGGTAGCATACCTAGATAAATTGGAGCATCGTTGGGTAGCGTACCCAGATAAATTGGAGCATTGTTGGGTAGCAAACCCAGATAAAATGGCGTATCAGTGGGTAGCATACCCAGATAAATTGGCGTATCAGTGGGTAGCATACCCAGATAGATTGGAGCATCGTTGGGTAGCATACCCAGATAAATCGGAGCATCGTTGGGTAGCATACCCAGATAAATTGGCGCAACTGTGGGTAGCATACCCAGATAATTTGGAGCATCGTTGGGTAGCATACCCAGATAAATTGGAGCATCGTTGGGTAGCATACCCAGATAAATTGGAGCATCGTTGGGTAGCATACCCAGATAAATTGGCGCAACTGTTGGTAGCATACCCAGATAAATCGGAGCATCGTTGGGTAGCATACCCAGATAAATTGGCGCAACTGTGGGTAGCATACCCAGATCAATTGGCGTATCAGTGGGTAGCATACCCAGATAAATTGGCGCAACTGTGGGTAGCATACCCAGATAATTTGGAGCATCGTTGGGTAGCATACCCAGATAAATTGGCACAACTGTGGGTAGCATACCCAGATAAATCGGAGCATCGTTGGGTAGCATACCCAGATAAATTGGCGCAACTGTGGGTAGCATACCCAGATAATTTGGAGCATCGTTGGGTAGCATACCCAGATAAATTGGAGCATCGTTGTGTAGCATACCCAGATAAATTGGAACATCAGTGGGTAGCATACCCAGATAAATTGGAGCATCGTTGGGTAGCATCACCAGATGAATTGGCGTATCAGTGAGTAGCATACCCAGATAAATTGGCGCATCAGTGGGTAGCATACCCAGATAAATTGGCGTATCAGTGGGTAGCATAGCCAGATAAATTGGCGTATCAGTGGGTAGCATACCCAGATAAATTGGCGCATCAGTGGGTAGCATAGCCAGATAAATTGGCGTATCAGTGGGTAGCATACCCAGATAAATTGGCGTATCAGTGGGTAGCGTGCCCAGGTAAATTGGCGCGCATCGTTGGGTAGCATACTCAGATAACATATATAGGCGCATCGTTGGGTATAGAATGCCCAGATAAATTGGAGCATCGTTGGGATAAATAGGAGCATGGTTGGGAAGCATACCAGATGAATTGGAACATCGGTGGGCAGCATACCCAAATAAATTGGAGCATCGTTGGGTAGCGTATAGCACACCAAGATATATAAATTGGAGCATCGTGTGGCGTATAGCACACCCAGATAAATTGGCGGCGCCCTAGCACGACATGGTAGCAACGCTCATGCAGAGCCGCGATATACTTTACAACCTTAAAATCTCCTGCGCAACGCACATATATATTGCTATCGTGTTGTGGTTCTGTTAACTTGTTGGTGTAACCGCTGACCTGTAATGTGTGCAGTAGTGTGAGTGTTTCTATTTCCTCGCCATTTTCGAAGAAAGTCAATTGCAATGCTGATATAAAAGTTAAATGGTAACTATTTTAAACATGACTTATAGTAAACTCCCACCATTTTTGTGCGTTATATTGACAGAAGGTTTCACCTCGTTGGGCGCGGCAACCGTCTTTAAAGGACCCACATTCCACCTCTTAGGAAGACAAAAACATCGAGTAATCGAAGTAAATTAACCGTCTGGCGTCAGACAGAGTAAAAATCGTCTGTGAGACGCAAGAAAACATGAAATTTGACACTTGGTTGACACTTGGTTGACACTTGGTATATAGTAATAATAATAATATATATTTTCGTCGCCACAATTCATAAAGGCCTATTGTCCATAGGCATCGATGATCGAAAACCAAGCTTGATTTCAAATTCATTTTTTGACAAGATTCCCACAGCGCTGGGATTGGCGCAGATACATGTACGCATATAGCGGACCTTTTGTTTGTGTTTATTGTCGGAATTACTGAATACTCCTTGTGGTAGGTGTCAAATTGTTTGCCACGACTTCCAATATGATCGGAAGTGGTCGAATGTATACAGTGTCTTAATTAAGTGGTCCGGGATACCAGCTGCGGCCGCCGTCGTCGCGGCGCCTATACGGAAACTAGGCCCTGAGTAATTATTTTGCCTTTTAATTTAAAGGGACACTCCGGCCAAAATACAAATGCAGTTCATATGAAAGATCTTACTGACTTTAGTTGATTTCCAAAGTTTCAGCATTCCTATCAATTTAGTTAAGAAGATATGGCTAGTTGAAGTTGAAAATTTGAGGAGTTTGACGCCATATTGGTTTTGCGAATATGACGTCATTGAGTGATTCTTTATCGGCAGTGGAGTTGTTTTGATGGCAATCACATAGTGATAGCTGTTGTGAATACTGTTTGGACGAAAATTAGTCGAAATAAACTATTTAGTTCCTCATTGAGCTTATTAGGCATAATACAAGATAGCATCACTCAGTGACGTCATATTTGAGAAACAAAATGGCGTCGAAATTGGACAAACTCTCCAACTTCAACTAGCCATATCTTCTTAACTAAATTGATAGGAATGCTGAAACTTTGGAAATCAACTAAAGTCAGTAAGATCTTTCATATGAACTACATTTGTATTTTGGCCGGAGTGTCCCTTTAATCGTGGAATGTTGTTCTTAGCCATGCAATGAATTCGTCCCGTGTCAGAGGGAAACCATTTCCCTTTAAAAATAAGGGGTCTGGCTTGTTACCGCGACCACACATGCGTGCGAGCGCAAGTGAGATCTACCAACATTGGCAATGCGATAGCAAAAGAACATCGAGGTCAAACGACTGAGAGCAACACGATGCGCTGGCAAATGGACATCGCGATTTCGCTACTGAGGTCGATAAACTGCGACAGCAAGTGGAATTTGGCGACATTTCGTGGCAATGTGTTAGCAAATAAATCGAGAATTAGCGACTGAAAGCCACACACGGCGATAGGTAGCGTGATTTAGCGACTGAGCCATACACACTGCGATAGCAAATGAATGTCGACTGTGAGCAACAGCTAGCAACTGCAGGCAACACTAGTTGCGATAGCCAAAGAATATAGAATTCGGCGACATTGGCCAAGCGATAGCAAATGAGTGTCGATTTAAGTGCAGGAGCGACAGCTATATATAGCGACTGAAGCTAGTATACACTGCGAGATACCGTCGTTATTAAGCTATGATCGAAAGGGAAAGATAGACCCTAGATGAGCCGCTGCCGATTCGGTTTGCATCTGCTTCCTGTGAATGAGGCCAAAGTGAATAATTTGCATGTTAGGAACCGTGATGTTTTGATTGCCAAGAACTCTGACTCTGTTTCTATTTCGTGCGCGAGTACTCGTCTATCACCTCGGGCAGCTTACCGTGTGAAAGCCGACTATAACACCTTCGCATATTCCGGTCATCACATACTTACAAATCAAATATTATCTAAAAAAGGTTGGAATGCTGCCGAAATAGCGTGTAAGTTGTCCAACGTTTCGAGCGAGGGACCCTTGTCCGAGAGTAAAACATAAAGTGAAATAAAAATCGAGTGAGACCTTTATAGAATGGATAATCGCGTATCGATAATCGCGTAAGATAAAAATAAGCCAATCAGGCACGAGAAACATAATTAGCTTTGGCGCGGTCCGGCTGTGCGAGCAATTGCGTTTCTCGATTGTTGATTTACTAGTGTGTGCGCCAAAGAGTGCGCGGAGAGTGCCAATTGAGAACTACAAGTAATGTTAGTGTTAAAGTTTTCGGTGTGATTGTTCCGTTGACCGTTTACTGCGTTGATCTAGGTTACTGCGCAAATGGGAGAGGCGTTCCGGTGACCTTTTTCGTTTGAAGGTTGAACCTGACGTGGAATGTACCTCGACTCGTGATGGTCTCTGATTCGAGTGAAAACCACTGCATCTGTCCAAGCGTTTTCACCGTCCGATGCAGCATTGGCGACCCTGGGCCGATGCTGGGCCATCGCCCGTAGTTGCGTGAAACCTCGGGGCAAACAGCCTACCTGAATGTGCGCCGGGAGTTCCTGTTGTATGTCTTGTCGTGGTTGGACCTCCTTTGTGAGTTGTCCTTGCTTGGTTGTGACTCGGTTCTCCTTGCTGTTCCAATTGGGCAACTTGGATGAGACTGAGGATGGTGGCGCAGTGGTGCACTGACTTTTCCGAACGTCTGAACCATGGGAATTCATACGGAATTTGCGATTTCGTGGAGCTCTTGATAATGCGTGACACCGCTATTCAAGCAAGTGCGCTAATGGAGTGCGCAACAGTTCGTGCCAGTCTCCAGGCCTACTCCTCTCACCACGTGCTTGCCTCGATCGTATGCGGCGCGCGGTTACCTAGCTGTTAACCTTGGTTATTGCATAACCTCACAAAAAAAAACAACTTGTTATGCAGCCAATAACCAGCCATATTTCAACATATCTAATCAGCTAGTAATTATTCATAACCCTGTAAACCTAAACCACATATTATTGTTATGATGTCACCCGTATAATGGTTCAAACTAAGACCTATACAATTTCAAGTTACCAAGGCATCAACATCAGACGCGATAATCACCCGATGAGTGTAGTAAGTTCCGCTTACCATAACGAAACAAATTTGTCGTGATTAAAGAAGTTTGTCCTTTTGTCTTAATATTCCGCTGTACCTCGGTATTGAGCACTCTACTTATATGTTTTCGAACTTGCTACTTATCTATAAGTATACTATTGAGTGTAGCTCGGTACAATCTAGATATGGCATGAGAACTATTTATACCCAAGCGATTGCCGGTGACAACTGCTTATCGAACAATAGAAGTCATCTGCATATCCAGAGAGTATGAAGGGCCAGAGTGCTCAAACTACCACAAGGGTAGTGGGCGTTCACAGACACGAGTTTCGCTGTACTACAGCTCATCAGTGTAGCTTGGAACAATCTGGAGTCTGGCTGGATACTTATACACTTGAGATCATCATTGACAACCGCTTGTGGGACAGCACCGGCGATCAGAACATCCAGATAGAGTGAAGTGTGCATGGGGCCAGAGTGCTCAAACTGCACCACAAGGGTAGTAAGCGTTGCATTTATCACTAAAGGACATCCACGCTACTTTGGTAAATTATTCGTCATGATTATGCTCGTGTTTCCGTAGTAATCGTTGTGGGCGTCTGATTGGTTGGTATTGATTTCCGGTTGTGTCAAGTTCTTCATTCTGTTTGTGTTTTTTTTGCGGGTAAAATTAGAATGGTGGGTGTGTTTATCTCCATGGTTCTGTGTGTGCTTGTCTTTTTCGTTGTGTTACATGCAGTTGAAGATAGATGGTAGGTATTTCAATGTGTCAGTTAAAGGTGGATCTCTCTACGCTGCGCCAGGCCTCTTTAAATTCTTGTGCATGTCTTGAAGTGGCTTGGTCTAACACAGTTGTGTTAGCGCAGTTAAATTTTATGTCCATTGTCATTGGTTGTGGGCTGCTGCTAGCGATCGATGATCATGGCGGTTGAATGTTTTGAATTCGGGATTCTTATAAAACATCAGTTGAAAATGTCTTCATTAAAGGGAAATGGCAATAAAAAAATTTGTTGTCTCATTTGAAAGAACATTTAAAATAATATATGAAGACCTTTTAAAATTTCCCCGTAACTTCCTTAATTTTTGAAATATCTTGTGAACAAAAATATCTACAATCCGCCATCTTGTTTTATAATTAGATCCTAATTAAGTGACGTCAAAACCTGGGTAAACATTCTAAAAGTTGTAAATAATTGCCCAAATATCAGTGGAATGCGTTCAAATAGATTGCTAGTTCACTTAAAAGTATACAACACCCAAAACAACTACGATTTAGCATCTATAATGACTCGATAATTGCTTGATATAAAAAACATTTCTACCCTGGTTGTGACGTCACGCATATCCAAGGATGGTTATGCATATCCAAGATGGCGGAATGTTCAATGTTCTTTGTTAAAAAGAAGTGAAATATTTACAGAACCAAGAACGATATGGAAAATCTGTAAAAGGTCTTCATATATCATTTTTAATGTTCTTTCAAATGAGACAAAAAAATTTTTATTGCCATTTCGCTTTAAAGGGTTTGGGCTAAAAGGGATGACTCAAAAGGACCTTTCTGTTTTTGTCTGGTCTTTATTTTTCGTTAGGTTAAGGCTAGCTATGATTAGCATTAGTTGTAATGCACTAGTCAATTGAAACTACTGACCCCCGCCAGACTATGCGAGGATAATTTGAACATTTCACAAGTGTTAAAAACCCGGCTCAAAAACTACCGTTCAGTTGTTAAAATACCCAACTAACCGTGCATAAAGATTTAGTTTTCCCTGATTTTCAAAGTTTTCAATAAGTTTTCAATAAGAAAACATTTATAAGTTTAATATTCTTACAACAAAAAGAACACAAAAATAGGTACGCGATTGCGTACATGTGTCTACTGGCTTGTTGATCACTGTGGGATGAGGTAGTTAACACGCATTGACATTATATTATAACATTTATATTACGATGTTATAATTTTAGAGAATAATACACTATAAAGATTGCATGTTGAGATTGTTTGCAATAATAGGCCTAGGTGGTTGTAGGTTGCTGTTGCAATGGATGAAGTTTTTTTATTATTTTTTTTATTTATTACACTTTCACCTAATTAATACAAGGTGCGGGACAGTACAACAGAGCTAGGCTCCAAATTAAGTACGCCCTTTAAATGATAAATTAACATAAATTATCATGAATTTAAATTACAATAGATACATGTACATTGTACAGTAACTGCAGTACATAGAGTGTATACATAAAAGGTATAGAAGGAAGTTTAAATATGTACATAATTATATCAAAGCAATATAGTAAGAAAGGGTTAGAAGAGAGCACGTTACGTGAAGCGTGACATTTTAAGCAAGTAGACTTCCAAGTGCAATAGTTATCTACGTCGTAATTATTATTTAGAGCATTAGTATAGTGATTATAAAGTTGACTTTTAAAATATTTAACTGAATTAGAATTTCGTATTAAGCTTGGTAGATTATTCCATAGTTTAGGTAAACGGTTAAAGTAACTAGTTTGAAAGAGTTTTGTACGACACTTAGGAACTAACACATCTAATACAGAACTATTTCTGGTGATTCTTACTGGAATTTAGGTTCTACAAATCTGTTCATAGAAATATTGTAGTGACCAGTACGACATTTAAAATAAAAAACAAGATCATTTAGTTCGTGTCGGTATGATAAAGGCAATAAGTGCAGTTTTCTCAGACGCTCATTATACGATAAATTGTCCTGCCAGTTTAACCTTAGAACATATTTGGTGGCCCTCCGTTGTAGTCTTTCTACCTTACTAATTTTTCCTATTGTCTGGGGTGCCCAGACCTCACTTGCATAATAAAGGTAATGACGCACTAGCGCAAGATAGAGTAGTTTCTTGGTGTGGCAATCAAAGCCTTTGCATCCGTGTCCTCCGCAGAAAACCCAACATTTTGTAGCCTTTGGCTAGAACACTGTCAATATGCGCGTCCCATTTAAAGTTCTTTGTAACTGTAACTCCCAGGTCTTTTTGGGGTTACAGCATGAACCAGCAAAGTTTGACCGATCTTATAGTCAAATTGAATTGGATTTTTTTTTACGTGAAATTGTAAGGACTTTACACTTGGAGTTATTGAAGTGTATCCGCCAATCCTGGCTCCAACGCTGAAGACTGTCAAGGTCATTTTGAAGTGAGTGGCAGTCACGGGTGTTCCTAATTACATTACAACACTTCGAGTCGTCAGCGAACAGTGCAATCGAGTTGTTGATCGAGGTTGGAGATCGTTGATGTAGACGAGGAACAGCAAAGGGCCCAGAATGCTGCCCTGAGGCACTCCGGAAGTTACAGGTAGACTGCTGGATACACTTCCCTGTATGATGCAGCGTTGGTGACGATTGTTTAAGTAGTTTCTTAAGCCATCAGGCCTTAAAATATCGGTCGGTCACGGACATTGTCCGACCCATTCGTGAAATTGTCCGACGTAGGGAGAAAACCGCCGTACATTCTGTCCGACCCAAGTGAAGTTGAGATCAATAGTTTGTCCGACCCATAGTGTATTGGTGTCCGACCCATAGTGTATTGGTGTCCGACCGAACTGTAACATTGTCCGACGAATTACAGAGTTTCAGCGGTAAAAGATCACGCAAAGAATAACAGTGGCGATCCACAACATCGCTTATATAGTTATTATCTGAAAGCCAATGGAGTAGAAATAGAACAGCGCGCAAAGAAATTAGCAAAAACCTTCGACAAAGCGAACGCTGATGTAGTGTCCGGGCTGCTACATCACAATCAAATGGATCCATCCACGTTGAATAAAACTAAGTTTAAGACAGCATATTTCGTGGTCAAGAATGAACTACACATCACTACATGCAAAGATTTAAATTTCTAAGCCAAACTGAACTCAAAGTCATCGGACATCATCAGATATTTTGTCCGACCCAAACTCAAAGTCATCGGACATTTTGTCAGACGGCTCTGCAAAAGATATTTTAAGGCCTGAGTGATCGCAGAAGGAGGTCACCAATACCATAATGAGATAACTTGAAGAGAAGCCGTTGGTGGGACACACTGTCAAACGCTTTTGCCAGGTCTAAATAAACAACATCGGTTTTCAGGCCCTTATCTAGGCTCTTACCCACAGTGTGATAGAATGACAAAAGCTGTGTGACGGTGGAGCGTCCTTTGAGGAAACCATGTTGAGCGTTAATTGTCAAAGAAGGTATTTAGGTGGAATATCATGTGGTTAAAGATGCAACGCTCCAGGACCTTTGAGATAACACAGAGTAGAGATATGGGACGATAGTTGGTGACATCTTCCTTCTTACCCTTCTTGAACACGGGGACCACTAAGAAGCTTTTCGAATCACTAGGGAGTTCACCGGACGCAAGCGATAAAATGACGAGATGGCAAACAGAAGGAGAAAGTTCACTAGAACATTCTTTTAGGATAAATGTTGGTACGCCGTCCGGTCCAGGTGCCTTGTGTGGGTCCAGATTAGACAAGACGGCCATCACTTCTTCAACAGAAAGTTCAATGTTGTCCAGATGATCATGGTGACTGTCGCTGTTGCAGTTGATTATGGGTGCAGATGTAGAGTCGTCTTGGACTAAATGTTGAAAAAAAGAACTTGTTGAACGCTTCTGCTTTAACCAATGTTAGAGCTGATTGATTGGTTATTGTAGGTGACTGTAGCAGGAACGGAGTTAGATTTTGTTTTTGCGCGAAAGTATCTCAAGAAGCCTTTAGGATTTTCCTTGATAGTTTTGCCAAGAGACTCAGTGTGTTCTTGAAATTTCTTATTAATCAAGTTTTTGGATTCTCTTCTCAGCTCCCTGTATTTCTCATGATGGATAATACTGTTAGATTTTTTGAATGCCCGCCTTGCCGTTTCCTTTCTTTTCAGTAAGTGTATTACATCTGCATCAAACCAAGGAGGAATGTTCGAGTCCTTAATTTGACACTTTGGCACGTTGGTGTTGATTATATCAAGTTTGTTGGAGGTTTATAACTAAAAACACAAAACTAAATATAAAATTAATATGTTATCAGCAATAACGCCTTGCCCGCCTGTTTTATCCCTAGATTTTCATCCTCACCACTGTGGGATTATCTTGCCAATCAGCCTCTTCTGCCTCGCTCGGGGGGTGGGGGTGAAAACGCGCGGGGGGGGGGGGACTGGGGAGGGGAAGAGCCTGCACGAAGTGCACTGGTTTGTCGTATTTACTTTGTTAGATAATACGAGAGAAATACGGGTTAACTGAACAATGAAAAGTAAACGAGAATTACAAATGATGTTACAAAATAATATTAACAGTAAAATATTTAATACCATACATATCCCTGGAGTGCGAATCAAATATTTTAAAATTCAGATTCTTTTAAAATTGCCACTGTATCGCAACCAATAGTAAGTAGAGCATAATTATAATTTAATTGAGAAAACTTTATTTAACTTTTTACTTTATTTTTTACTTTATTTTTTTTTATTAATAAATTTTATTTATTTTGTTAAATGCATTTTCCAGAGTAAAAAATGGTTCATTATTACATGTCATGAAGACATCACCAGCAAATGACTCACTGTATTCTAAATTGTAAATTGTATCTTCAACTTCAAACATTTCTAGAACATATGTCAACAATGGCAAATTTGTATTGACTGAATTACTAATACAGCTATAAAGTCTATTTCCATTTATTAATATGGTATTCAAATAAGAGGAATCCCAAGTGGTAATGCTTTTTTGTTGATTATTTATTATTGCCATTAAAGACATTGCTATACATTGTTTTCCGGCATTTAATCCAAATCTATAGCTTCCTTGGCTAAAGTCAGCACATATAGTTTTATTTGCACCAATGATGTCATCATTTGATAGTCTTAATAGCATTGGTACATACACATGTTGGTAACACAGCATTTTAACTAACCAATCTACAGTTTCATTTGAACTTTTATATTGCTCGGTTAAATGTTTGAAAGTTGGCAAATAAAAGACATTCATGTAAAATAATATCAGCATTGTATTCCACAATTCACCTTTCATGCAACAAGAATTTTCTTTCTGTTTAAGAAAATTAACATGTGAACCGCCTCTTGATCGATATTGTTCAATAGTAACCCCCATATGTTAAATATTTCAATAGTTCTCTAAAACGCCTGCAGAGGAGGTAGGCAAAAGTCAATGTATTTTGTGGCTACTATAGCAATAGTCAAGGTAGAATTTTGTGACTACTATAGCAATAATCAAAGTAGTTTTTGTGGCTACTATAGCACTGATAGCCAAGGTAGAATTTTGTGACTACTATAGCAATAGTCAATAGTATATCGAGCACAATTACTCGTATTTCAATTGAGCGTGAACTGTGCTACAATTAACTAGTACAGGTACGATATATATCTCACAAATATACAGCACGTTGTCACCTACATGAACCGTGCTATAGCAATAGTCAATAGTATATCGAGCACAATCACTCGTATTTCAATTGAGCGTGAACTGTGCTACAACTAGTGCAGGTACGATATATATCTCACAAATATACAGCACGTTGTCACCTGAACCGTGCAATAGCAATAGTCAATAGTATATCGAGCACAATCACTCGTATTTCAATTGAGCGTGAACTGTGCTACTACTAGTACAGGTACGATATATATCTCACACATATACAGCACGTTGTCACCTGAACCGTGTGCTGTAAACCTGAACCGTGTCACAAATAATACTACAGCACGTTGTCACCTGAACCGTGTGCTGTAAAAAATACAATTACTTACCCTGAATGTCGAAAAACCGCAAAGAATCCTTATATTTTCAACAAATTCAGGGAGTAAAATCCCAACTCGCTATTACGATGAATAATAACTCGCTATTACGATGAATAATCTATCCGTAAACATCCGCCAATCTCCGTAACAGCTTCGTGTCATGTGACGGTATTATTTACTTACCCTGAATGTCGAAAAACCGCAAAGAATCATAATATTTTAGGGCGCGAAATAACTGCTAGCTGGTCGCCGGTCAAGATGACCGGCCAAGTCAATTTTAGCTCGGACATGCCGCTTTTATGACCGGCTAAATTATTCAGCTAAGCCTGAAAAAAAGCCTTAATTCCGTAATCGCCATCGGTAAACTCCTTCACGTAAATTGATTGATATAGTAAAAGAAACATAACATAACAGTGCTGGTTTTGACAGTTGCAGACGCCTCGCAATTGGATTTATTTCCACTTCGTCTTTTGAGAAATTAGTTTGTTCTTTGCTTAATGTCATAATGTGACTGGTCAAAAATGACCGGCAAGGCGAGAATTTGACCGGACAGCGCCTCGATTTGGCCGGACATTGTCCGTTGTCCGGCCGTTATTTCGCGCCCTGTATTTTCAACAAATTCACGGAGTAAATTCAACAAATTCACGGAGTAAATTCAACAAATTCACGGAGTAAATCCTTATCCTTATATTTCCAACAAATTCACAGAGTAAAATCTCAATTCGTATGAATGATGAATTTAGAATCCCTGTCGCATCATCGCACGTGGTCTATCCGTAAACGTGCGCCAAATCTCCGTAACAGCTTCGTTTCACGTGACGGTATGACCACCCCAAGAAAGGTCACGTGACGGTATGACCACCCCAAGAGAGTAAGAAAGTAAGAAAGAAAGTGCTAAACCCAGCCGATGACATAGTGTACTGGATATATCCCAGTAGACACAAAAATGATAAGGCTTTCTATTTGTTTTGCTCATTTTGTCTTTTAATAACTGTTCTTTCAAAACTGATTTTTTTGCGCATAGGCTTGCACTTCGGGCATAACCACGAACCCTTTGGTGGATCTTTCAAAATGACACATCGAATATGAAACCAACAATACTTGTCTAATTGTAAAAAGCACAACAAAAGTTTGAATTTAATGGTAGGATTTTCTTTTTCGTCGACTTTTTTGTCTGAAGCGTCTGATCATGCTAAATCGATTAGTTTCCCAGTCTCCACGAGTGTTAAATCCCGGCTACACCATCCCCGCTTCTTCATGTCAGTGGTCAGTGTTAAAATCCCGGCTACCAAAGATAAAACTACGCATAGTCCCAGGGGTTGGGGGTCCGGGGTTTCAATTGACTAGTACATATTAAAAAACAGGGCTTGAAATTTGCGGTATCCCGATATCCACGGGATACTAGATTTTGATTTTGGATACTAAATATCATAGTTTAGTATCCCGACGGAATACCATGAAAATTTCATGCTAATGCTAGCATTTATCTGGCAACAGTTTGCATTATGTACAACAAATGTGTTCGCTTCGATGGGCAGATTTTTCATCTTGCGTCCACCCATTTACTGGCAAATCTCTTGTTAAGCTTGTCTGATTACGCAAAAAATGTTAAAATATGTAACGATAAATCCCGTTGAAATACCGCAAGAAATAGTAATAGACGATGGAGAAGTGATCAGCAGCATGTAAGAAAAGCGAGAGAAAAGAAATGCCGAAGTAAAAAAGCGATCTCGAAAGTTTAGCCAAAGCTGGAAGAAATATTTTCCGTGGGTGACAATTGAAGATTATGGCAAACCTAAGTTTTTGTGATAAGGATTCCAAGTTCGTAAAGTGCCTGTACGAATTTTGATATAAAGGCATTACAAACTCACCATAAAAGTCAAGGGCGCAAAAGATGTGCAGAGCGTCAAAAAGACATGGCAGCACCAGGGACTAATCCTGCAGAAAAAGCCTTACAAATGAACGAAAAGCACTTTGAAAAACTGAGAATTTTATTCCGAGTAGCGCATTCTATTGCTAAGAAAGGTTGACCCATCAATGACTACCCATTAGTGCTGTGCGCCGGAGCCGGAGTCCGGCCTATTTTGCCGGAGCCGGAGTTTGTTCAGCTCCGGCAAAACTCCGGCACTTAACCGCTTCATATTGACTAGATCGATCATTTTTATTTATCCACGCTTACACCGTCAGCAGAAGATGATCGGTATGTTTTCTCTTCTAAGCAGTCGCCAAATATTTGTCTTCTTCTCGCGGAGCTTTCGTTTTGTTACGCAAACACGGCAAAGAAGCCAGATGAAATCAGACACGATTCTTTGTGAACAATTTTAATGACATTGAAAGGTCTTCCATTGTCTAGAGCACTGAACATACGTCATATCATATGTCTGACTTCATCTGGCTTTTTTCCGTGTTTGCGCAATAAAACGAAAGCTCCGCGAGAAGAAGACAAATATATGGCGACTGCTGAGAAGAGAAAACGTACCGAACATTCCCCATCAAGCATCTGGGATAGTTATATAAAAAATCGAATTGATGCTTCATTAGCTTCAAAGCCTACTTGTAGAAAGTGTCGGAAGGTTGTTAGTCGCGGAAGCTCTACTGCAAAATCCAAGTCGTGGGGGAATGGGCCTTTATGGGAGCATCTAAAACTTTGTAGCCAAAAACAATGATAGTGCTTGTGCTTCCACTTTGAAATGTGAAATTGCCGTAAAATTTCCATTAAATTTCGAATTTTCCTCGGATCCCGGTGCTGGAAATTTTCTGTCGGAGCCGGAGTTTTTTTTTGCGGAGCCGGAGTTTTTTTGGCCGGAGCCGAGCCGGAGGTAAAAAAACCGGAGTTTGCACAGCACTACTACCCATGGAGCATGGTTCTCCACGAGACAACGCATGGGATATCACTCGGCGAAACAACCGTGGCGAAACCTATAGAAACAACAAAGCCTGTGGAAATTTTGTCTTATTCACTGTTGAAGCAGAATGCTTGGCCTTAAGAAAGTCCCATTCTACAGTATACTGATGGATGGCAGTAAAGATTCATCCATATGTGAGGCCGAAAACAGAGTGCTGTCAGTGACGAAGAAACATCACCATCAGATTCTGACAGTGAACCTACTGATCGAGGTTGAGGTCGACAATGTGTTGTCAGATGACCCATCTATCTAAATTTTTAGCAGTATCCAAAATGGGATACCAGATTCAGAAACCTGGTATCCCTCTTGGATACTACTAAAATGTCAAGCCCTGCATAAGGTTAGGATCAAGGGTTAGGGTTGGGATTGGCTGATTGCATTTAATATCTGCACAGGGGGTTGCGGACCTTGGAAATTCCAGGGGGAGAGGCTTATAAAAGACTTTGGAATTTCCAGGGTAGAGGCACTGGGAAGACTGGAGATTCCTGGGGGAGGACATTTGAAGTTTCAAGGGAGGGGCATTGGGTTTACTAGAAATTCCAGGGTAGGGGCCAAATAACAGTTGGAAATTCCAGGGTATGGGGCACAATAATTTGGAAATTCCAGGGTGGGGCCAAATAACAGTTGGAAATTTCAGGGTGGGTCAAATAACAGTTGGAAATTTCAGGGTGGGTCAAATAACAGTTGGAAATTTCAAGGGCCTCCCAAAATATCCCATTTTTTCCAAGGGGATTTCCCCTTTGTTTACCCATGGAATTTCCAGGGAATGTAAGATTTTATGGCATATTCCATAGGGTCTGGCAATATAAATGCTTGGAAGTTCCAAGGAAGGTATGCAACTAAGCCAAATTCCAGGGGTAACAATCTAACCGGTTATGTACGTCCTCAACCCCCTCTGTGCAGATATTAAATGTAATCAGCCATTAGCGTTAGGATTAGTAGTTCTATACAATGTGAAGATCCTTTTGAGTCGTTACACAAATCGATCGAGTTACAATCTCATAAAATACTGATGAAACAAAATGATGAATCAGTAAGTTGTGTGAAATGATGAATCAGTAAGTTGTGTGAAATGATCAATTCAATTGTTTTAAGTCTTCTGAAGATGAGGAGAACTTTTCAAGACAAATTTTGCAGCTTTATTGTTGTCAATATGTAGGTAAAATCAGTGCATATTTATCAATAGGTCAAGACGAGCTTTAAATGTCAACGGAGCAAATCCAAAAAGACTGAATAACTAAAGATTCTACGTTCATAAACGCAAAATAAAGTACACATACTTACCATACTAGACCATATGCTCCAGAACCGATAGACTGAAGATCCTGATATCGATTTGGTACCTCCCAAGTCGCTTTATTCAGTTCACTACGATAAAACCCAGGTACCACGGGTTCCTCGGCCATCTTCAGCAAACGTCTGTTGTATTAAAATTGATGTTTTAAAAGTGGAACTGTTCGGTCTTTTATGAAGGACGTACGACAATAGTACGGTGGCCCACAAGTGCAACACCGATAATTAATCAAACATCAAAATTCAAATCGCTGACACATCAAATTCAAATCGCTCACATCAAATTCAAATCGCTCACATCAAATTCAAATCGCTCATCATTTGGTCAGCAGCAACACTTCATATAGATTAAAATACTTCATATAATACTAAGTATTTCTACTTTGTTTTGATAATTGTGCGCTGAGTCTTATAGGAGTCTTATAGGATTTTTTCGTAAGGGTGAGTGTTGGATAGCGATTTAATCCCGATTTTGTTCAACATACACCACATACAGAGCAATGGCGGACACTAGGGGGGGGGGGGGGGCATCCCCCACCCAAATAATTTTAGCTGAAGCTATCATTTTGAAAAGTGGAAGCGCAAGAAAGTTTTCATTTCAAGAAGTGGAAGCACTACTTATTACAATAACAACAGCAGCAAAATGGCGCGTTTTAATAAAAACAAGCGAAAGTATTCTAATCCCACAAAATAAGTGTTATTCAACAATTCACAATAAAATCACTCACGATAAGTCATGGCCAGAATATATGGACATTGGGCCCGCGCTATTTGTGTAGCAGCATTATGCTTAAAAGCCCATTTAACCCTCTGCATCCCCGTGGATCATATTACGACCCATCGATCATGCGTTTAATTTGTTCATCTCAAATGTCACGCGTCTTCTCAAAGACTCAAATCTGACTTCCAAGCGAGCCATCTAATGTGTTAGCTAAGTAATCATGCAGGAGTTATACCTTGTCATCTCAAAGACACTTGTTTTGACAGTTGGCAATGTCCTATGTTTTGAAGATTCAAAATGAAAAAGCAGGGCCGTTATTTCGAATATTGAAACCTAGCGTAACAAATAATATCGAGCAATCATTTGTTAATAAGAAACGATTTCGGAAACTAAAAATAAATTTTACATTGTCATTGGCGTGTTAATTCAACACCTTGCAATTCCATTCACAAATGTAGATAATCATCTAGAATATTTTCTCTGAAATGTTGTTTTTTATGCTTAGCATGTGATTTATAACAAAATGCTCCATTAAAATAGTGTTTTGAAAACCTAAAATTTTTACAAAATGTGTTCTCAGAATGCTGCAAATGCTATTTCAGAGATCCAAATTTTAAACATTTTCAGAGGGCCTTCGGCACTCGCGCCCCCAATATTTCGTCAAGTGTCCGCCACTGATGTGCACCTCTACTTACCCGTTTGGAAGGTTAGGTGCAAGCTGTTGAGCGAGGGGGAAGCCTGAGACGAGTTGCGGTATTTGAATTCAAGTCAAGATCTGAGCAGGTGAAATCTTGAATTAACCACCCCCTCGCGATAGCTTGCACCTATCACACCAAAAATTTGGTGGAAAAGAAAACAAACTTACCATTTGGACCATTGACTAAAGGGCGGGATGGTGGGCGATGATTACTCAGGCTCCAGCATATGTACATCTAGTACGTTTCCCATATATGGTACTACCAGCCTTATATGTACATGTATGCAACGAGCAAATAGAAGGAACTGACGAGCAAATAGCTTGAAATAACGAGCAAATAGAAGGCATCGCCTGTACGCGGGTCATAGGCGCTTGCCGAGTGATGGTGATACCGAAAATGTATTGTTCAATTCAGCTTTTTCCTCGACTTTTTTCACTCTAATCTAAAGTTTAATCACATCCGAACAAAGAGTGAGATTGTGAAACTCTATATTGCCCGCATGAGTAAGCTGCAAACCTTGCTATAACTTCATTGCATTGATTAAAGTAAGTAAATATTCTGCAATTTCAATATGTAAACAACAGAATATTTACGATAATGTCATTTTAATCGATTTATGATAATGATTTTTATTGATATTGAATATCAATTTATTGACAATGAATTTACGATAATGTCATGTTTATCAAATTACCTGAAAAACAAAAACATTGCAGCTCCACATCTAAATGAGATTGTATTGTTTTGACTATAAAGTTCTGACTGTAAAGTCCGGTTTGTACTCCAAAACACGTGTAAATGATCACAAAGCTGCTCCAAAATCCAAATACGTACAAAGAACGTCCTCGATTCCCCCGCTGACCCCATTTACTGCGGACGTGCACTCATGCTGTACACTGCTGGTCAGCGTGACTTCTTACACATAAAGTTATAAACACTACACTCCTCCCTTCCTTTGGATGGCATCATAATGTAACTAGAAATACGTGTACGCAACAACCCCTCGCCTGCTTACTGTTTGAGGCTTTAATATTGCCAAACTGAACAGATTTTCAAACTGCTTATTTTTTCGTAAATTGCCTCCTGGTGTAGGTTGCTCGCTACTGTTTACTTCACGAAACGATCACAAACAATGGATATTTAACCATTTTATAACTTTATTAAAAAACAAACTCCTCTTTCACGCTCGAACTCACACAGACAATATTTTCTCTCTCAAAATAAAACGTCGCTGATTGCCTTATCCGCATCACGCCACTTAAAGGTCGGGTGACACGTGCGATTTTTTTCTCGCGCCGGCAACGCAACGGGTCAAATTTCATTGCGTTGCCGGCGCGAGTGATGAAATTGCACGTGTCGCATATCTGGCGCGGTAACGCAATTGTAACCCGATGCGTTCGGCAATCGTTGCGGAAAGTTGAAATGTTTGAACTTTCGGCAACGATTGCCGAAAATATCAAATTACCCAGGCATTGTTTCAGCAGGAAACGCAATGATTATTTTAAGCCAGCCAATGAAATTCGCTTTTGTATGGCCAGTGTGCTGTAGCGCAGGCTCGTTTCTTTCTGTTTCTATACATGGACGAGTATTTCTGCTTGCTTGTTGATTCACGCATTACTGTGTCTTTCTTATAAAGCGTTTCAGATAGGTTATCAACTATCTTTTTGAAATGTTCAAAATCTATTCGCATAAATTTCTCAAATCCTGGTGTGTCGTGGGCAGCTAAATCAGGAAGAAGCTGACTGGAATAACCTTTGTTGTTTCTCTCTAGAAGCCAGGGTCGGCTCCAAATACGTTTTTCTTCTTTTATATCCTCTTCGTCATCCTCTTCCAACAAAAGCATTGCTATATGACCACGAGTTCTTTCTTCGACGCCATGTTCGTGTGATGTTGGCAAAACACTATAGTTCCCTGTTTTTTCATGTTAATAATTCCGACGCGGCTAAGCTATCATTGCTCGTGTAACCACTTCGCTAGCGCGGGCAGCGCAATGAAATTTGACCCGTTGCGTTGTCGGCGCGAGAAAAATATCGCACGTGTCACCCGACCTTAAGTGTTCGTGACCTTGGGATAAAGTTCAAAGTCGGTCCTAATCTCCAACAATTTTTTGGGTGCAATTTGTGGGTGGTGTACTGAACAGAACCCAAGTGGGAAAGTCTGCCAACTCTTGATTATTGAAATTAATAATTAATTGTAATGATTATTAATTTCAATAATAATTTTATTGATTATATATTATATAATTAAAGTTAATTATGTCAGTTATGGTTTTAATAATAAATTTCAACATGCATGTTTACAGTAACAGTGGCATACTCATAATTTTACTCAAAGTACAATTGTATTCACGAGACTGCATAACCTTGTACATACAGTACATGTACCCTACTGTAACTAGAAATACGAATTCGTAATAATCCCCTCGCCCGCCTTTTCTACCCCCCCCCCCCCCCCCCCCCCCCTACGGGAATTTCTTCATCCATGGTGGCCGTGTATTTCTGTTTTGCAAAAATTCACAATTTCCAAAAGCCCGTTTCGTCGAAGAAATGTTTGAACGTTATCTCGGCCAATATTTAACCGATTTAAACTCTGAAAACAGATTTGGAATTAGCGAGTCAACATACATAACATACGCGTTTACTATATTACGAGAACGTGAGTACCCTTCGTAAAAACGGTTTATGTACTTGGAAATTAGTCGATTATAAACTGGTCACTTCATCGTATATTATTTTGAACGTTATCTCGATCAATATTTAACCGTTTTCAATTCTCAAAACACATTTGGAATTAGCGAGTCAAAATACATCACATATGTGTCTACTATATTACGAGAACGTGAATACCCTTCGTAAAAATGGCTTATGTACTTAGAAATTAGTCCGGGCTTGGTCGGCTATGATAATCTCGATCAATATACAACCGTTTTCAATTCTGAAAACAGATTTGGAATTAGCGAGTCAAAATACATACTCGGACTCGGATTTCTATTTCCTCAAAAAACTATGTCTCTTGTGACGGTTCAATTTAATCTGAGTATCTAGTTACCAGTGCCAAATTTTCCGATGCCGCGCATGATCGACGACGTTGATCCCATAGAGATCATATATATAAGACTAGAGGGGGCATTGGGGCCTGTTTTTGGGAACCAATTGAACGCTGCCATCTTGGATAAATTGGGGGGCAAATGAACAAAGCCCGGATGAAATGTCTTGGTTCCAGACCTTTTTATTCACTTCGAGAACCTCGAGGTCCATATCAACAAAATTTATAAAGGTGAAAATCTCTTGTTTTCTTAAATATGGTGTACTTCGTTTTAGCTCAAGTCACCAGCAAGACGTTTTTTATTAATATGTATATACAGAATTTTTTAATCTTCGTCGGCTTGCTGTGAAATTGTTTTTTTTCAGAACTTAGACTATTTGCAATTTCAGGGTCAGACTTTTGTCAAGCAAACTGAACGTAATATAAGTTTTCAGCGGTATGAACAATTCAATTTTGGATAAATTGTGCCTTTTTGAGCGTATATTTTCTTGCTTGTTATTTCCAGCTTTGTTCTTGTTGCGTGAATTAAAACAGAAACGACAGAAATTTAAATACACTTCGCTAAGGTGTGGATGGATATCTTTACCACTGAAATCACTTCAGTGCATGGTAAAGATATCCACACCTATCTTATATTGTGCGGTATAAAACGCAAAACCAGAGTTAAAGTTTAGCGAGAGCTTTTTATAAAAGGAAAATGACCATGGTTTCTCAAATAAAAGACTATGTTACCAAGACTTTGAAATTCAAAATTACAATTGATTGAATTATTTATGGTAAAAATAAATGTATATAATGTACAGTATATTATCACAAACACGTATTAAGACAATGAGATGTAATTTTAATAAGCAAGGTACAGTATCTGTAAAAATAACAGTTTTTGAGAGAGGAATAAATCATCATATAAACCAAACAGTTTTTGAGAGAGGAATAAATCATCATATAAACCAAAAAGGAACGTTTTGCATGTACATATACTGGGTTTTCATTTTAGTTCCATATAAATCACAGCAAGCATTTGTGTTTAAACTAAATAAAGATACATGTACCAAGACCAAGTTTTACGTCAAACAACTAAACACGAAAAGCATTTATTATAAACAAGATTGATATTTAAGGTTTACAATGCTTGCAACATGAAATAATTCAGCACATGAATTCAGGTCAGTCAGGTGCACATAACTTTAGTGAGTTATTGACATCAAAATATTTAGACTGAGGCCTAAAAAAGAAAAAGATATATACTAGAAATTATTTTACTCGTGATCGTATCAAAGATTCAGTTAAAATACAATTACAAATGATATAAACAAAAAGTTAACTCGTTGTAAACAATATGAAACTGCCTTCCAATATTCACTGATCTAATACTTTAGTAGCGATTTTTGTAAATTCATTACAGTACGAGTGGCATTACAAGAACTGCACTGTAGTTTATTTCTATAGTTCTACTGCCATTATCAGTAACTCATGAATTTCCAACGGAAATATAACCGACTGCTACGAACAAGAAATCAGCAAAGCTGAATTAAACTTTCTATAAACATTCAGTCTACTGTGTAAAATTAGGCAAAGAAATTGAAAAATAACATTTTTGCAAATCTGCGAAGAAAAATACCATAATTTGACTCCAGCTGGTTTTGCTTCAATCCTTTCAATTCAATCATTAATTACTAAGGTTAGTAAGGTATTTTCAATATTTCAAACGTTACCTTTATAATAATTCTCCTGAGAAACACGTTTCTCTTCTGTTTTCCGTTTGTGATTTCCTTTTTCGGGAAGCGGAATTAAAAAAAGACGAATCCATCTGGCCGGTTACAAATCTACGTTGTAGTCCTACTAAAAATTCACTGACAGTCTGCTTTAATAATAAATGCATCAGGAAAAATAAAGGTTCATTATAAAAAATCAAGTACAGAACAAAACCGATGATCTCGAAGTGAATAAAAAGGTCTGGAAGCAAGACGTTTCATCCGGGCTTTGTAAATTTGCCCCCCAATTTATCCAAGATGGCAGCCTTCAATTGGTTCCTCGCAGATATCTGAAATCAGGCCCCAGTGCCCCCTCTAGTCTTATATATATGATCTCTATGGTTGATCCATATATATATATATATACAAGGAAACTGAAAGTTACTCTACATTACGCCTGGAATCTGTGATGAGGGACTAAACGCCGGTCGATATTAGCACCCTCGCCCTCAGGCCTTCGGCCTTCGCGCCGGGCGAGGGGATAATGTAATCTGCATGTTCCTTATTACCTAATTGTCAGTATAAGCAGATACTGTACCAAAAGATTCAATACCTAAATTTATCGTAGACAAAATTGATAAGCCTGACTAGAAATACGTATACGCAACAACCCCTCGCCCGCTTGCTGTTTGAAATTTTTATAGCGTATAGTTGCTTACAGGATACTTCTTTTACTTGAATTAGATAATAGCCCATTCATTTGTCAGACTGAATAAATAATTTCCAGTGGAAAATATTGCTGAAATCATTGTATTGTCTGAATTTAATTGTTTCATAGAACATCAAACTAAATACATGAAGCCAAATCTTTTTTAATTTTTGGGTGCAGGCGTGCAGCAGCAGAATAGTGGGCAAGTCTACTGCTGTTTCTACCATCAATAACTAAGAAAGAAACTACTTTTTCACACTGTTGATGATTCATGAAACAGACATCAAAGGCTGCTGAATCTTGAAGGAAGAATGTGCATCTTTATCATACAATGGCTGTGCCCTTTAAAAAAATCAAATAGGTGGTACATATAGTGCAAATCTATAGGGTCCATTCAAATTGGATCCACAATTTGGACTACTGTGATGTCGAGCTGGCATGGATGTGGATGTAACTTAATATTTGATGAGGTCTCAATGCAGGGCATGGAAACTGATCATTCCTAACTCAGGACTCGAAACTGATCAGTTAATAGAAATCCTAGGATTGGAACCTTTTGTAATTAGAAGAAAGATACATTGTGTAATGGTAGTTGAGAAATTATGTGAAGGCATTTTAACATCATATCTAAAGAACTATTTTCCATATCTCAATGAGTCTGTTCATCATACATGTTGTGGCACCATTATCAATTGCCTTAATTGAGAATATGTGCAGGATATATAACTTTTGAGTTAAAATGAGTTTTTGTAACATATTGTACTGTACATAATATATGAATATATGAGTTTATATTTGTAATAACTTTAGTTTGTTAGGAAACAATTAAGACCACCATATATTGATACCCGAGTGTTAGCTGAAGGGGCTATCCTGTATAAATATTATTGTATTATTATTGTTAATAATAATAATTATTATAATAATAATAATAACAATAACAATAATGCCTAGCTAATGTAGATTGCAGATACCATATTTTGATGGTTATTAATACAAAAGCCATGTAACAAAGCACATGGCATTGTACTTGTAGTTATAGTATCTAAATTATATATCACTGCATGCATGCACAGATATTAACAACCTATATTCAGGATGACATGTCAATTTGATACTTGTTGACAATGATCTAGCTGACACAGCACTTGTTCAATCCCTTTAACAATTTCTGCTGATATATTTAGTGGCAACATACCCAATGTCAACATAATCCTATATAAGCTGTATTTTACATTTAACAAGCCTTAATTAAGACCAGCATTGTCCAAGCTTATTAACAAACACAATAAGTTGTGGTGCAGCTAGGTCATCTACTATAGTCCTAACATGTTCCGTAATGGATGGGTAAACAAAGATTATTTCTGTAATACATTGTACCAGTATACAATACATGGACGTCAATTAACCTATATTAACTATGATTAAGCTCATATCCTCAGAAAAACTATACCCGGGCGAAAAAATTATAACCTTCTGATTGCTAGTGACTGCCTCTAACCATTGAGGCATCAAGAGTCATATGGAGAGAGAAGGTTACAATGATGTACTGATTTGAATGATATATAATTATCAGATCCGGATATAGATATGTGGAGGCCCTGGGCAGCCTTCAGTAGTGAAGGCCCCCCTCAAACTTGGAATACTAAAATGATGCATGACAAAACATATTTACAGTCACCCATAAAGTATATTTTTCAAGTACTAATAATCTGAATAAAAATGTACATGTATAAACATCATGATCAATCTACATAAGAATCTGGTTCCTATGTTTCAAGTGTAAAGAATCTGAATAAGCTAACAGTATAGATCTATAAACTGTATTATTTTTACCATTCATGGTAGGCACTCACAAATACATTTTTCCTTACAATTTTTTCCCATGAAAAATGTGGAAGCCCCCTGGTTGTGGAGGCCCCTGGGCAACTGCCCAGTCTTGCCGATCGGTTAAAATCCGGCCCTGATAATTATACTGCCTATGCGGCAATCACTATATATCAGTAATGCACATAGGTATATACATATTTCAATTGAATCAGTACATCATTGTTACCTTCACTCTGCATCTGAGTCTTACCTTTACAAAAAGTGCATGCATGCAGCATGCATGCATGCAGCATGCTCCATTGTTGGCAATGTAAATTACTGTGAAGCTGTTTCGTTTCTTGACTCTTTGACATGCAATGCTATAAAATAGCTTCTTTTTGAAGAGAATTTTTTTAAATGAGTATGACTCCAGAATGTTTACAGCTGCTCCTGGTATTACTTCATTTAGCCCAGCTTTCTGGTTGATGGTTAAATTGACTTTGGACAAGGCGCCAACAGAATAACAGCCAGGGAAAAGATCCACCATGTTGTTTCTACAAAGTCGGAATTGTATTACATTTTGTTACACAACATTGAATTACTATAGTAGCACCTTAAGTTTATTTGATACCTATAGACTAGTAAGTTATCCAGTCAACAAGTTACCTGTTTAAGCTGTTCAGTGTCAGCATGAAAGAAATTACATCGTTAGAACTTCCAGGAACTGTTGTTGTTTCCAGAACAGCAATCTTTTGCATTGCTTTAACAGCAGCAACTACCTGTTAAGTATGGTATGTTTATTAGAATTTAAATAATTTCAGCATTTACACAGCTTAGTAATTGCCTGTAGCACATACTAATCTTGTACTATAAATACCTGAACTGCCACATGATGGGTGCCATGGATAAGTTTAGTCATTGTGCCATTCCAGCTTTCAAATCCAAAACATGAGTAGGCCCATAATGGCCCTGTAAGTTTAACACTGCTAGTCAAATGTTTGCAGGTGTTGTGCACATTAATGGCACATGATCTTTTTCCTAAAATAAAAAAAGATCAAATATGAGGTACTTTTTGGACTTACTGTACTATAACACCATTATCCTAAATATTAAGTAGAAAACTAACAGTAAATTGTACCATAATAAATTTGAGTGAGGCAGTAAAATTCTTCAAGTTGCCTATCTGCCATAAGAATACCAGCTTGTGTTACTGGCTGCTGTAGAAGTAGATAAATGGAGTTGACCAGGAGTGCATAGTGACAGTAATACTCATCTGGCAAAATTCCTTTCAGCACAGGCAAGGAGTAATATAGCAACCATGATCTGACTTCAGAAGCTATAAAAAATCCAAATAGTCATCAGATCAATTTTAGATAAAAGTACATGCAAATTTGAAATGAATTGTCAAATAAATTTGCAATGCAGATACATGTCTTCAAGTACTGTACAGTATTTAATATTGTTTACCTTTCCAGTACTTCCTGTCCTTAACCAAGCTTCGAGGTAACCTAGAAATGAAGTCTGGTGGTTTACACTTTGACAGTCGGTCATCAACGAGAGAAATTTTATTGCCAATAAAATATTTCTCATTCTTGTGTTTTTTATCAAGCCACAAGGATAACAACATCTTGACAACACCAAGAAGCACACCATGCATATAATCTACTGGCATTCCATTGATCATATCAAATGCATTGATGAGACATAGCTGTGACACATGCTTCACACCACTGACCTTAAAACAAAAAAAGAAAGTACAGTATATTTAAACAAGACCAAACAGTTCTGAAATGCCATTTGGTACTCTGAAGGCACACTGTATGAAGGCATTGTTTATAATTATCAGATGACATAATTCCAAGCACAGAACTTATAGTAGTATCCTTAAAATCATTAGTTATTAAAGTTAGGCAATTCCACGTTTGGAGATTTTGCCTGTTTGTAATTTATATAGCACAAATTAGAATGTGTATTATGTATATGTATTCATTGTCAAAATTATACCAGACGTGACTACAAACCACAAAAATGCCTGGATTTGATATCACGCCCATTAACTTTGACAGGGAAAAACTCCATGAAGATGAAGTTTTTGTCTGATTAGATATATTAATTACTTTACTTCAAGACCCAAAGATTATAATGAATAGGCAAAATCCCCAAATATGATATCATATTAGGTCATGCTTGACTTTATACTTTATTCCACAATGTAAAATTTTAACCAGAGAGCCCGGGTGACGTTTGGTCTGCATTGCCAACAATAAACTAACAATGGTAATTGACCGGTCAAACTTCACGACACCCCTCCCCCCAAAAAAAAACCCCAACCGACAACACAACAAAAAACATGTAAAGTATATTTATTCTACACTATACATATAATATATGTATATAGTACTGATATATGAACGTTTGTAATAAAAAGGAAAAGCACGCATGGTTCACTTCATTATATATCAGACATTATGAAACAGCACAACAACACTCATTTTAAGTTCCTTCAAATGGAAGTAATAAAATTAATTGCAAGTAATATGACCAGTCAAAATGACCGGCGTTATCCAAATTTGACCGGTCACATTTAAAATTTGGCCGTTCATTGACCAGTGACCGGCTGTTATTTTGAGCCCTGCATAAGCATAATATTAATAATCACTCATAAAACATTTAGGGATACAGTATTAATGATGGGCACTTTTGCCAAGCCCAGAAGAGACTTAATGAGCCTTTTTAGATTTAATTTCAGATGCCATTAATAGTAAATAATACTGTATTCTGAAAATAAAATATATGTTGCTTTGTATACTGATACAATTTGAATTTATACTTACAGGCACTCCAGTCTGTTGAGCTAGTTGACCTTGTAGAAAAACCATTTCTTTTTGCCTTAGATTCTTGGGTGGGCCAACAGTGAACGGATAACATCTTGAATGGCCTTTTCCAACTTTCACAACTTCTCCTTCATCTTCACAGAAAGAACACCCAGACTTGCCATTAAACTGGGTAAAGGCTTGTACTGCCGACTTTCCAGGAAGATCTGTTGCTCCCAATAAACAAACAGCACGACAAACAAAACTCTCCTGATTGCATTCCACAGTGATTCCTAGAAAATTATTTTTGGATAATCTAAATTTAATTGCATACTATAAACAATGCAATAATTTTCCTAATGCAAGTTTCCAAACCAATCTGTTAATGTAAAACTCTATCCAAGCTTACCATCAGTTTTTAATACATTAATCTGCTCACGGAATGGGGCAAGAAAAGTAGCCATTGATGGCTTTCCTGGTCCAAACCAAATTCCACCTAATATCATCCTGTTTGTGCTGAATCTGAAAAATAATACTTGGAGTTACCATAAAATATACCATATACCAAAAAATCTCACAGCATGTCAACAGGATGTATATATTTGCAACAGGTTTGTAGCAAAGCTGTTAACAGGTTGTAATAATGCTATTCATTCAAAAAGCTACTACAACCTTGTTAGCATCTGAACCTATTAACAATTAACTTGTCGATTGCATACTTGGTACCAGGTCGTTGGAACAACTTGTCATCAGTCTGGAACAATCAGTGTGAACACATCGTAGTGACAACCTGTTGAACAGCCTTGTAACAACTTGTTTGCAGACCTGTGACAGCTTACAAGTTTTTACACGTGTAGTAGTGCCTAATAGTGCTTTGTTGCCGACTAGCTATAGTAGATGGTGTCAGATGAAAGATGTCATAACGTTTTGAAAATTAAGAAGTAAAATCAGATACCTTGCAGACGGATGAACTTCATTAACAACCAAAAGAAGAGGCCAAATCTCATCACAGGAAGCCTTGAAGGCATGAACTCCATCAGTGTTGAACAGCAGTGAAAGATTGTTTTCACTGGTAAGAAAACCACCAGGCTTCAATAAGTCTCGGTACAAGTTGCCATCCATTACATCCCACCATTCTCTTTCAGTCTCATTTAATGATAGACATGAACGTTTACGTGCTTTAAAACCATACTGAAGATCCTCCCAGAATGTTTTATCTACATTTTAAAATGAATAAATTCAAACAATATTAAAATTAAATATAACAAAATGTTCTGAGGAGCTAGCTATAAATTTGCAACCTGTGAAAGAAATGAAACGACCCTTCAGTTTTTTGCAAAAAAAGAACAAATGGTCGGTCATATAGTCACAGCGAAAAGTATTATTAGGCCTTTACCTTCATACATCCTTTTTATCTGTGTTGCTATGTCCAAAGCCAAAAAATAATTGCGTCCTTTCAATAAATTCGACTCTCCACAAACTCGACAACTAGTTTCATCTTTCTGGAAAGGCCCAGCAAAGCAACTTTGACAATAATAATGGACAGTCACAATTTCATCCTGGTGTCCATTGGATGCAAATGCCTTCTTAAGGAAATATAGTGACCTCAGATGTTCCTTATTACTACCAAAGGGAAGATGAAGTGATAGTAGCCCCAAAAGGTCACTAATTGCTGCATAGGTTGTTTTGTGTTTCAATGCACATTTCATTATACTCATAATGCTTTCCTGCACTGTTAAAGTAGCCTCAGGATATAGTGGGATACGAGCTTCAGGTTCATCATGTTCCATGTCACTTTCAGTGTCTGACATTGAGCTATCTGATTCTCTGCAGTAGATTTGGTCATTGTCTCTGTATTCGTCATCTTCTAACAAATGAAAGGGTTCATGAGCGTCGCTTTCGACACAATCGCCCTCGAGGCTCTGTGATAAAGTGTCCTCTTCTTGATTTGGGATCATATACAACAGCTCAGAATCGGTTGGACGTTCATGTCCAGTTAGATCTTGATAGTCGTCGACATGTTGCTCAGTATTAACATCAACATAATCAAAACAAGTACTAACGTTTTCTTCGTTCACGCAAGTGGGGAGATTTGTCCTCGCCTTCTTCTTTAAACGTGCTAATGTCCTTTTTGGAATTGGGATGCTTGAATCTCTTTGCCACTGTTTATACTTTTTTCGAGTTGACGGCATTTCTTACAATTCAGAAAACGCAAAAATATGAACCGCATATATGTGGTTTTACCAATGACCGCAGGCAGGCAGGCCCGCAGGCCTTGCCCTCGACTCCATGTAAATTTAATTTTCAACCAATTACAGTTCAGTATTTCAAGCGCGAAAATTTGCATGTAAAGGATTGTGTTTCAAATATATATTCCTTTCTTCTCGTGTACCCGAAGCATCAAGAGGTTATATTTTTAAGTTCGTGATCAATTAGAATGTCTACGATTAGAAAGTCATTAAGTTTTCATAGCGCCGAATACTCTGATTCGGATTGCTATTCCGAGGAAAGAAGCGATAGTGACAGCGATAAAGATGGCCCAACGCCTCCAATTAAACGACAGCGCAAAATGCCCAAGAAACTCTCGGAATATCATGGACCTGATTCTGAATCACCAAAAGAAATTATAAAGGGTAAGTCAATGCGTCCCACGTTTTTTACTTGAATATCGATAAACATAAGTAAACGCTAAAGGAAAACGCTAAAGGTGATTAACATAAGAAAACGCTAAAGGTGATTAACAGTAGAATAAATAGTAAAAATGATGTTTCAAGCGAAGAAGCGTCTTCGGCACTTCTGACTTCGCAGTATTAACCATACCATTTTCGTTAAACACTGCCGACAAAGTATTGAACCTTTACACCATACGTATACCATGTGTTAGTTGACAAAACATGTAATAAGAAATAACTTGAGCAAGCTGCCCGACGCGACTATAGTTTAAATTTGCAAGCGCCGCGCGGTTTAATTAGTCAAATATTCAAGATGGCGGCTCAAGTGTTCGAAGGAAGGTACTAGATGCCATCGTCCTAAACCGTGTTACATTACATTTTCGGTCGTTTTCGAGACTCCTAATCCCAAAACAACTTAGATCCTAACCCTCCGCCTAATGGGTTTTCCAACCCTAACCCCTGGTTTAGGTCGATGACATCTAGTACTTTCCGTGTTGGACCTTCCATTTTATAGTAGATTACACCAAGTCCTCAATATATTAGTATTAGGTTATAATGTCATTTGGTGTGGACTGTCATTGTGATACGCAAAATATAAGCACCGTCTATTTACTACAGGTTGGTGTGTTATTGAATGGGCTGGGGAGAATTCGTACGATGCAGTGGCAAAAAAAGATGTATCCTCTCTCCATGACGACTGCCCAAAATTTGTAGAAGGTGAAAAAGTCCTCGCATTGTATGGTGGAAAGCCCTTCCGAGGAATAATTACTGCCACTGCAGGTTTGTCGTATACTCGCATTTTACTTCAAATATTATTCTATTTTAATAGATAAACCTTGATGCAAATATTTATATTTATTATATAGCTACTAAGTACCAACTTGATAATTGATTGGCTCCTCTACTGTTAGGATCCCTCATATCCTAGCAGTAGAGAAAAAAACAAGATGGCAGCATGTTTTTAGGCCAAAAATGCTGAAATCAATGGGGTTTTATAAAGAAACCCGAACTACCTGTAATTAAGTGTTGGCTATATAATAAAAAATTATGCCATGAGCTCGAGTCGTATAATTATGAACTATTAAAATAGTCAAATTGGCACCTCGTTGGCTATGAACTCAATAATACGACACAAGCTCCTGGTATAATTGTTAAATAGACATTTTAGTTTTGTTCAGTTTTAATTCATCTACCGTATAACCTCTGAATATAAGCCCTGGGCTTATATTTATTTGTAAGCATTTTTTTTTGGGGGGGGGGGGGGGGGGGGTGTTATACACATGCATGGGGGCTTATATATGGGGGATTACTGTATATACACGTACCAGAATGGCCAGAGTGTTAACAAATTGGTGGGCTTACAGTATACATGGGGGGCTTGCTTATATTTGGAGGTAATAAGGTAGTTTGAATTCTTCAGGAATCGTGGTTCACAACAATTTTAGGCCCAAGTAGTTTTTACTGTAGTTTTTATAACATTTTTATATATTTTTAAGACACAAAGGCAGCAGCCCTAAGGAATTATAAAGACTCCATTGGCCCAATTACAAAATCAAAAGAAGCCAAAAATCATAGTCCTCGGGAGCTACCAATACAAGTTAAGGACAAACCGAAAAAAGACGAAGTAAAGGAAATGCAGGGATTATTAGCCAGACAAACATTGCCAAACTTTGGGTCAGTCAACAAAAAAAAACCTTCATCTGATAGTAAAAAGAAACAAGAAACTGGAAAGGTCGAAGTTAACATGACAGCTGAAAAGCTTAAAAAGGGAGAGAAGGAGAGAAAGTTGAAAGCTCAATTAGCGACAATGCGTGAAGTCATGACTAAGACTCAGGAAAAAGTTATCACCATTTCCGATGAAACTGAGCAGTGTGAGAAACCAAAAGAGACTGGCAACTGTTGTGAGGTTTGTATGATTTTCTTTTGCACAGTAAATTTCATTAAAATTATTAATTTTTATTTAAAATATTACTATCTACAAATAAATAGTTTCCCAATGCAACCAGGTGATAAATCAAACATAGTTTGATGCTACTCTGGCTTTAAAAAGTTTTTTGAACGTAAATTTAAAAGTATTAAACTGTCCATGACCCAAAGTTTCAACACTCCAATCTAGTGTCTAATCATCAGGGGTGATCATTGTTAAGTTAGGACCCTCATAGAACCAATGATGATGTTATCTATTAACAAGATGTAAATAAGCTTCTGATAATAAACCGGCGTGGGCGCTATTGATATGCCAAGCCTCCGGACAATATCTCTGATGGTAGTGTGGATTAGTGGTAATAATTTTGGAGTTTTCGGTAGGCTGTGCATGCGTGCTCCGATAAAACAGAATTTTCCTTTTTAGAAAAGAAAACAGCCTTTTGGTGTTCTTTTAAATGCATACAAAACTAATGTTTAGTCTGACCGATGTATTCCTGATCACAGTCATTGCCCAATTTGAATAAATAGTCTCACCCTTTTAAATGGTTCCAATCCTGAAATTTTTACTATAGTATCCCTATGAGAAAAATCAGCCAAATAGTCCAATATGCTATACTGTAAGTCCTCATGAGGGGAGTGTCGGGTTGGTCTATAAATCCATTAGTGAGTAGTTTAGACCTGGTTTCCTATTTGACTTTAAGACAAACTTATAGCCAAAAATGTATGGTTTCCGAGATATAGGGCTCCAAAGTTCTTAAAATTCTTATTGGTTAAAAAGGTTTGGAGTCCTATATCTCGGAAACCATACATTTTTGGCTATAAGTTTGTCTTAAAGTCAAATAGGAAACCAGGTCTAAACTACTCACTAATGGATTTTTAGACCAATCCAACACTCCCCTGATGACTTATTTAAATTATTATTAACTTTATTAAATTATTTTTACATGGAGACAATCCACAAATTGTTTTGAATTTTACTGTTCATGTTGGTCAGAAGAAAGTGCTGTTTTTATGCTGTGTATGATTAATATTTATAATGTAGTTCAAATAAAGAATGTGGAATTTTCAATGTAAAACTTCACAAAATACAATACATCTAATTTAAACTGTTTTTTGTATATTATAGTGTTGTGCAAGAAATAAACATGTTTTGGAAAGACAATGGCAAGACATTGATTTATTGCGAAAGAGTAAGTACATAATTATATTGTTGGGGTCTAACACTAATTGTTCACTGTTCAGTTTGTTGCCTGACTCTTCCTTTGCATTCTCAATGTTAAGTTATTGTATCTTAAAAGAAGATACTCATTAATCAATTTTCTTTCAATTCTCCTTGTGTGTGCATAACACTTGGCCAGTGATAATTGAAACTTAAAGTGGCTATGTCATGGTTGGGGACTTTGAATATTTGTAATCTGTAGATTGTTCTGAGAAAAATTGTAATATATCTTGTCAGGCGAAAATTTCATCTTCATAGACTTTTTTGCTGTTAAAGTTCCTGATGTGATGTCATTTTGACGTCAAAGCAGGAATATTAAACCCTACTGTATTTCTAAATCCCTGCTTTGATATCACTTCCGGAACCTTTAATAGCAAAAAAGCCCATGAAGATGAAATTTTCGTCTGACAAGATATATTACAATTTTTCTCAGAACAATCTAAAGATTACAAAATTCAAAGTCCCCAACCATGACATAGACACTTTAAAGGGAAATGCATTCAATTATATATCAGTAAAAACAACTTTTAATGTTTGTTTTGTCAAGAAATCCATTATGGTTTTTAAAAAGTGATTACAAAGCTTGTATGATGACAACTATGGTGTGAACAATGTTACTTGTGATGTCACAAGTTACATTTTCCAAAGACATTTCCAACAAATGTGCCATTTCCAACAAATGTGCCATTTTGTGGTTTTGACAAAATTTCAGTTATTACATGTACTTACGAAAACATATCTAAAACATTTTCCGACAAGAGTTTGTCAGTGTAGTCGCACTATCGTCTGGTTCATGCAGTTCATCTTTATTTTCTCAATAAATTTTCAGAAATGGCAGCTATGAAAGAGGACCTGGAAAGCATCAAAGTGAAAAAGCAGAGTTGTGATGTAATGGTGAGTCTAATGTTATTGTATTTAGGATCGTCCTCGCATCTACTTAAATACATGCAGTCGTATACTCATCAGCTATAATTTCTTGTATTCACTTACTAGGTATCCAAGCCATTGATAAAAAGAAATTACATGATAGCACAAGAGCCAAGTTTAAACATGACTCCTGCAAGTCCACTTGCAAATTTGGACTTGGATGACAATCTTCCTATTACGGTTAAAACTTCCTCACAGTTGAAGAACAGCAACTGTCCTAAGGAACTGTTCAACTCCAGTGAGACTTTGACCAGTGTGCCACATCATCTCAAGTCAAAGGCAGCCAGTGCTTCTTCAGTAACAAAGGCATCCAGAATTCTGGCAATTGGAATGTTTACAGTGCATGAGAGGTTACACTATACCTTATCTGGTTCAACTGCAAAAAATGGATCACCAGATTGTGGAAAGGAAAAACAAAAATTTGACAAACAACGGATAATTCTTATTCATGGTAAGTACTAAGTAAACAATAATTTTACCATATTTTACAGTGTAGTAGTTACTGCAGTGTAGTAGTTACTTGCTATAAGCTAATTGTCAACTATATTTGGTTTTCAGATGTCTTGCGAACAGTATATCCAAAAACGTATCATGCTGGCAGTGTTAACAGAATAATTGGGCAAGTGGCAATCGAGACCAGAAGTGGTCGTCATAGGCAATCTGATGAAATTGTACTGTCTATGCTGTCTGCCGGTAACACGGAAAACATTAACTAACTCTTATTAATTGTTACTAACATTATTTACTTACATTGACCAGTGAAAGTATTTTACTGACATTTTTTAAACAATTAACAATATATTATAGTAATTATACCAACTTAAGTTTTAACACTATTTAAGATTTTAGCAACATTAAGCAGTTTCTCCATTGAATATTATGTTTATCATTTTATAAATAACAAAAATTTGTCAAGACAACATTATCACCAATATACAAGGCAACAATATACAATGTTAAATCGCCCTCTTGAAAACACTAAAAGCGGCAGGCTGATGATGAACTAGTCGGGCCTCAAATATGTTTGCAGCCCTGCTTATCATTGATCTTATAATGAACTGCATCTTTTACTAGATTAATGGTGCCTTTCATAATTATTTGTCCTTGTATATTGGTAATAATGCTGATAATGACTTTTGTCAGGTCATATTGTTTATTTGTGGCCCTTGTAGTAATATTTGCTCCACTCGGGCGCAAATGTTACTACGTGGGCCACAAATAAACAATGTGCCCACCAAAAGTCAATTTATAACTGTTTATACTGGATAATAAAGTTCAATATATTTGTTTTAAATGTTGCATGTATGTTCTGGGTCAATACATTTTTATTGTGTAATCTATTATGCATGCATGCAGTTCTTTGCTACATGCACGCAATAAACTGCACAGCATCACGTTCCTGATGCTGTCTGAGTTTGTAAAGATTTTCCCATGCATTTGGTTTTATTGCATGCATGCAGCTTAATTTTTGCATGCATGCAGTTTAATTTTTGCATGCATGCAGTTAAATTTTCCATGCATGCAGTTTAGTTTTTGCATGCATGCAGTTTACTTTTTCCATGCATGCAGTTTACATTTTTGCATGCATGCAGTTTACATTTTTGCATGCATGCAGCTTAATTTTTGCATGCATGCAGTTTAATTTTTGCATGCATGCAGTTTAAATTTTTGCATGCATGCAGTTTAAATTTTTGCATGCATGCAGTTTACATTTTTGCATGCATGCAGTTTCATGCAGTTTATTTTTGCATGCATGCAGTTTTGTTGCATGCATGCAATTATATATTGCATGCATGCACAAAGTGCCAATTTGCATGCATGCATTGCATGCATGCTGCATGCATGCATTGCATGCATGCTGCATGCATGCACCATTTTGGAAGGGTAGGTAGCTCAATGGTTAGAGGTTCAATTCAGGTTCAATTCCTGTCTGGGACTAAGAATATTTTTTCTGAGAATATGAGCTTGCATATAACAATCATCCATCTATCGTCTGTCTCATACTCCAAGCTCTCCCTTATTCACTGCAGCAGTGTATATATTAACACTGACAAGTATAGCACAGTACTGTAATGCTTGTTTATGCTACACAATTGTAGGCCAGGCCAAGGTTGTATAAACCCCAGTAATAGTCTGCATGTTTTTGCACCCTACTAAACTACCAGTATTGTATAGGCTAATTCAATTTTTTAAATTGTTCCATGATAGGTACAAACTTTAAACGTGCACTACGATTGTGATTTTTCGTTGGCTTTCCAATGATATATAGCATAAATCTCTCTGTTAAGTATTTCAAAATGTGTATATTATGTACAACACTTTATAACATGACTAACATGTAGTTGATATGGTTGTTTTATTGAAGAGTACGAAAAAATGTTGTTCTGCGTACTGTGTAGGCACTAGGTAGTGTTAGAAATACATGTAAGAAATCGTGTGCAAGAGGACTATTCAATTTCGAGCGAAAGCCCTTCAAAGAGTGATTTCGTGATGTCTGATTGTTTTTTTTTAGTCGCCATGACGCCATACCAAAAGTGAAATGTTCCGACCACAATATCTTTTGAAGTACTAACTCTAAGAACTCATTCTACATATCTAATGAAAGCTTGATTAACAGCCTCTGACATACCTACAAAAATATTTTTGTAACTGATAGCTAACAGCTTGAAAAAACCGACGACGCTTGGATTGGATTGACACTACTCAGAGTAAATATTTTAGATATTCAGACGACGATATCTTTTGAACTACTAACTCTAGAAAATCATGCTATACATCAAATAAAAGCCTGAATAACATACTCGGACATGTTTGCAAAACTATCTTGTAACTGATTAACAGGTTTAAAAAACCGAAAACGGGTTTACCTTTAGTTTTGACGCCACGTATAAAACTTGATTTACGAACTTGACATCTTCCGACAACGATATATTGCATTTTCACTGCCTTTTCACGATCTTTTTGAACACAAATCTTCATTCACCGTATATTAACCCGACAAAACTCGTACTTTTCTTTGACGGTTTTCTTTAAATTGTTAAATATTAATTCAAATGCAGATATTTACCATAAATTATCTGGTTACCAGGGCCAAATTTTCCGATGCCGCGCATATCCTCAATATATATATACAAGGAAACTGAAAGTCACTCTACATTACGCCTGGAATCCCTTGATGAGGGACTAAACCTTTTATTCTTTTAGAAGACTTCTGTTTCTTTTATTAATACTAGAAATACGTATACGCAACAACCCCTCGCCGAATTGCTGTTTGAAACTTACAGTACAGTACTTCTTTTGGTTCTAAATTACTTGAATTAGATAATAGCCACTTCATTTGCCAAACTAAATAAATTTTCAGTGGACAATATCTCTCAGCTTTGTATTGTCTGAATTTAATTGTTTCATAGGACATCAAAATAAATACATGCAGTCCAAACTTTTTAATTTTTGAGTGCAGCAACAGAATAGTGGGGGTCTACTGCTGTTTCTACCATCAATCACTAAGAAAGAAATTACTTTTATCACAATTAATATTGATGACTCACGAAATAATCAAAGCAGTATTTAGTAACAGTAAGTTGATAATTCTACCCACATTCGACTACTGTGATGTGGAGCTGGCAGGAATATTGATGGTCATAATCAGAGGTCTCTAGGCATGTCAGGGAAACTGATCTTTCCTAAGTCGGGACTTGAAACTGATTGGTTAATAGAAATCCCAAGTTTTGTACCTCTTGTATTAGAAGCAAGTTACATTGTGTAATGCTAGTTAGGAAATTCCATGGCATTTTAACATCATATCTACCACTAACGAGCTATTTTCCATGTTTCAATTAATCTGTTCATACATGTTATAGCACCATTATCTATTGCCAAATATATGTGAAGGATATACAACTTTTGAGTTAAAATTAGTTTTTGTAACATTGAACTGTACATTTATGAATATGTGTTGAAATTTGTAACAACTGTAATTTGTTTGAAAACAAGACCCGGCTATCCTGTATAAATATTATTGAATTATTATTGTATTATTATTATTATTATTATTATTATTATTATTATTATTATTATTATTATTATTAATACTAATAATAATAATGCATTGACATGCAGATTGCAGATACCATATTTGCCATGTAACAAAGCATATATATGGCATTGTGTACTATAGTACTATAGATGGAGTACTGTAAACACAGATTATATATGGAATACATGCCAGTATACAAAACATGGACGTCAAGATCATATCGTCAGAAACATAATATTCCTGGTTGAAAAAATTATAACCTTCTTATTGCCAGTGACGGCCTCTTACCATTGAGCCATCGAGATTCAGATGGAGAGACGTTACAATGATGCAATGGTTCTAATGATATATGTACTGCCTATGCACAGCAGTTACTATATATTTCAGTAATGATTAATGATTGGGTGTTAATATATACACTGCTGTTATATCAATAGAATCAGTACATCAATGTAACGTTCACTCACCATCTGAGTCTTGGTAGCTCAATGGTCAGAGCATCTCACTGGAAATCAGAAAGTTATCCCTGTCCGGACACAGAATAATTTTTCTGAGGATATGAGCTTGCTTGACAATCATCCATGTACTGTATCGTCTGTTTCCCCCCGAGCTCTCCCTTATTCACTACAGCAGTGTGTATATTAAGTATTAACACTGACAAGTATACATAGTAATGCTTGTTTATTGCTACAAAATTGTAGGCCAGGCCCAGGTCATATAAACACAGCAATAGTATGCATGTTTTTTCACCCTAAACTACTGTATATATAGGGTGAAAAAACTGTATATAACTACTGTATAAATTAATTATCAAACATATAGTATTTATAACTTGAGGTACACAAAAATAATAAACATACTGTATATGCAATTCCAAAATTTGTACTACACTTACTATTCAGCAGTACATGGTATATATTTTAAACAACCCTTCTAAACTGTGCATGCATGCCGCATGCATGACATGCATGCATGCCACATGCATGCATGCATGCATGCCACATGCATACGTGCATGCATGCCAGCATGCAGGCAATTTGGCACAAATGCATGCATGCAGCATGCATGCAAACGGCATGCATGCAAACGGCATGCATGCAAACGGCATGCATGCAAATGGCATGCATTCAAACAGCATGCATGCAAATGGAATGCATTCAAACAGCATGCATGCAAATGCAACGCATTACATTATTTTGTTTTACTGTGTGCACTCATTGCTAATTATACTCATTGCTTCAACATGCAAATCTTGACACAATAATAAAAAGTAACAGTTGGCAAAATGGAAATGGTGATAAGTTCAAAATTACTTAATCATTGCACACGTACAAATATTTAAAGAAATATTTATTAAATAGAGATTGACTTACAGTGAATAGAAAATGCCTCAATTGACTTAAAATGATAGTATTCCTAATACAGTAATAATAAATTAATGTGGAACAGTTTTTATAAAATATAGATGAAATAATATATAAAAAATAGTACATAATTTTTTTTTTAAATATATAAAATAAATATGTATAGGTTATCACATGAGGTGATATCAGTTTTATCGCTTGAGGGACGATATCGTAATTGTCACGAGTGAGCGCAGCGAACGAGTGACAATTATGATATCGTCCTGAAAGCGATAAAACTGATATCACCGAGTCACTGATGTGATAACCTGTTTATCACATACAGTACTTGTAATTAGAATAATCAATCAACAATAAGTACTAAAAATAGACATAGCGGGACATATAGTTTTTCAGCAGGACATATCGTTTTTATCAGCCGCTGTTATCACCCTGATAAAGGCACAAAAGTATGTGATAAATAAATATATAAAAAAATAATATATAAAAAATATATAAAAATAATTTATAAAATATAAATTATACATCATTTTGCAGAAGAGAAATGACCACTGAGTCATCATTCGAGTGCCTTCCTCTTCTTGATTCAATTGCCACTTGTCCTATGACTCTGTTCACATCTGTGGAACTGTACGTTTTAGGGAATGTCTTGCTCAAAAAACCTTTAAAGAAAATGCTCAGTTAAGAATATAATTATTATCTACTTTTACACATTTAATTATTACTGTGTTGCAGCACTATTTTTGACTACTCACCATGAATAAGAGCCATTCTTCCTGTATCAAATTTCAGTTTCTCCTCTTCATTCTTATTTGATGAACCAGATATAGTGCATGTGCATCTTTCTTTGACAGTGAAAACTGTAGTGGCAAGGATCCGTGCAGCTTTTTTTATCTGTCCAGCGCCCGCTGCTTTGGACTTCAAATGGTGTGGAATTTCTAACATACATGTACCACTGGTATTAGTACTCAACAAATTATCCTCCTTGTACTCTGTCTTTGGGACTGTTGGGGTTGCAGGTGTTTTTGGTCTTGGCAGTGAAGATGTTTCTGGTACTGTTACAGTTAAATTTGGTGAACAAATTGATGATGAAACTGGTGAAGAATTCCCAAATGGCGATGCCTACAATTGAATTGAATTTAAATCTAATTAATATCATTGTTGTGCTCTGAGCTAAAAATGCTGAGATGCATGCATGGAGCCAAGTAAAATTATTAGGTTGAATAAGGTTTATGTTTTGACATCTTGCCTCACTGAGAACAGCAATCTACAAACTGAAGCTGAATATTAAGTGTATAAAATGACAATGGAATGCTCACAATCAAACAAGTAGGAATTAGTTATATATTCTCTACTCCTTATTAGCCTGAAAAACAGTCTGGAACAAAATGGAGTTGGTGTATAATCACAGTAGCATTCCAACTGAGTTAATTAATGGTTGATTGTTTTGGCATTGATGCCTCATTAATTTAAGAGTACATGTATTAATTAATACATATGCATCAGGCCCAGGGTTCAAAATAGCAACTAGCTGTAGTTGGCATTTTCACAATGCTAAGCCTGCGACTTTAAATCGAAAAAGCCACCTTCTTTGGTAGAAATCATTGATTCATTATACAACAAATTTTGAACTTTTCAACAAAAATTAACTTTCTGAATCGACATTAAATGTTGCACTAAAATAATTGTAATACATTGATGCCACTGAAGCAAGGTAAGAAAATTATATGTTTCATTGTATTTATGCTGTTAAATATTGTCTAATTAATTAACTGCATAATTAATTTGTGCCTGTTGTCATCAGGTCAATCAGGGTACTATATTTTCTGAGCAATTTAATACCCACTCCGTCGTGGCTGATATGATAATTCTCACAAAGTGCTGCGTAATCTGTCAAACTTTATTCGTATTTATTTTTTCTTTTAAAAGCTATTTTTCTGCTAGAAATGGCATTAATAAATAACTGAAATAGTTCCTGGACAGACTATTTTCTGTGGACTCCCGTAGCAGGCAAATAGCACATACCAAAACAGTTGATACAATTAATGTACATAATAATATAAAACAGCCTTACAAAAATATCTAAATCCAAAATAATTAAGGTCAACTACTTACACATTTACTCGTCTTTGGTGTCTTTAGACTTGTGATTTCCCACTGCAATGCACTCAAACCTATTTGAAGAGAATAATAAAATATGAAATATATGAACAGGCAATCTTGTTCCAAATTAACCACCATGTTATGCACTGATTACTTACTTTTCTGGAGAATTTGAATAGTCTGGGTCTGCCGCTTTATTCCTTCAGCATTTCTTTTACACTGCTATATATAATTCACAAATATTATTAAAATGAGAAATATGCAACAGTAATTATCAACTTGCTTAAAGTGCCTATCACCCAAAACTTTTTATTGTATTATTTGCAAGAACTTTTAAAATGATAAAGTAACTGCTATTGAAGATTTTCGTTTCTTCTTGAGATATTTCAGTTTGTTTGATATGCAAATGCCTGAAAATGCCTCGAAGTACGTCACACATACATAATTACTTATCAGAGGATGTTATGTATCTTTGCGTTCATCAAATAAAAACACTAAAGTGTGAATAACACGTGTGCGTGTTTCTCCCACAATACCAAACTTCACGATTTTTAAGGATTTCGTTAGAGAATGAAAGAGATACATAACATTCTCGGATAAGTCATTATGCATGTGTGACGTACTTCGAGGTATTTTCAGGCATTTGCATATCAAACAAACTGAAATATCTCAAAAAGAAAGCAAAGAAACGAAAATCTTCAATAGAAGTTACTTTATCATTTTAAAAGTTCTTGCAAATAAGACAATAAAATGTTTTGGGTGATAGGCACTTTAAAATAACTTTCTTGTTTAATTTACATTATTATACATTGTAGTCACTTCCTGTCTTCTCATTGGCTAAGCGCAGTTAATTATGGGAATCAGCACAACCTACAGATTAGTGAATAATCTGCTAGCAGATTGTTCATTAATCTGTAGGTTGTGCCCGCAATACGAGATTTCCTAACGAGCAGTAGCTTCCACACAAGCAAAAACTTACCAAATTGTTATTGTTACTTTCCTTAAAACAATATACATATGCATAATAACAATGTATAATGAAATAATGAATACAATATATAATAAAACAATTATTGGATTCGGCTTTTGTGATATCTGCATAATCAAGGTCTCGGTAAGTGTTATCAGCCTTTGGCTTCGGCTGATAACACTTACCTTGACCTTGATTATTCCAGATATCACAATAACCTCATCCAATAATTGTTTAATAATTATAATGATATCAAGGCCTAGATCAGGGGTTCTAATGACTCCGTTACTAAACGCTGTTAATTCGTGGGGGTTCCCCTGGAATGCCAAGGTCTTTTTAGAAAATACACCCTGGAATTTGATTTTTTGACACACCCTACATATTCAATATTACACAATATTATTCTATAAATATAACAACAGTATGGAACATACTTCACAACAAATTACACTTGTTGCACTCCTCTTAGAACTGTCATTGAACCCATCATTTTCTTTATTGTCAGTCTTTTCAGAAGGGTCCTCTACTTGAAAGTTTGGTCTGTTCTGCACTCCACTTAACAGTTCTTTCATCTGCTCTCTTTGGGCTTTTTGGACTAAATCTTTTCCTACTAATTTTTTACAAACAGTTTTTTTGCATTTTTTAAGTGCTTTTGGATTACCACCCTTGCTCTTTTCAATGCTGTCTTTGGGAGATTGGGATAAGTCTTTTGATTCCAGTATCAATCTTTTTACATATTTTGCTTCTGCTACCTTTTTGCTTTCTAACAGATGAAAATAAAAATAAATGACTGAACAAGCTCCCAAATGATATCTTTTCCTGATAATAAGTGGTTAATTTTACATCATGTTTTCACACCTAGGTATTAAAAGTCTAAAGCCTCACTTTAGTACATGTTCTCTTAAGTTACCCTTCATCACACGAAGCCAAATCAAACTATAACTATTAGTGTTATTATCATAATCCGGTAGAGCTTGCCCCAGTTGCCCATAGGTTAATCTGCCCATTGAATACGTCTTTATTATTATTAATAATATATATAATATAATAATATAATAACACTAATAGTTATAGTTTGATCTGGCTTCCTGTGCTCTCACCACCAGACCTTTTCCCTAATGACGAGTAAAACCATCTGGCGTTAATGCACCAGTCATTTGAAACCGCCGACCCCCACCTCGTGCATACCCGGGGCATTCACTTTATACGTGTGTGAAATTCAGTGAAGTCCCCGGTCACCAGGACAAAAAGGCATGGTGAATTCCCCCGGCCCTGTCGTCCCCGGATATTCAACTGAACTTTTTACATCAAATTTTCCCAAACATTTATTTACGGTTCTGTATGAGCCTTTTCAAGCAAACAATTTTATTTTAGTAAATAACAGACAAATATGAGGTGATTGACCGACCGCTTTGCCCCGGGTATGCCCAAGTGGGGAGGGGGGTCTGGGGTTTCAAATGACTGGTGCATAATAGCCAGAGTAAAATATAGCCAGAGTAAAATATAGCCAGAGTAAAATATAGCCAGAGTAAAATCGTCTGGCGTTAATATAAAAGCGAGAGTAAAATACTAAAGGGCCACCACGGTGGCGAAAGGTTATGCCTCTGTCACGTATAATGTAAGTAGAATTTTGGTATTTAATACTTTACCTGCAACTAAGGCAATCGTTGCCTTGTATGGCTTTCCACGGAAAACAGCCAAAACCTCTTCTCCTTCCTTTAGCGATGGGTCTTCTCCATTTAACGAAGTGATTTGATCACTTGAAACGCAGTCGTAAGTTTCCTCTCCAACCCATTCAACGACACACCAACCTACAAGAATGGTCAAGTAAAGCTGTGATGTTAAGTTTAACAGACGATCCGACATATTTTAAATACGTGACGCAAAATAGGCAATTTATCACACGCGGTTTGTGCGGGTAATAATTAGTAAAACGATAAAACATCGCGTCAAAGCATTTTCTTTCGGTACCAAATGAATTAAGAAATTCAAGTCTTTCAACTGAGAAAGAATACTTACGATTAATGTGAGGTACTGTGGTTTTAGAGGTATCCTCAGTTTCGTATTCTGACAGTTTGCCTGGTATTTTCGTTGTGCGCTTTCGCTTCTTCGACACTGGAGATGCAAGGGACGAATCGTCGTCATAAATAAAGTCATCTTCATCAACAGATTCATCGGAAGAACGTCTTTCGTATTCTTCCGCAAGACTCCTGATGTATTTTGCCATTTTAACGTTAATAAATATCACTTTAATTTCTTCGCAGAACAAACCTTCGTCTTGATCGACAACACGTGTAGGAATGAATTGTAAAGATGCGAGGGGGGATCTCAAATTTTGCCACGGATCTTGAATGAGCATTTTCATTGGATTAAAAGGCGTTGCCATGGTGTTGTAAAATTTGGCGTTGTTGTGCCCAGACCTCTAACTGTCAGTCTGTCACACATTACACATAATCACATTTGCTTACAGTATAATTATGGCGTCAAAGCGAAAGTATAACTTATGGCAGAGCGATCCAAATTTACCTATACCTAGTAGAACACTTGCACGCTTAAAGAAAAGCGCTGCCTCCGAGAACTCAGCTTATGGTGCTCCAACAAGAAATGAGGGAAACGAAGTTCGTATAAATATTCTCCATTTTGATATCGATGACAATGTCAATGACACTCAGGATAGCATTGTAGACGAATCGGATTCGAACAATTTAGAGAACTTGAATTTAGACGAAGTCGCTACATGCGAGAATATGGTCGAACCGTGCCATTTGACAGAAGATTCAGAGTACAGGGACAGAAATATAAACGAAGTCGAAGGTGATCTGTACGAGTCAGAAACAGATGTCGAGAGTTCGGAGGATGATTCAGAGAGTGACAATAATGTCGCAGAAGATATTTATCCTGGTTCTTCGATCACTATTCAGGAGAGTATCTTAAGCATTATGAAATATAGCTTGCGTCACAAAATCACGTATTCCGCTTTATCCGATCTCCTAAGCCTGATCGCAATCCATCTTCCAAGCGAAAGCCATAAAGAGCACCTGAAATCATTATATTTCCTTAAAAAAGCGTTTGTAACACAAGGTGTGGAGCAGTTTAACGAAGGAAACGGAATGGATGATAGTGTAAAAGTCCACGAATACTGCCCAAACTGTTTGGCAACCTGGCAAGGGGACGAAAAAACATGCAGATTCTGTGGACAATTTAGAGGAAAAAAGACCAATAATTACTTTCTAGCATTGGACATTTCTACACAGTTGCAGGCTATGTTCAAAGGTAAGGTAAATATTAACTAAATACTAATAGTAGAGAGAATTACTAGAAATCTAATGCAAATACTATCTAATTTATCACCTCATAGAAATCTCAATCTAATGGTTAATTATAGATATTTTTGATAAAGGAAATTTTTCAAGTGTAAAATATTATACATTTTGAAACCATTAAGGATTTGACACTGCGATTCTAGTGCAGTGCTCAAACAACTGGGCTACGGAAGCCATAAGAGCGGCCACAAATTCAGTTGTAAATGGTGTTATAAAATGACTGGAAGTAAATAAGCGACAACATGCTGTACATAGTGATTGGCTACTAGCTGAGCCAAGTGCTGTGTCAATTTAGAACTCGATAAAGCATGCTGACGTGATTTCTCACATATATTTTGTTGTTTTTGGCCACAAAGAATACCTGGATACAAAGGTAATTTGTATCCAGGTATTCTTGGCAATATTTTAAATGCTTCCTAGCAACATACATAGCAACGACTCTTATAACAGGTGAACCTGCATTTTTCATGGTTTTATTGTTAATTATGATCGAGTTATAATGGCACTTGAGAAGCTAGCAAATCACTCAGCTAATATAATCACATCTGACCTTTAAGACGATGATAATAGTTTGTCTGTTTATGGTTACTTTCCAGATCCAACATTTGTGTCCGATATTAAGTACGGATTTCTAGAAAGGGAACGTGTCAAAAATAACCTGAGCAGTACTGAAAGAAAGTGGTATGACGTAATGGATGGTGATTTGTACCGTGAACTGTTAAAAACTGGAGGATTTCTTGCCAACAATAACAATGTTTCTGTCACATTTAACACTGACGGTGTCCATGCCTTCAAGTCAGCCAAAGACGAAATCTGGCCTCTTCTTGTTGTTGTAAACGAGGTTCATCCCTCTGTGAGGTAAATATAATTTTCCTCAAGTTAATTTCTTAAATTTTCTTACTTTTCAAATGTTTCACATTAATGTTAGTGGCCAACTGATCTACAATTAAGGGTTAAATTGCAGTTGTACTTTTGTCAATTTAAGATTTAGCACAAAGAGAATAATCCTTGCTGGTATTTGGTTTGGCCCCAGGAAACCGTCTATGGCAACATTCCTTGCACCTTTTCGAGACCAATTGAATCAACTCTACCACATTGGTAATAACCTTGTCAATTATTTTAATTCATAAATGTGTAATCATGAGGTATGAGATCAAAGCTTTCAGACTCAGTTACCAAAATTATTTTGACCCCTTGGTTAGTCTTATACTGGTTAACGGCCAATCTTATTTGTTCTCAACTCCAAGTCTTGCTTTAATCCTATATGGCTTACCAGAAGCTGAATTGAGCAAGTTACAGCAAATTCAAAATACAGCTGCAAGACTTGTAACAGGGGTTAAAAAATTGGAGCATATCTCCCCTGTGCTTCATGATCTTCACTGGTTGCCGGTGAGATCAAGGATTGTATTTAAGATACTAATAATTACTTTCAAGGCTTTGCATGGCCAGGCGCCTGTTTATATTACTGATTTGCTAAATAAATATAAACCTACTCGTGCTTTGAGATCATCAGACCGTAATCTGCTACTTGAGCCAAAATCCAAAACGGTGACTCATGGAGACAGAGCGTTCTCGGTTTCGGCACCAAAACTGTGGAATTCATTACCACAGGAAATTAGAAGCTTTGATATGTTGGGTAATTTTAAGTCAGCAGTTAAGACTTTTCTTTTTTAAAATTAATAGTTGTTTTTTTTTGTTCATAGTGGGAAAATATGTAGTAGGCTTTATCTTATAATGAAACTGTAATAAGTTTTATAAGTAAATTTAAGAATATATTCTTGTAAGAGCATTGAGACTATTGTATAATGCTCCTAATACGTCTATTATTATTATTATTATTATTATTATTATTATTATTATTAATGTTGAATATTTTCTCAATGCCAAAGCAATTGCTTGGTGGTGATAACAGGAGATGTAAACTCATACATTCCCATTCCACTGAATATGTTGAGATTACAAGAGAAGTGTCGGCACAAATTCATTGTTTTGATTTAATTTTACATTTTTTATGTTAATTAAATAGGTGTTACTATCAATGCAGAAAGTGGAAGGTTTATTTGTAAGGCAGTTTGCTTGCTTGGAACAGCAGATCTGCCAGCAAAATCAGCTTGCCAAGAGTTCACTCAGTTTAATGGCGAATGTGGATGCTCATTTTGTGAAGATAAAGGAGTTGTTGTCTCTGTGGGCAAGGGTCACGCTAGAGCATATCCATATATTCCAGGACCTCCAGAGAAACTAAGAACAAAAGAATGTGTGCTTCAACAGGGCATGTTGGCCCAACAGTCTGCATCACGAGTATGTTAAATTAGCATATAACTATGCACTGTATGACCTTGATCTAATGTCTCAAAATTGGATTAACATAAAGTAAAGTAAATGGTTTGAACCTAGGAGTATCATTAGATGTGTGAAGTTGATCATCCAGGTTGTCGTAGTCCATGTATGCATGATAATTATAATCTGTTGTTTCAAATTTGCTAGATATGTGGAGTCAAAATGGTGTCACAGCTTTGCTTAATTGATGGCTTTGATATGATAAAGGGAATGCCAGTAGATTACATGCATGGTGTGCTTCTTGGTGTTGTGAAGATGCTGTTCTCCAAGTGGTTTGATTTAAAATACAAGAGGGAGAGATTCTACATTGGTGACAAGATATCAACTCTGGACGAACGTCTTAGTCTGTGTCAACCACCTGACTTCATATCACGATTGCCACGTAGCCTTAAAGACCGCAAATATTGGAAAGGTACAATAACATGTATTTCAAATAAAGTTTAGAAGATTTAGTTTGATATAGTCACTGGCTGTAATACATTATACGGACGGACGCAGACAGACAGACAGACTGGCTGACTGACTGACTATAGTAAGTATATAACCTTGAATATTTTTTTTAGCTTCAGAGGTCCGATCATGGCTACTGTATTATTCTTTGCCAGTTTTAAGAGGGATTCTACCCAATGACATCTACTGTCATTTTGCCTTGCTGGCAACTTCTGTGTTTCTTCTCCTTCAACAACCAGTCACTCAATCTGGATTACGTTTAGCAGACCGTCAGCTGGAAGAGTTCTATGCTTTGATTTCTGTTTACTATGGTATGTTGTTTACCAATTTTAAACCATCGCTTGCATCATAGTCACTAGAATTAAAGTGTCTGGAAATGCAGTTTAAAGCTTTTGTTGTATATAATGTTTTTGTTCACATTAATGTAAATGTGTGCACCTTTGCACTTGATGTAGCTGATCATTGTTGGCCGCTTTGAAGTTCGCCGCATTTCCAGATAATTTAATTTTAGTACTATGCTTACATCTAAGGATGAACACTGCAGATGGAAAACATTGCATATGCCCACATCAAACTTTAACATTTTCCAAGAGCATTTGACAGGTTTCTATAAACCAGGCAATGACACGTTTGATCTCACTGTGATTGGTTGAGCTATTAAATAGAACCCTATCATGGGAAATGTTAAAGTTTGACATGGGCATTAATCAATGGTTTTTTATCTGCAGTGTTCATTCTTAGATGTAACCGACAGTATTTTATGTTTTCATCTACAGTGTATTATATATATATATATATATATATATATATATATATATATATATATATATATATATTACTGCATCTATTTTTATTTATTATTTTTACCTTTTAATTTTTTTTGCAATTACTACACTAGTTAATTATTATTTTTTAAAAATTGAATAATATATTGATTTACTTGTAAGGTGAAGCTGCATGTACAATAAATGTCCACAATACTTGCAAACATATGACGTCTAGTGTTAGACTTGCTGGACCTTTATGGGCTTTTTCGTGTTTCGGGACTGAAGGCTGGAATGGAACTTTGATGAAGCTCATCCATGGAACGCATCATGTAGCAACTCAGGTATAGTAGAAAGTAAAAATTAAGAAATTTAAGCTTTTATATTTCCACTGTATATGTAAACCATAATAAAATAATGTAAATCATTTGTCAGGTTGTTGCTGCTATAAAGTCTATAAGATTAATCAATGTAGAGTCTGCCATCAAGTCATCTATTGCCACTTCATTCATGAACAATCTTGATAAACCGACAAGGTAACTATTGCAATACATTGTTCAGCATAATTGTTTAACCTTAAAGTGGCACGGAGGCACTTCAGCATTTTATTCTTATTCACGTTCTGTGACAATTTTATTCAGCAGAGTGGGAACAAAATAATAATGCCAGCTGCCCATGAATGTACTAAACTATATTTATATATTGAAACTAAAGCATGTTTATTTTGCATGTTTGTTTATTCTTTGCAGAAATAACAGAACGCAGCTCTTCAAAGGGTGTTATGCAGTGGGCTGCTTGGAGAAAGTTGTACTTGCTTCACCACAGTTGGCAATACTAAATGAATTAATTCATGGGGCAGCTGTAAATGTTGAAGAAGTGTACAAAATCAAGAAACTAATTTACAGAAAGCAGATTTTCTACAGTAAGGCTTGTACAAAAGTAAAGAGAAGGAATAGCTATACTGTTGCATATCTGGCAAGTGATGGAGTGATGAAAGTTGGGACAATTGCTTACTTTCTAAAGGTAATATTGACAGATCAATCCACCCCATACTACCTTACTGTAGTCGAAGAGCTGGAACCTTGTCTTAATGAAGGAATTATGGCTGGTATAGAGATTTCAACACACAATAAAGAGCTTGGCAGTCATTTGAATCCTTATAGGAATACCAGGTTTGTTAATAACATAATTTTGGGGGCATTTTCAATATTTGTGATATTTGGATTCTCCCAAGAAGATTTGAAATATATTTTGTTGGACTAAAACTTTATCTTCTTGTACTTTTTTGCCTTCAATAGTTGCTGATTTTGAGAGTTTTTCAAAACTGACTGTGAGAACAAAAACTGGGTTCTAATGACCAAAATGATGTCAAACCAGAATGTGCTCTCAGTAAAGTAGTGTACATTATATTGGGAGAAAGTCAAACAAGTTATTATTTTATTAATTATAAGTTATTATTTTAATTTATTTAAAACACTGTTTCTCAATTGCGAGCGCAATTTCCTTGCTTTACATCATGTTGACGCCATTTCAGCGTTAGAACCCAGTTTTGTTTCTCACATGGTCAGTTTTGAAAAACTCTCAAAATTACCAAATTTGAAGGCAAAAAAAACAAGAAGATAAAGTTTTAGTCCAACAAGATATATATTATAAATATTCAAAATCCCCAAGGTCCTGATATAGTATGTCAAATTATAATTATAATGTTTATTTTTGCAGCAGTCAAGATGCTTTCTCCTTTATTAAAATTGAAGATTTAAGAGATAAACAAGTTTCAATTAAATGTAATACATTAAATGTTGTGTATATCTGTCAACCACCAAACACTTGGGAAATGGACTGAGCTGTAAAACCAATGTTGTTGTTGTTGTTGTTAATTTAAATTACTTTTAATAATCACATAGACTTTTGTAAATAATTAAATAATAACCTAAACTTCACCAATTCGTTTTTGTATAAATACTGTAAATATTCGTAACTGATCAAATGTATCAGTCGTTAAAGTGTTTGAGCTATATGTTTTGTTCTTGTTGTAATTATCTTAATATTTTAAAAATTTGAATTCCCTGGGTCAGTTGTTTTATCATGATCTATACAAAATAAATAATGCTAATTGGATTACAGTATCTTGTTAGTTGTCAGCGCTGAATTGTAATTCGGTTCACAAGAATCAGGCCAGTCACTTTGCACATCCATTATGTTTGTGCTCCAATAGATCACGGGCAATAACCAACAAAAATGCGTATATAATCTAGGTTGTTGTATACTGAATTTACATGCATTCACTTAGGATTTGCATGCATTCACTTAGGATTTGCATGCATCATTTATGATTTGCATGCATGCACTTACGATTTGCATGCATCATTTAGGATTTGCATGCATGCACTTACGATTTGCATGCATAATTTAGGATTTGCATGCATGCACTTACGATTTGCATGCATCATTTAGGATTTGCATGCATGCACTTAGATTTGCATGCATGCACTTAGGATCTGTATGCATGCAGATTTGCATGCATTTACGATTGCATGCATAATTTAGGATTTGCATGCATGCACTTACATTTGCATGCATGCACTTAGGATTTGTATGCATGCAGATGCTTATGCATGCATGCGTGCATGCATGCATACTATGTTGCATGCATGCAGCATGCATGCGGCATGCATGTGGCATGCATGCACAGTTTAGAAGGGAGGCTAGGACTGGCCATTGTGCCATCTTGTGCCAGCACAATGGCTGGCCATTGTTCTGGCACAAAGTGCCATTGTGTTGGCACAAGATGGCAGTGTAAAATCAGGCTTGGACTGGCCATTGTTGCATGGATTTAATTCCAACTGTCAAAATATTATACATATGTTTTGAAAATTCAAAACATTACACACCTTCAAATTTCCCAAATCTCTCTGTTAAGTATTTCAAATGAAAAAGTGTCTATTATATTTCGGAGCTTGGAGCAAATACACAATACAGTGTACAATTATTTAAATTACATTAAAATTAGCGAGTCAAGTCAAAAAGTTAAACGATAAAGTGAAGCACTGAACTGAACTGAAGCCGAAGGTAATGGCTATTCGTACGGTAGCCGTACGACGCTATAGTCTCTTAGAATTCAACGAAATGCGGGTAAATATCATCAAAATCCTAAACCTAACCCTAATCCTAACCAAATTGCTAACCCTAACCAAAAAAAACTATGCAGAAAAGGCAAATTAATTGCTCAACACAGACCGGTGAGTCGGTGACAAATGACAATCACAATGTACATAATTATAATAGTCCTTTTACCTTTTACTTGTGTCTGTCTTTGATTATCTTGTCCTTCAACACTATAGTTTCGGCTTGAAATCAGCAGATAATCTCTATGGTAATGTTTGTTACAAACAAACATTGCCATTTCCTCACAAAATCATCGGATGCAGCACGGTTAATAGAAGGGAGACTGGTTAGGCTAGCTGTACCACGTGACAAATTATGTTATTGTTCACTTTTATTTCGTACACGTGACGAGGAGAGGGCACAAGATTCGGAAAGTGTTTACACAGCTAGTGTTGCGACCTATAAAGTTATAGTGAAAAGTTGTATCGTTCGGAGTTATTTTAACGTGTTGTTCTGCGATTATACCTTCAAACAATTGTTCGAAGGTATGCCTGGTTCAAATTGTGCCTTTTTTGGTTGTTCAACCAGCAGAAGACACGGGCATTCGCTTTTTAAAATCCCTGTGGCTGGCGCAGGTGATGCTGAACATACCGCAGCATTGAAGAATAAAGCTCGAGAAGAATGGCTTCGACTAATCTTGAGAACCAGAGAGATGACGCCGGAGCTAAGGCAGCGAATCGACGCAAACAATATATATGTTTGCGAGCTTCATTTCAAGCCGGACTGCATTTTGTCGCGTAAGTATTATAAATTATATTATTGCGCTTGTTATGTCCTTGCGCTGATGACAACAACTGAACGAGCGCGGCATATTTATGCATTATTCATTATTCTTGATTATTCATACCCAGCTTATGTTAAAATTGTAGACCCTAAAAGAAAGGTTTTAACAACTGGTAGTGTTCCTACGGAGAATTTACCGTCGAAAAGCCACGAGAAACCAAAACAAGGGCGTCGTACTCTGGTAAGAGAAGACAGACAGCCAAGCACCTCCATAAAACAAGTGACAGTGCCGGACATGGAAAAATTGTTAAATAAATTAGAGGACAAGAAAACTATTGGTCGCTGGAAAGTAGACAAGTCCAACGAACACCAAATACGAATAGAATTATACGATGAGTCTCACAGCATCCCAAAATACACTGTGGCAGTTGATTCTGGTTTTGGTTTCACCGTTTTCGTTTTCCAATGGCCCATCCCTGATGTTCATTTTATTTACAAAGAAAGAAATCGCTCGGTTAGACACGACAATATCGTCGAACTGCTGTGGCTAATAGAAGATTCGTGTTTGTGTGGAGGATTGCCAGACATGAAGTAAAGTCTGTGGTTGTTGACCCTACAGCTCAAGTTAAATCGCCAGGAACAATTATTTGCCATTCTATTCCTAAAATTCTGTCAAACGAGCAAGCCCATTTTGAAGTTTCTTTGGTGTTTAGGTCTGTTGATTGTTTTCTAATCAAGGAAACATCTCAAAACCAGCAACAGCCATGTCAACCATGTACAACTGCATTGAATGCCACCAAGAGAGCAAGTAGACAAAAGTCTAAAGCATCAGCTACACCTGCCAAAAGTAAAGCCCCACTTTCTTCATGTTCAGCAAAAAGCTGCGAGCTACTGTGCAAACTACAAGATTGCAGTGCAAGGAGTTGGAGGAGCGTTTACATCACCTTCAAGCACAAATAGAGGAAAATGGAGTTGGCATCAGTCAATCCTTGGAGACAGACCTTCTCAAAATAATGGGGGCTCAAAATCTGGAAGCCACACCCCATATGAAATTATTTTGGGAGCAACAAATGGCTCTGCTTCAGTCTAAGAAGATGGGAAGAAGATACCACCCTCAGGTTATAAGATTTGCTCTTTCAATTCATGGAAAGTCCCCATCTGCCTACGGAGAATTAAGAGACAGTGGTGCTCTTATCCTTCCAAGTGAACGTGTGCTTCGGGATTACAAGAACTATTTTAAACCCAAAGCAGGAATCAACAAGGAAAACATTGAAACTCTCCGAGAAAAAACCCAATCCTTTACTTATGTGCAAAGATATGTTGCTCTTATTATGGATGAGATGAAGATCCAGTCAAATCTGGTTTTTGACAAATTTTCTGGTGATCTCATTGGCTTCATCGATCTCGGAGATCCCATGACCAACTATGCCTGCCTTGAAGAAGATACTGTGGCCTCCCATGCTCTTGCTTTTCTTGTAAGAGGACTGTGCACTGACATGAAGCATGTCATTGCATATTTTTTCACTGGAGATGTAACGTCATTCCAACTCATGCCTATTTTCTGGAAAGCTGTATCTGTGTTAGAATTGTCTCTGAATCTCTGGGTGTGTGCTGCTGTAAATGACGGTGCATCTCCAAACAGAAAGTTTTTCCGGCTGCATTCAAGTCTGGCTCAGGATCTGAAGTGTGATGTTGTGTACAAGACACTTAATGTCTTTGCAATGTCACGCTTCATTTATTTTTTTGCAGATTCTCCCCACCTTATGAAGACAGCACGTAACTGTCTTTACAATTCAGGATCTGGTTCTTGCAGCCGCTATATGTGGAACGATGGAAACTACTTGCTATTTCGTCACATTGCTGATCTCTTTTACAGTGATCAGGAATTTAGTCTTCACACTCTGCCCAAATTGACACTGGACCACATTGTGCTTACTTCGTACAGTAAGATGAAGGTAAAGTTGGCAACACAAGTGCTTAGCAAGTCTGTGATGATATCCCTTCAGGAAACTGGTGATGAAAAAGTCCTTGGAACTGCCAATTTCTGTGGAATGATGAATGATTTGACTGTACAAATGTGAGGTCAACAACTGAGCATGTCAGGAAAAAAAATCATTTCATCAAACCATATACTTCCTCTGACGATGAACGCCTTTCGTGGTTATTGGATGTTTTCATCAAGTGCTTGGATGGTTGGAAGGAGAATACATTAAACCGCCCTGGCGATTTTTCACCAGCTGCAAGAGGAAAAATGTTCCTGTCATTGCAAACATACGAGGGCCTCAAGATTTCAGCATATTCACATGTTGAAGCTATCCGCTTTCTATTAAGTAAAGGTTTTCAGTATGTCTTGTCTGAGAGATTCATGCAAGATGTACTTGAAGACTACTTTGGTCATCAACGAAGCAAAGGTGGAAGATCAGATAACCCAACAGCACATCAGTTTGGTTACAACGATCTTACAATAGCGGCACAGAGAGACATTGCACAAGTTATTAGAGGGAACGTCGGGGGAAGGTATGAAAAAAAGAAATGGTTCCAAGTTAGTGACGAACCTGTTAAGAAGCGTGCAAAAGCTGTTCAACCATCAAATGAGTAAACAAACTAACTACCATCCTGTTCTTGTACCAAGTTTATTTAAATATTTACCTAAATAACCTTCCTAATAGCAAAGTGAAAAGGTGGTAAACTGCCAAGAATTTAGTGACGAGATACTGACGTTTCGAGCGGAGCCCTTCCTAGACCGAGATGATTTTGAACTAAATAACCTTCCTAACTACCATCCTGTTGCTGTACCAAGATGATTTTGAACTAAATAACCTTCCTAACTACCACCCTGTTGCTGTACCAAGATGATTTTGAACTAAATAACCTTCCTAACTACCACCCTGTTGCTGTACCAAGATGATTTTGAACTAAATAACCTTCCTAACTACCATCCTGTTGCTGTACCAAGATGATTTTGAACTAAATAACCTTCCTAACTACCACCCTGTTGCTGTACCAAGATGATTTTGAACTAAATAACCTTCCTAACTACCACCCTGTTGCTGTACCAAGATGATTTTGAACTAAATAAACTTCCTAACTACCACCCTGTTGCTGTACCAAGATGATTTTGAACTAAATAAACTTCCTAACTACCATCCTGTTGCTGTACCAAGATGATTTTGAACTAAATAACCTTCCTAACTACCATCCTGTTGCTGTACCAAGATGATTTTGAACTAAATAACCTTCCTAACTACCACCCTGTTGCTGTACCAAGATGATTTTGAACTAAATAACCTGCCTAATTTCAGGAACATCTAAATCAATAATTGGACACTTGACAATAATAGTTAATAATATCTGGTCAGGACATGCTACTATAATTTAACACCAGTTAGTGAGTAAAAATAATAAAAATTATTAATTATTTATATAGAGAGAAAATTATTATGTTGTACTCCAATCGTTTATTCAATTTATTATGGTTTACAGTAATTAAAATATACAAATTTATCATGCATTGCTAACATCACTTTTTTTCATCTCTTTTCTTAATGCTTTTTTTCTTACAAGTTTTGCTTTGATGCGGTACTTGGTAATGTAATCTCTGGCATATGAGAATGCACGAACTCTTAAGTAAAGTTTAATAACATTTTCCAAACACAGCTTTTGTGTTGAATTGGAAGGTTGAAGTTCACATGACGTGACAATGTTATCCCACAAAGATTTGACAGTGGGAGAGCTTAATGTTGAATTGCAGATTATTTCTACTGGAATATTTCTCAATGTTAAATTTATGTTATCCACTTGCTCTCTGAATGATAATTCAGCAACTTCTAAAATTTTCACCAAATCATTACAAGGAGTGACAAGACCTCCCCTTGTTCTGGCAGAAATATAATTGTTTGGTTCTGTAGATTTCATGTTCTGTAGCAATGCCTGCAGTTCCTGGTTTCCCTCTCCTTTCTTTCTCCTATTCAGTTGGAATAGTTTGGCAACAACATACCCTGCCACATAGGAAAGAGGGCCATGTTCAGCAGCATCAAGTTGTAATGGCTTGGGTGGTGAACTGTCTGTGTTTGTGATTTGATTGGTGTTGTAGAATCCTATCAGATGCTCTGGAAGATGGATCATTATTAAGTTTGCTACTTTATAGTCTTGACAGTTCAGTAACTCACATGATCGCGGAATCAAACCGTAGAATGATTCAAGAAGTATATCTTGATTCTTCTTACGACAAAAGGTTTCGTAAAGTGGCAATATGGCGTTGAACAAAGCTACAGTGGAAGAAACAGCAGCTAAACCCGCAATTATTTCTGTTCCATAAAAGTTCTCCTCTATAATTTTTTCACGAATCGATGTCACGAACGATGCCACTGTGTCTTCACAAATCATAGCACCCGCAGTTTCGTCCAGTTGACCTCCACCAACGTGTCTTGATTTTGTATGTCGTGTTAAGCCTCCTTTAGACTTACAAACTTTGTCGCACTGACTACAAGGAAAAGATTTCTCACCATCGATTTCTTTTAGAGCATCGGAGAATCCAGTATTTACTTCGTTGGTTTCTGTTTCAGTGACAGCAACAGAAACGTCGAAGTTATACGAATCGCCAGTCGAAATCGCCAGATCATAGGTCGTGTCGAATATTTGTGATGAGGTACCTTCGCAGTCGCCTTCATATTCAAACATCGAAAAACCGCCTTCGCCGTCGTATTCTTCACATTCGATGCCTTGAATACTTTCGGTTACGTCCCCTGCTTCCATATCACTCTCCTCCGTGATCTAAGCCGCCCTGATCATATAAAAATAATGCTTTTTTAGAACCAACCTGAAGAATCGCCTTTGTTACTTGGGCTACCTGTGGTAGCACCAAAGTCTTAAAAAGGGCTCTATTTTCCGTGTTATTTATGTCGAGAATCTGCAATAAGTCTCCCGATAGGCTTTGCGAAACATGCAAGAAATGCAGTCATCCAACGATAGGCGTCGGAAAAGCATTTACGAGACCTGTAAACTGCAAAGATTCTCTCCAGGATAGCTGGACGAGAGAAACACAGGTGAGAGTTTAAAGAAAGAACTCGCAGAACCGTGGACGAAACGTCAACATGACAACATATAGTCGTTGCAAGCTTGCAAGGCAATGCGAGCGAATATTTGAAGCGAATTCGAACTTTCGTTTTATTGGCAATGAATCGCAGTTGGAAAAGTTTACCGAGACCTGTAAACCCGCAAACGCGTAACCATTGCAAAGATTCTCTCCAAGACGAGAGAAACACAATGATGAGAGATCAATCATGAAGACGGAATGGACAGCCGAAGGACAGGGAAATTATATTATACCATGTGTTGACATTTATCCCATGAAACTTTGTAATATTAATCATTATGAAACGTAACGTTTATTTTTGTCAGATTTAAATCAATTCTATATCGAAATGATCACTTGAATCTGGCGAATCGAACGCTGTAGGTTTCGTCTACTTAAAATGTGAAGATCAGATGTTATATGAGAAAATGCGTAAGCGATTAAAGTGCCTATGAAACGAAAATTAAGTTTGTTTTATTTGAAAGAACTTTTAAAATAAAGAAGAATATTAATTTACAGTTCTTTCATATTTCACTTGGTTCTCGAGATATTTAGACTTGAGTGATATTCAAATGAGATAGCTATGACATAATATGGCTTATTCGTCGTTTTAATACCCGATGATTTAATGCTTTTATGTCCATTAAACCGATGTAATTTCGTAACAGATATGTTTCGTATACCTTGCCGTTGATTTTTATATGAATTTTGACACACGAAGACCTTCAATCGAACAGATATTAGAAAAAATAGCATTGCCGTGTTTAGTGTTTACATTAAATTTCGTCTCGTGTCAGGCGTTCTGCATTGGGGGGGGGGGGGGGGGGGGGGAGTGGGGCTAGCAAGCGTGTAGACGCCTGATTTTTCTTCGTCCTCATTTCTAGCCCAACTTGCTTCTAAAAGTTTCCCACTTTAAACGAGCGCTGCACAATTCCTTCAGTGCCTGTTTACAGAAGACAAGTGAGCGGGTTTTCTAATTCCAACTGTCTAACATGCGTATATGCCACCAATGCATACCAATCTCCGCAGGCAATATGTCCCTAAAAGTAGCCCAAGTTAACGCCTAGCGGGCGTCTTGTTTTGCTATTGAACACTGCTCAGCTGTGCACGCTCCTCGTCACGTGACATGTGTTTACGTTGAGTCTCGACATATTTTCCTGCTCCCTTTGAAGTTTGCCGGCTAGCCTAACCAGTCTCCCTTCTATTAACCGTGGATGCAGTAGGTTTTTATGGCAATATAAATTTCGCCGTCAATGGCGGCTTCTTCCGGAAAGCGGTTTGTCGCGCTGGCGTCAATTTAAATTTAAATTACGCCAAATTTAACGCAACCAAAAAACCGTTTCAATACCGTTTCAATTTTTGCATTCGCAATTATGAGACGGTTGCAATTTAAATATAATTCCAATGCAGAGGTCTACCAATCAGCTTCTGTCTATATCTCGTTACCAGGGCCAAATTTTCCGATGCCGCGCATGAGGACAGTTGATCATATATATAAACAAATAAATTCTATCCGAGATCAGGACCCCTTGCATCTCGCGTGATAAGGGACTAAACGCCGGTCGATATTAGCACCCTCGCCCTCAGGCCTTCGGCCGGCGCGTAGGGGATAAAACGCTAATTATGGTAGTAACTGATAATCATATTGACATTTGTGCTGACAATAAAGATGATTGTGATTGGGGTGGTGATAATGATGGTGAATGGCGATGAAGGTAGTGATGATGCCGGTGGGTATGATTGTGATGTCGATGTTGAGTATAGTGGTGATAATGTTAGTGACAATAAAGATAATTGTGATTGGGGTGGTGATAATGATGGTGAATGGCGATGAAGGTAGTCATGATGCCGGTGGCTATGATTGTGATGTCCATGTTGAGTATAGTGGTGATTTGTTATGGTTATATAATAATTGACATGTTGATATGTTGCGTGTGGCTACAAAGAAATATTATTTACCACGACTCATTTTTAATGTAATAACTACATCATGTAAAATAAGTTAATAAACAAAAAATATGTATGTTCTCTTTCTAATTAGAAGTATCAAATTTGGAGGAAGAGAATGACGAATCTTCCATTGTTGTACCAGTTCTGCCTGGTAATGAAAGTGACCAAGTGTCCAAAGGTACCCCAAGAATTAACAAGATTTTGTTATATTTTGGTTAATCATGCACAATGTGCGCCATCGTACTGGCAATAAGCGAAATATTTTAATTATTTTCACTTTAAATAGACAAAGAAGAAGACCAGAACGAAGGGATAGAAGTGGAAATCCGATCGGATAAAAGTAACACAATTTAAATCCATTTTTTATATATTTATTGCTTTGCTGATTTTTGCGTGATGATGGTGGTGATTGTATTTGAAATGAAGATACTACGTGTCGTGTTAATGAAGATGACGTTGATTACATTGATGCACAGGGGTATTAAGGCCCTCTTGACTTCGACACTGAAATTTCTTATTTTTCAGAGATTTTTTCAAACTAAGCCAAACCATGGCTAGTAGAAAAAACTATATAGGAAACTAAGGCACCATGAGTTGATCCGTGAAAACCTAGTTGAAAATCGTGATGTCACAAAATCTCCATAAATCGCAACTTTTAGCAACAATACAGCTAAAAATGATAGTCAAACTACCATGCACAAAAAATATAACAATGCCGCTTTACGATGGAATATCCAACTACCATTATTCATTTTAGGAGAAAAGTTCCAACTTTACACTGTGAAAAACGCGTCGCAAATTTCAATTAAAACAACGGTAGTTTTTGCGACGCCAGTTTCTTCAGAACAAAAAGAAAACAGCTGAAACAAAGACGAACAGCATTTACCTCGAAAACTTAGTCGTGGCTTAGGAAGTTTTGTGAGACGATGGAATGTTTTGGAATCTCAATATAGCTACCTCAATACGAAAATATGGAGAAGTCAAACAGAAACTCAACAAAATCTGTATACTCGTGACATCTTCGTGATATAACGATTTTCAACTATGTTTTCACGCTCACGTCAGCCAGTTTCCTATCCAGTATTTTTATTATCCATGGTCAAACTTACCAAACATATTATCATACGGTAGGAACTAATGTACGGTTTAGTTCCGATGACAACAAGGTCACGGGACTCAATGGCGGTCATCAGTGTATTGGATGAAAACTTAAAACAGTCGTGGGGCAGGCGAATATATATAATTTTAACAATTAAACAGCGTAATTTAATGCAAATATTGATCTGGTTTTTCAAGCTAAGTTACAAGATTGTATAGCTTTACCATAAATGGAAACTTTGAGCGCCTGATTTTCCATCTAATTACAATTTAACGTAATTAAAAATAAATAAACGTAATTAAAGTTTGCATAAAATTACGCTGTTTAATTATTTAAATTATATTTATTCGCATTCATCTAATATGGCAGTCAATGAGTCACGTTACTTTGTTGTTATGTAAACAAAACCTTAAATTAGTTTCCTACTGTATGAGAAATATGTTTGGTAAGTTTTACTTTGTTTGGACAAAATCTCTGGAAAATAGGAAATTTCAGTTTCGAAGTCAAGAGCCATGCTTTAATACCCATGAGTGATTCTTATGGAAATGATGATGGTGATTGTATTTTAAATGGGGATACTGCATATCGTGTTAAGAACGATGACGCTGATTTCAATGGTATCATTATGGTGATGACAATCACCACGATTGTGGTGAAAGAAGATAGTGATGATTTTTAAAAATATATATTCTCTTTCTGATTAGAAGTATCAAAGATTGAGGAAGAGAATGACGCCCCTTCCATTGTTGTACCAGTTCTGCAAGAAAAAAGTCATTATCAGCCTGGTAATGAACGTGATAAAGCATCGAAAGGTAACACACGAATTTACTAGATTTTGTTATAATATGGTAAATCATGAACAGTATGTGCCATGAACAGTATGCCAACGTGATGGAAATAAGCGAAATATGTTCATTATTTTCGCTTTAAATAGACAAATAAGAAGACAAGCACGAGGAAGGGAAAGCCATTCGAATTACTAAAATCGAGGGGATAGCAGTGGATATCAAATCGGCTAAAAGTAACGACAATTTAAGTCCATTTTTAATATATTTATTGCTTTGATGATTTTCCCATTGATGATGACGATGATTGTATTTGAAATGAATATACTGCATATCGTGTTAATGATGATAACGCTGATTAACATGGTGATCGTTACGTTGATGATGGCTGTGGTGAAAAAGATGATGAATATTTTTTCCAATTTGTGATATATTAACGTAAAACAGGAATAGAAAGAATGAACACAGAGATTTAAGCATAGAATTATAATCCAAAATTATTTTATAAAAATGTAATTGTGTTCTCTCACAAATTCCCATCCTCTACTTAACTATCTTGATAATGCCTTGGAGAGGAAAATAATTGGAAAGAACATTATCTCGTGTCTTTGTGTGGCTTTCACGTGGGTGAAATATTGTCAGGTTAATAAGTTAATTTCTCAAACTCATTAATAATTCATGAATTATCGTAGCCAATCCATGAACGTATACCACATCACATGCATGAGTTTTGATACCCAATGAAAACCTGTGAAAATTCCTAGTGAACTGGATCACATTTCTTAATAAAATAAAATATTAAAATAAAATCGCTATGGGAGAAAATCGCTATAGGAATACTCGTTTGAGAAGCTAGATCAAACACTCGTTTGTCGTGTTTCATCAGGGACTCCAAACACTCGAAAACAATAAAAACCTCGGGCTACGCCCTCGGTTTTCATTTGTTTTCTCGTGTTTGGAACCCCTGATGAAACACTCAAACTCGTGTTTGATCTATTACGTGAAAAGTTCATTCACATAATTCAATGATAAGGGTTATTGTAAGGCTACTTAATTGTTCATATACAATAAGAGTTATTTCATTGACTTAATATTTAATTAGGGGAGTTGGCTTGGAAATTGTATTTTATTTTATTTTTTGTTTGACTGCCAGCTTACATATTCCAGGTTGGTAAAGTTAGAATGATCAAAGCGACTGAATGGAACATCTAGATTAGTGGCCCACTAAATGGTGCCTTTGTTGTTTGTCGGACAGCGGTTCTTCTCTTAGGAGAGTAGATGTTCTTCTAGACAATTGTATACAGACTATTGTCGCCACGTGAAGACGTCGTGCTCGTAAGAAGGCGATGTAGCTAGTTCCTTAACCCCAATTTATATTATATAATATAACTTGATACTAGGATTCGAATGTGATTTAATAATATTTATACACAATAACCTACAGTATACACTGCAATTAAACTTGAGTAATATGATAAAACTTCTTAACCTTCGATGAAAACAATAAAACTACACTTTTCTTAATATAAAGCATCCTATAACCAATGCAGCTCTATAACCGAAACTTTTGTTCGTTGCATTAGTTTCTGGTTTAGTAGCAGTAAGATACGATTATTATTTTCAAATCATTGCGAACTGGATTTGCTAATGAGATAAATATTTGATAATAATATCCGATATTATAATATAACTTCAATTATTAAACGTTGAATATTTATGCTAGTTCTACATCTTGAAAAATTGTTCGTTTTAATTAGAACCGTCGAAATCTTCGAAAGAAAAACAGCATTCTTCCCTGATTGCGCGAATCCTGAAAGGAAAAAGTCCATCTCATCCTCGTGGGAAACGTGGTCATGCTGTCAAAGGTAACAGCATTCTACTCTTTGTTAAAATTTCGTAAATCATCCAGTCTTTACGCCAACTTCAGGGTTAAATATGTTTTTACATTATGCTGCATTGTTTTGTAGAGGGAGACAATAAAAAATTTAAGGTGAAGAAAGGAGAAGGATCGAGCATGATGGGTACTAATTCAGGCAGAGAAATCGAATCAGATAAAAGTAATGACAAATTGAATTCATCATTCGCTTATTAGTGATTGTAATTATGATGTACTGATGATAGTGATTAATTGTTTTATAATATCCTCCTTTCTGAACTAGCAACATCAAGTTCCGTGAAAGAGAAAGAGGTACCATCACAGCATCATGCCAAGAAATTGAGATTCAAGTCAAAAGGTAACCTAACTATAGCATATGCTGGTTTTAAAAGCTAATTTGATTATTTTATTATAACTAATAAATGTTTAAGTATCATTTTTATAATAATAATGTATGTCTATCATTTGATAAATAATTTATAGTTTATATTTCCTGGTTTTCTACAGAAAAAAGACAACGAAAAGAGGAAAGAGGATATGAAATGACAGTGATCAAAGGTTCATCAATTGAAAGTCGTTCCTGTAAAATTATTAAAAATATTATTGTTTTTTTTACAAATGATAATTAATACTTTGTATATACATTGCATTAATAATTGTGCGAACTTGCAGTTGACAGACGATAATGGAAACAAATTCAACATTGCAACCAACGCCCTCCATCATAGGCTAAGTAGCTCAATTGGTAAAGCGTCTTATCGGCGATCAGAATGAAATCAGTGTGCCGCTCAGAAAAATAAGTACGCAAGGTACACAAAAACGTTTTTTCTATTTGAACTTGACAATTGTCCAATTGGGAAGTTGACAGTGCGGGTTAGGATAAATAGTTAGGAAAACTAATGATGATAAAAACTGTAAAAATAAATAGATAAGGTTAATTGATTGGGGGTACTGGGTACTAGGTACTGAATATAATATAATAAATTGTTGATGTTGTTAAGCGCATTTGATCATATACACATGCTAATTTGCGCTATATAAATAGTAAACATTATACTGTAAACATTATTATCACTTATAATAAATTATGATAACTATAATAATCACAAATATAAATTGATTATGGAAATAATAGGATTATGGATTACTACAACGCTAAGGAATGATATAATGATAGATTATATAGAGAAAAATACATGGATTCTTGAAAATATGTAACATATTTCGTGCGTTTATCTGGAGTGAGCGCAACCAAACAAGTGAGATTCCCAGTTCAACATGAGAAATTAATTCCATGTTTCCAAGAATTCATGTATTTTCTGCCATACACATAGTGAATGCGCGAGAGCATGGAATTACATGGTTGATCGTCAAGCTCATAGTGCCGGACAGGAATCGAACCTGTAACCTTCTAATTGCCATTGAGACGCTTTAACCATTGGGCCACCGAGACTCAGATGGAGAACGAATTATACAATAATGTACTGGTTTGATTGAGATATGTACTGACTTTATCAGTAATGCTTGGACATGTTAATATATACACTTCTGTAGTGAATGTGGAAGAGCTTGGAGTAGACAGACGATCATTTTTTCTGATGAAACGAAGTTGACGATCGTCCATGCAACGAGCCATGTATTTCTATGTTTATTATATCAAAAATACTCCAATAGTCCTATTTCAAAACAAACATTGATTAGCGGAGTCACAATAATGTAGCACATGTAAGATTATCACGAATAATTCACATTTATTATATTTAATTCTCGTTTATAATATAACACAATAATTCTCATTTATTATATAACACTGATTTTTATATAATAAATGCATTTATTTACTATAGCTTGTAATTCGACATATATTTTATTTAACTTACCACAGACGCTATAGTTGCTATGACTAATGTGTCAAACGAATACATTTGGATGGTTATGATAACAAAATGAAATCAATAGATTTAATTAAAGGCGTCAAATTAATTGATGAGTACGTGAAGTTAAAATAAATAAACAAATGTATTGAAATCACTGCGGTTACTTGTAAAGGGTTTCTAAAAGAGCTATTTAGAAAACGTATGGCGTGCAATTTTTTATTATAGCTGCAGGAGACAAGTTAAGAAAACAGGAGATAAGCTTGTAACTGCACACGAGTTTTTTAACCAACTTTGAGGTGTTTTCAAATCAGATAATGATATAGCTTCTTAAACTAACCAGTATTTTAAGAGAAATTTGAGGAAAAAGTTGGCTTAATTTATGGACATGTATTACCACATTTACAAACAACGTCTTCATGGTTATGATTTTCCTTTGTATTTTCCTCATGAATTATTAATTTTTTGAGAACTCAATATACAACACACTCAGTTGCCAATGATCAGAGCGTGTGTTCTTTCTGACTTGTTTTATAATTTACTTTAGATTAGATAAAATAACCTTATTACTCGGAATACCTGCAGGCACGAGTCTTAAATTCTGCTCATTATTTTTTTTTTTATTATTATTTTTTATTACAATTTTGCAAAATTGAAAAATAATATTTCCCGTTAGGCTTTTGCGAACCGCGAGGCATGTTGCGGGTCAATAGCCGAGTTCTTTCTTTTCCACAGCTTTACTTTTGGTCGAGTTGTTCTCTGATTCTGTTGGTAGATTTTGAAAGTAACTGTCTTAATAAGCAATATGACTGACAACTGTGTTGATCGTGAATACGTTCACTATGCTTACAACTGCACACGCTGATCGCGGAAGACTTACATTAATAGATGACGAGCGATTGCGAAACGGGTTGGTCCGCGATCTCAAATAGTGTGTTGAGTACATAAACAGATTTCACGAGGGGTATACACGTTCCTGTAATATAATAGACACGATGTTATGTAACTCCGAATCTGTTTTCAGAATTGAAATCGGTTAAACATTGACCGAGATAACGTTCAAAATATACGATTAAACATGCATCCTTTTCCGGTTTGTGATCAACAATTATACACATGGCATGGCGTGTGCGGGAGCATGGACGGGGGAAATCTCGCAGTGGGGTTAGTATGAAACTCTATGGCCCTGAATAGCATAACTAAGTTAGAAGTGCTTTGTGTCAGGGGCGGATCTAGAAATTTTTTGAACTCCGTCAAAACTGACCGCATTTTGGTTGTCTGAAATGGTATTTCCGGCATTCTGAAAAACTATTCAGCAAAAATCTAATAGTTTTAACTTGTGTTTTCAAGAGATCTGCTTTGTGCAACTGCTTTTTTTGCAGTTACGGCCGCGATCACAGCGCGTGTAATTTGGCATATTTATCATCTTAAATAATTAAAAATTAAAAAAGAGAAAGCTTTGTGATCCTTTCCAAACATTATACTTTACTTGTTATTGCTAATTTAAAATATTTACTCTTAGTTTATTTATAGAAAAAAGTTTTGTGTTGTATATGCATAGACTGTTTGTATTGAACAAAGTGTTAAACAACACAACGATCCCAATATTACGACGACTGATGAACAAATTATAACTTGCGCGGCATTGACCTTACATAAAGTAGTGGAAACGAACGCAGGCTAACGTAAGTGAACGCAAACTAGATTAATATGGCTCCCTATAGTTTCTATATTTGTATCTTATTAAGTAGTACCTAATATAAGTTGACTTAACTTAGGAAAATTGATAGACATGCAAACGCTAAATGTATCCCAGTATATAGCAAAATTATATACAGACATAAAATATATTTTTTGCTTATACCATGGTGGTAACAACGACGATATTACATTGGTATATATATTGCTAACAATGGCATGATTCTCGCGATATAACTCCAGTTTTCTCTTGCGCATATCTGAAAATTGGTGAGATAATGAGTATTGTGTATAGATATTGTCTATAGCTTACGGTTTATAGTTTATATTTATTGTTTATAGTTTATAGTTTATAGTTTTAGACGGTATCGAACAAAGGTTTGCACAACCCAAGGAGTATACCTCGATATTTGTTGGGATTGTTTTATTATATCTGTTTAGTTTTATTTTCAAGTGATGTTACATGTATACAGCAATTAGAATTAAGTGAAAGTTTAATTAATCTAAGTTAGTGAGGTGCTTGGTACGTATAGTATAAGTAGCTTTATTATTTATTTTAGAATTTGGTAAATAGCTTCATAAATTTGTTGCTATATTGACCTAATGATATCTAAGAGAGATATGGAACTATGGTAAACTATCTTCTCTTTAAAGTCATTAGCTTTTAACTTTTAATTCCTAGAATTATAAGAGTCATAATACAATTTAAAATATATACTTGTGAAACAATTGTATTTGTATGGGTCAAAACGTCAGACACGTTATCGCTGTTAAAGGTTTCGCTGGAATACTATATCCGAAGTTTTAACTCACAATGTGTTTTTCCAAGATCACTTACTAACCTTTACGGAGTCTACTTGTATTGCAGTTGAAATGAAGGCGAAATTTAGTTATGAAAAGTTAGTTAAAATTAGCCTAGGGAGCCATATTAACGCAATGGAAAACCGCGAATCACAACTTGGTGCATCCCTGTGTTACTTGACGAAATGCATTTTAAGACCCGCGCAGTATAGTTCAGCACAATACAACAACACAACGTAAAGTAATCCAACGATATTAAACAGAAGGAAACGAAAAGTAGACAATGCAGAACAACGTAACATATCTCAGCTTTACGCAATGATACGTTAATTAACTGTACTATTACATAGAAGTAACTCAACGTACATAAGGCAACAAAAGGCAACGCAACAAACGAATACTTGACATCTTGACAAAACGCAACCCAACGTAGACACAGACAGGACCGACATCGTAAAACCTATGCTGGAAAACGCAATACAGGAATTGAGAGCAAAACACAGCAATTGAGAGTCAGGAACGGGCGCGACAATCCGTCGTGCACTGCAATGCGACAAAATTTATCAAAATTGTTTTCCGATGTCGAAAATCAAATTGACAACACGTATCAAGATCTTATCAGTCTATGCAAAAGACACAGATCTCTTTCTAGTATTGAATATATTATGCATGCTGCTTTCTTCTTTGACTATTATTAAAATAATAACTTGCTTATTATATAGAATAATAACTTGCTTATAGCATTAAATATGCTACTTTACAGTGGTGATTTTGCCACTTTGTTCTTTGACTATTATTAAAATAATAACTTGCTTATTATATAGAATAATAACTTGCTTATAGTATTAAATATGCTGCTTTACAGTGGTGATTTCGCCACTTTGTTCTTTGACTATTATTAAAATTAGATGAAAATGCTGCTCTTGCCAATACAAGACAGACATGTTGTCCCTTTCATATATCATACCATAAGCCCAATCTTTTCCTTAATATCCCATTATATACACTAATTTCAAATGCGATGCAAATTTACTATATCAGCCTTTTTGATCTTCGATTAAATAACTGTCCTCACAAGAGTATTTGGTTCAAAATTACACGACGAAGCCGAAAAAACCCGCAGCTAAACAGTTCAATATTGAACAGTCTAAACTGTAACTTGACCCTAATACAAAACTAACCATAGCCCTAACCTAAATCTTATTCTCCGTGGGTATATCATATAGATAAACAGCTTCGTTCATCAATTTCGATCAACTCGGCGGCATTTTCATTTTATTCACCCGAGACTACTTCGAGCTCAAACTCTAAGTTTGCTATATCGCGGGCGAGGATCAAAGGTGAACATGAAATATTTAATATGTTCGGTGAGTCAGATGTGCCTAATTAACACTATTATGTGCCTAATTGACACTACTACACTATTTGATGTGCCTAACGGACACTACTACCAAGAAAGCAATCAGTTGTAAACACAATTAGTAAGTTTTACAAGGCGTTTTTAGATCGCTATTATTTCTGTTACGCAAGCGAATTGATGAAGATCTCCAAACATAACAATAATATGTAATATGTAATATGTAATTTTTTTTCTTCAAGAAAGCAATCAGTTGTAAACACAATTAATAAAGTTTTACAAGGCGAATTTTTAGATTGCTATTATTTCTGTTACGCAAGCGAAATGATGAAGATCTCCTATTATAACAATAATATATAATATATAATATGTAATATATAATATGTAATATATAATATATAATATATTGTCAAATACACATATGGAAAACGTGACTGCCCCAACCGGGAAACGAAACCTGGTCTACGAATCAACGTTTCGGCGCTCCACCATCACCACTGTCATCACCATCATTATCATCATCACCACTATCATCACCACGCCACCATCATCATCACCATCATCACCATCTTTATCATCACCACCGTCATCACCAGCACTATCATTATCATCGTCACCACCATCGCCACAATCATTATCACCATCATTATTATCATCACCACCATCATCACCACCATCATCACCTGCACTATCAGCATCATTATCATCGTCACCACCATCATCACCATCATTATCACCATCATTATCATCATCACCACTATCATCACCAAGCCACCATCATCATCACCATCATCAGCATCTTTATCATCACCACCATCATCATCATCACCAGCACTATCAGCATCATTATCATCGTCACCACCATCATCATCACCATCATTATTATCATCACCACCACCATCATCACCACCATCATCACCACTATCAGCATCATTATCATCGTCACCACCACCATGATGATGATAATAATCTTTAATCAGGGTACTCACGTCACCGAGGTGTTTTTCAGTGAGGCCCTACAAATAATGTTTACATACAATAAATAAAAATCAAGATAAACAGACAAGATATTAAATAACTAACTAAAGACAATATGCTTTAACTTCTGTTTAAAAAGTGAAAGCGAATTCGTGTTCCTTAAAGATTCATCTAAATTATTCCATTCGGAAAGTCCTTGATATGTAATACGTTGCTTGCCATAATTTCGTTTAACTCTAGGTAGATGGAAATTATTTTTGCCGCGTGTGTCATAAGAATGGATATTAAAATTTCTTAAAGTATTAAAATCATAATCAATAAGACCATTTACATATTTATAAACAAAAATGTAACGGTGAAAAAGTCGACGCTTCAAGAGAGTTGACCACCCAAGTGTTTCTAGTGCCTGTGTTGAAGAGGAATAGCTTGGTAGATTAAGAATAATCTTGGCCGCCTTGTTCTGCAACAGTTGAAGTTCATCCATGAGAGTGACATTATTCCTGTCGCCCCATATAATGTCCGCGTAATCAAATAAAGATGATATTAAGCTATTATACAACGTACAGCGTGTATGAAGTGGTAACAAGTGTCGGATACGTTTTAGCAGTCCAATTCGTTGATTAATCTTGGAGGATATAGTCTCCACGTGATCATACCAAGACATGTGCTGGTTAATTGTTACCCCAAGGTATTTGAAGGAGGTTGTATTCTCCAATGGTAAGTCATCTACGACTATATGAATGTTACCACAAGAGCTCAATTTACGGGAGCTGCCTATTAAGAGAAACTTGGACTTAGAAATATTCAAGGTAAGACGATTTTGGTCAAACCAAAGTGAAAGTTTGGCCAAATCTTCGTTTAGAAAGTGTTCGATATCGGCAACGGACGAGCTGCTGAAGTATACCACAGTATCGTCTGCATAAAGAGAAATCTCACAATGATCAACACAGGATGGAAGGTCGTTAATATATACTAAAAACAGCAAAGGGCCGAGAATGCTCCCTTGTGGAACACCGATCTGAATTGGCAATAGTGAGGAATAAGCATTTCCAACAGTAGTTAGTTGAAAACGATTGCTCAGATACGATTTAAACCATCTGACCACAATATCGCTAGTACCAATGAGCTTCAGCTTTTCCAACAGGAGATTGTGATCGACAGTGTCAAAAGCCTTGGTAAGATCGAGAAAAGCTGCCCCGGTCAACATTCCGTTGTCCAGATTCTCCAAAATCTTATCTGTTACATGAGCTAGTGCAACACCGGTTGATAACTTGGAACGAAAGCCAAATTGACTTGGTGTTAGTATCTTAGATTCAGTAAGGTAATTATATAACTGATGATGTACAATTTTCTCGAGGATCTTGCTCACAGTCGGGAGAATTGTGATAGGCCTGTAATTGTTACATTCAGAGCGGTCTCCAGATTTGAAGAGTGCAGTAACCTTACCATTTTTCCAAGCGGTTGGAAACGTACTAGACTGCAGAGAACGATTAAATAGTTTCGTCAAAATAGGAGTAATAAATTCAGCCGAGTCCTTCAAAAGCCTTGCACTGATTTTATCTAAGCCGATAGCTTTGTTTGTTTTTAAAGCCTTCAATTGTTTCAAAACAAAAGATTCACCGACATCCGTAAAGGAAAACTTATCCGAATCATCATTATGCATTTGCGCTGACAAACCATTACTTAAACCGCTCGTCGCAGACTGGAATTTGGCTGCTAATTTAGTCCCAACAGATGTAAAGTAAGCATTGAGTTGACAGGCAATGGACTTCGAGTCAGTTACTTGGATTTCATTAAACTGAATAAATGATGGTTGAGAAACATTGTTTCGATTTGTTAGTTCATTCAGAGTTCTCCATAGTTCACCGGTGTTGTTTTTGTTCGTTTCAATAAGATCTTTATAATAGGAGGCCTTGCACTCTTTAACTCGTTTGTTTACACACAGTCTGAGCTTTTTGTATTTCGACCAATGGACACTCGCAGAATTTGATTTAACGGCTTTAGCATGATGATAATCACGATCATGCATCAATTGCGTCAACTCAGAAGTCAACCATGGTGCTGGTATACCTTTAATACGAGATTTCTTAATAGGGGCATGCAAATTAGCGACTTCAGAAAATAATGTATTCCAGAGATTAACGCCGGAATCAACATCCAAATCATCTATAATACTCCAGTCAATTTCGCGAATGTCCTTAGTAAAAGAAGACTTGATAAAGTGTTTATATGATCGATGCTCGATAATGCGAGGAGGTGCCTTGGGGACTCCAGATTTGAAAACACCATAAATCAAAGAATGATCGCTGATTGCAAGGGAGATTACACCACTGTCAACGACACGATGACCATTGTTTACAAACAATAAGTCAATTGTTGATGAAGAGCGCTCGTCTATTCTCGTGGGTACCTTAATTAGTTGATCCAAAGAGTGTTGTTTAGCAAACCTTGACAACAATCGAACATTTGAATCCGGCTTTTTCGAATTTTGATAGTCGATATTAAAATCCCCCAATAGAACAAATTCAGCGCCTTCGGGTAACTTCGTGATGATTTCTTCCAAGTAATTAACGAAAGACTTTGTAGGAAACGTTGGTGCTTTGTAAATGCAGCAAACAAATTGTTTCTTGCACTTTGGTCGATTAATTTCAGCCACCAATGATTCACAGTTATCGACAGAGGTGTTTGTTATGTCCATTCTATTCTTGAAAGGAATTCCGTCTCGCACAAAAATCGCTACTCCTCCACCTCGTGTAATTCGATCATTTCTTATCACTGAATAACCAGGAATGGAAATTTCGGCATCAGTGATATTGGAAGTTAGCCATGTTTCGGAGACTGTGAAAACATCAATAGTTTTATCCTTTACAAGTAAGCGAATAGAGTCCATCTTGTTGACAATACTTCGGACATTGAGATGAGTAATTTTGAAACCACGTGTAGAAGGTAGGTTTGAAACCTGCTGAAACGTCGGACCAGGATTAACTGAAACATCGTTGGAGAGATAAATCACCATCACTGAATAGGACGAATATAGGAGCAAGCGGAGACCAAGTTGAGCTTTCACAAAATCGGCAATCGAATGCGTCGAACTGTCAGAATTACGATTCTGTCTCAACGGGCCCTGATTCGGAAGAACAGGCAGCGAGGTTTGGTACGAAACATAAAACATCTTGCCATTAATAACACTGGAACTCCAGGTTAAGTTTAGGTTCAGTAGTGTGGTGAAACATAAGTATAAGTACAAGTAGAGGCAAAATTTTCGAGGAGCCCATAAGGCATGACCGGCAGCCATGTTATTTAGATTGAACCATCACCATCATTATCACCATCATCACCATCATTATCACCATCATTATCATCATCACCACTATCATCACCACGCCACCATCATCATCACCATCATCACCATCTTTATCATCACCACCATCATCATCACCAGCACTATCACCATCATTATCATCATCACCACCATCATCATTATCATCGTCACCACCATCATTATCACCATCATCATCACCACCATCATCACCACGCCACTATCATCATCCTCATCATCACCATCTTTATCATCACCACCATCATCACCATCATTATCATCATCACCATCACCACGCCACAATCATCATCACCATCATCATCACTACCATCATCACCATCATCATCACCTGCACTATCAGCATCATTATCATCGTCACCACCATCATTATCACCATCATTATCATCATCGCCACCATCATCACCACGCCACCATGATCATCACCATCTTTATCATCACCACCATCATAATCACCGTCATCACCATCATTATCATCGCCACCATCATCACCATCATCATCACCTTCACTATCAGTATCATCACCACCATAATCACTACGCCACCATCATCATCGTCACCACCATCATCTCCATCTTTATCATCACCATCATCATCACCATCATCATCACCACCATCATCACCTGCACTATCATTATCATCGTCACCACCATCACCACTATCATTATCACCATCATCATTATCATCACCACCATCATCACCACGCCACCATCATCATCACCATCATCACCATATATTTATCATCACCACCATCATCACCATCATCATCATAACCATCTTTATCATCACCACCATCATCACCATCATCATCACCTGCACTAGCAGCATCATTATCACCACGCCACCACCATCATCATCACAACCATCATCATCACAACCATCATCACCATCATTATCATCACCATCATCATCACCACCATCATCACCTGCACTATCATTATCGCACTGCACGAAAAAATGAGTTTACTCATGTTTACATTTCAAGCAACTGTGATGTAAACTTGGAGCTCTAAATTTACTATAGATTTGCTGGAGGAGAAATTAGGTAGTAAATCTAAAGATTTGACACACCGTAAATATACGTAAACACATTAACATTTTGCTTGTCGCCATACAACCAGTTGCTTTCATTTCTTCCGATAAAGGTATTGTGCAATTTCTGGAGCATTTTAGGTTTTTCTGAATCACTGGTAGCACTGGGATTTCTCCCAGATCATGACGTATTCCACTGTTAGAAAGTGCACCACTCGCTGGGTTAAAATGCGCCATTCCAACCGGCTTTACGTAAGTTATTACCACCAGGAGAAACAGAAAAGCCTTTCGAGTTTCGATGCAAGCCACATTCGACGAAAGTGGGAAGCCGACTATTACAATTTCCCTATATTTCGCGCTTTCCTATACCCATACCGGAATTTGTTTCTGGGGGGGGGGGGGTTATCTTACACCAAACACGCATATTACACGCATGCTATACGCATGTGCTTGGAGAGTAACCAATCATATTCCAGTATAAAACAAATTCAAAGATCTGGACTTTAGACGACAATACACAATGAACAATGCACAATACAATAGCACAGCTTGGTTAATTTTGAATCGCTAAGGCAGCTTAAAATTTTGGCGCGTGAGCTTTGTGTGTTTCTTCAGTTACCTGTGCCTGAGTCGATCTGATTTTCTTCAAATTTGATGCGCTTCATCGTACTTCAACAGTTACCACAATATGGCAAGTTACCTCGCAAGTTTCAACGAATTATGCCTCAAATACATCGTCGCGTCAACTTTCCTGGTTGTTCTTCACTGGAATCCACGCCAAGTCGTTTAGAGAGAACTTCTCAAGACTGCACCATTTGTGCGAATATTTATGACAGCAGTAGGAAGAAGGAAATACTGAAGAGTCACCTCCAAGTACCAACAGACCAATGTGAACTATGACGAAACAGTTTATGGCTAAACAAGCTGCTTAATTCAACGAGCAGACTGAGCAATTGTTGAAATTAATTCAAGAAGGGGCGAAGGTAAACAAGATTTCCGAGGGCATTTCTATTTAAACGGTAAGTGCAACGTTTATAAGCTTTCTCTCTTTACTCTTTTTCGATTGTTATTACTAACATTTTGAAAAGGTACAGTTTCTCATCATGACTGAAAGCCGTGTTTCCATTTACAATGTAAATAATATAATACGTTCGCCTGGGTCTCTACAGTTATAGAAACACTTGTGAAAGATTGGGAGAACTTGAAATCGCAGTGGACAGTTGCACCTCGGCCTATTTCTCATTCTCCAAAACTTTCACTCGTGTTTCCTCAGTTTGTAAAATATTTTAAAAAATAGTGTTGATTATGGGCACAGCTATTTCAAAAAAACAAAAAAGCAGTTCCTAATAATTAAGGAACAAAACATCTAACCAGGATCAGTGAGCTGAAGTAGACTGAATTCAGTAAGTATTTTAGAAATATATACACTATCATACATTAAGTACTCTGGCTTTTGAATAATTTCTACAGATAAGCATTTCCAAACTGTTCCATTTATTGTACAGTATACATACAAACTTTATATTGTTATTTAACCCCCAAAATCTGTCTATGTTATTTTATTACCTGAGGCCGGTTGTTTGAAACATGGATACCAACTTATTTGGTGGATAAGACTTATCCAGTTGATTCATTTTTCATTCATTCAATACTGTAGTTATCTGAGAAAAAAATAGCAGTTGAATATGTTGTTGAAAACATGGGTGGTGATATTAATTCACTTGCTATTTTTCTCAGATTGTCATTCAGTGGATAGAAAATATACTCACTGGATAGGATATAACAATTTGATAAGCTATCCAGGCTTTGAATATAAACCAACTACAGTTTATTTTACTTTGTTTAATGCCAGCTGATTATATTTGTCAAGGGGGAACCCGCTCGATAGTCTAAATTGTGAGAAATTGCATTATTTTCACATAGAATATTTTGCAATGCATAGTTCTATGGTAGTCTTGATTATTGAAAAGTTTTATACCTACAATTTGACCTGAATGGAGAAATTGTGTTTCCAATAAATCCCCAAAACCTAATTTACATAAAACCTGCCAGTTATACAATATACATAATTTCTCAGGATATGCAAATGCTACAAGTATAACACTTTTAATAATCAAGACGCCCATTAGAGCTATGCAATGAACTAGAATGAAGCTCAGATCTGCATTATAAAATTTTCAATATAAAAATAATGCAATTTCGCATGATTTAACTATCGAGCCACCTTAAGTCAACGAACAGTGCTGTAACTATGCTGTATTGCTTTTGTTTTTCTATATTTAATGACTTGTCTCTCACTGTATTTAATATTTTTTACAGAAACGAAGAAAAAGAAAAAATTTGCTTGGCAATTCCACATTGATTACAAGCCACCCTGCATGGGTTGTCAGGCAGTGATAAATGTGTAAAAAACATTGAACTTACATGTGCTTTAACATTTTTAACATTAAGGAAATTGGTTCTGCATTGCACACAGTGCATGAAAGGAATTTAGTGTCAGTTGTTTAAAAAACTATACTAAACTTAGCATGAATAACTTCACTTTTATTAACTGTTTTATTAAATGGCATTTTGAAATGGAATTTTGTGCGCCTAGTGTCACATTGGAGCAGTTTCAATCGATCTCAGAAGAGGAAGTGCGCGAGGTTATCATGGGTTACCTCTAATGCCTTTTGTGACCTTGATCCCATTCCAACATGGCTACTGAAACAGTGTTGTGGTGTACTAACACCAGTCATCACACAAATGGTTAATTTATCTCTACAAGAAGGGTATGTTCCCGATAATTGGAAGATTGCAATCGTCCTTCCTATACTGAAAAAACTGGGACTTGATTTGATTTTTAATAACTTCCGACCAGTTAGTAATCTACCTTTTGTGGCTAAGGCGATTGAGAAGGCTGTGATTACACAGTTATTTACTCATTGTGCAAGTAATGCTCCTCTGCCAGAAAATCAGTCTTTTTTTCAAAAATGTTTTGGTTTTTTGGTACTACTTTACTGTTAAATCCTTTCATTTCTATGAAAGTGGTCTTTGTTTTACAGGCTGCACCTGGATTTTTATTATTTGACCAGCAACAAATTCAACAGACTGGCTTTACTCTGATGCCCACACAACAATGGCTCCGAGTGCAGGTGAGTTGTCTACCAAACCTAACATCGAACCATTGCCTGTGCATATTGAAGCAAATTTAGGAAATATGTATTGTTGGTCACTAGTGTAAAATTTAAAATTGACAAGAAGTTGTTAAAAAATTACTTTAATTTAACCTCAAACAACTGACTCCAGAAGAGATTATTTTGTATATGATACCATATTACACTATGTTACATTATATTATATCATACAGGTATATTACTGTATATCAAGTATATTATATTAATTCATAATAAATGTCTATATTTGGTTTGGATGTGCGCTTGCTCCTCGTTTACTAGCAACGCAAACAAATACGATTCGTGAGCAAATATAAGTAAATAAAGTATTTACGCTATTTTTATACATTTACTTCATTTTCACTACATTTGAGAATAAAGGCAAACATAACGTTTGACAATATTTATCATTTCCCTAAATGAGGGCAAATATGGTTTTTACTTTATCATTTGCTGTGAAGTAAATTCATGACAAATGTCTATATTTGGTTTGGATTTGCACTTGGTGTTAAAGGAGCTATGTCACGATCTGCCTGGTTACTCACCTAAGCGTACTTTTTAGTGCAAAGTTTTTTAAACTTTGCAGTATTGTGATGAGTGGCGAAAATTCACACGATAGTCAACCGTAGTGTTAACACCGAGGGGTGGCAACATTATTATTTCGTGGTGTTTTGACTTCAATTTACTTTATATTTGTCTCGAATATATAATATGTGTCCCCCGGTTTTATGTTAACATGCTACTGCGCACGCGCGAGCTGAAATTTCGATTTATCGAAATGGCCGACCCAAGGAGCGAATGAGCGATATATTCTTCTCAAAACAGGGATTTTGTGGACTTACAGTATTATGTTGAAACATAATTTTGTTCCTTGGCCATTTATTGGCTGTATAATTGTAGCCTTGGAGAAATTTGGTGCTGTTCCAATAATATGAATTGTCAAAATTAAGACCATTTGAAACTGCCTGAATAATTATATTTATTTATTTACATCACTTCATTCAATACATCACTTCATTCAATACTGAATATTATAGACTGAGCTGAATAGACTTATTGAATACTATTAGCCCATGTTCCTTCACTAGAGATATTAATTTTTGTGATGTAAATATCAGACTATCAATGTTAACCCAGGGTGCGGGAACACTGATGGGATATTGACTGATTGACTTTTTCCGAGACCGGGAATTTTTATTTTTTTAAAGATCGAGGGATAGGATTTTTGACACATAAAAATAATTTTAATATTAACTACTTAATGACCAAGAATGAGGTCTTTATGGTGAAATATCTAATCGATATCTTGCTGTATTGGCCGAGCAATAGTGGCCAAGGTTTGGTATTTTACTGTAAAGACCAAATAGTCGAGGTAATTGAGTAGTCCATTATATGGCACTTTTTATTACAAAATCAATCTTGTATTTCTTGTTCTTTGTACTTCGCTTAATTTAACGTCATCAAAACACTGGACTAGGCAATAGTGGCCAAGGTTTAGTATTTTACTGTAAAGACCAAACAGTTGAGGTTATTGAGTTGTCCATTATATGGCACTTTTTATTACAAAATCAATCTTGTATTTCTTGTTCTTTGTACTTCGCTTAATTTAACGTCATCAAAACACTGGACTAGCATTATTTTCTGTTGTTTCTTTCTATATTGTTCATCGTCATTTAATTTATTTTCATAATTTTTCAGCAATAACTTTCTTATTAGGATGTTGTGTTTATTCCCAATAATCATAGGGCATTAGCCCGTGAAATTTTATCCATAGACATAGTTGTCATAATTTTCTGTCCAACTTATCACCTTTATCAACCTGCAGCTTTATAAGCAAGCAATCTTTAATCCTGCATAGCATTAAACTTAATTTATGTCATGCATTATGCTACTAGTGTTTTATTTAATATGATATATAATTCTATAAAACTTTGCACTGTCCTTGGGACCTAGTTTATTTTTGATTCGGAATCCAAAATCAAAGCGAAGCGAAAGCTAAACGATTTATTCGATTAGTATTTGTTATTTTCATGTTGGTGGGTTATTTTTGGACGAGTTATAAGTAAAGCATAATGACAATTTAATGTCTAAACGGGAAGGAGCTGGAAGGCCACGCGGATTGCCGTGTACTATCTTGAACAAGAGGCTAAAATTAGTGCTGGCTGATTAACCAGGCAAATCGTGACATAGCCCCTTTAAATTTGGTGTAAAAACGGTATTCACCTCATTAACTAACGAAGTAAATCCAATGCAAACATGCAAATCCGATTGTTGATCAAACATGAGTAAATAAGGTATTTACGCTATATTTACTACATTTACGAATAAAGGCATACATAACATTTGACAATATTTACCACTTGCTTAAATGAGCGCAAATATGGTTTTTACTTCGCATTTACTTTGAAGTAAATTCATGACAAATGTCTATATTTGGTTTGGATTTGCATTTGGTGTTAAATTTGACGTAAAAACGGTATTCACCTCGTTTACCAGCGAAGTAAATCCAATGCAAACACCATATCCGATTTTGAGCAAATTCGCGTAAATCTGACTAAATACGGTATTCACGATATATTTCCCTCGTATTTACTGCTGTCGTAAATTAATTTTTTCGTGCAGTGAATATGGCCGGAAATAAAACTAGCTGTAAATGAAAATACACATTGCAGTAGTGCTAAATGAACTTTATTTCAATTACGACAGTTTTCTAGCATTTTGACAAATCGAATGATTCCCACAAAGTCTCCTATAACAGATCTTACATAAAGCAGAATCTATTAGGACAACATACTCGCTGTTAATGTCCCAAATCAGGCAGAAAAGACAAGTACACGTTGTATAGTAGAGGTAAATGAACTATATTTCTAAATATATGGCAATATTCTAACAAATAGGATAAATTTCTATAAATTCCATGCAAAGTATTATACAATAGATTCAGTATACTATATATATGTCTCATATAATAAGTTTGGGCTGCTGTGGTGTACATAAAAAGAGAAGATTATTAATTAAAAATCAATATTGGTCATGAGGAACACCAATATGGCTGTCAAGTATTGAGAGCGCTCCTTCAAACACTGCCTTAGGATAAGAAATAGTACTTCTCAAATTTATCAAATATTCATGGCGTCAAGGGAATAGGACTTTTTGTCTTTCTGTATTATTTTTTGACAGAAACAGATCAGAGTTATTTAAAGTAAATGCATCAATTGCAATCGCTTCGTTAGAGTAAGTGTTTTTGTGAAATGGCTATTGACTGGCGTTGGGTGAATAGTGAATTCGTTCTTGATTTTCTTCTACAAAGTTTGAAGAAAGAAAGAGTGAGTATATAGATGACAGTAGATACATTCAAATATTGATTAGGGATACAAGTATCTTTAAGAAGTTTACGAAATAGGTGGGAAAAACTATCTTGCAAACGATGTGTATCAGACTGTCATATGATATGTAATTACCGCTTCTTCGAGAATAACAATGAAATGGTAGAGTTGAAATCATATGATTACTTTCCTAAATGGCTACGTTAATTTATCGCGTTTATTGCGATAAATGCCCTAATAACTGGACGACGTCTTTCAGACGGGCTTGTCGAACATCTTCGTTTTGTGAGGAACAATAATTTTTGACAAACCTGTAGCCCTCCATTTCAATAGCTCTGACCATTTGGTTTCAGATATGAAATTATGTGCCATCCTTCCCATCTCAGGTGGTAACGATAACCACATGCAAGCAACAAAAGAAGCGACTCATTTTTAAACTAAGCATCACACATCTCGATGGCCTTAACGAAGGTTTTTCTTTTATTTAACTTTCCTACAAGTTTTTTTTAAATTTTAGTTTGGGACGAATTTATTATTAGCTCATGCATTTACATCCCTTTTCAAGTTTTTATTCCTTGAGTATTGGACCTGTCATTGCACCCTTGACTACGGTAGTTCTACCGCTTCCTAATTCTGCTTGCTGATCGACTGTAAAATTAGCAACTGATTTAACATTTTCACATTTCATTAATTATTAGTTTGTTTATATCCCGTGTATTTGATTGGCTACTTTCTACTTGTGATACCCTTTTAAACACGAAATATCATCAACTGGGATATTCTATTTATGGATTTTTTGAAGAAAGTTAAGGAAAAAACTTAATTTTCTTCAAAAACCCGACTCATTTGGGTTAAACGTCTGTTTTATATTTAATTTTGGCCTATTGAATCCCGGAGAACTAAATATCACTGACCGTCTCTGCCAAAAGCAGGACGACTCACAATTTTGCAGTGTGGTAAATTTTGAAAAATATTTAGTGTCAACACTATGTGAGGTAAAAGTAGTGCACACACACACAACTGGTGGTAAATGGCCTATTTTTTAAATTTGGGTCAGAAAATGGGATGTAATATTTCGTATTACGAAAAATCATGTAAAAATGACAAAATTACGGGAATTACGGCTTTCGAACTGTCGCAAATCTATTCCGTTGAAGTTCGTGGTGAAAAACATGTGCAGTTAATATTAGTAACATATGCCTGATTAAACTAACTGTTCTTATATAAACAGTTAATTTAATCGAATGAAATGCCAAGTATTAGCTTTAACTTGTACTAATTAATCCATACTTCACCAGCATTACCATGCACGGCCACTTATTAATTATAATATAATATAACGTGTAGCTTTAATAACTCTGCGCAACTGCTTCCATAGCTCAATGGTAATAGAGCAATGGACTAGCTTTCCAACCAGAATGCTTGTAACACTCTAAATTTTCAATCACCAAAAATCCCTAGTGAAGAAAAATTTGTTAAACTTATCTGTTCACTGTTCATTTGTATGCAATCAACACACTAAACAAATGCAATGCTCATGTTTGTAAATATTAAGTACAATGTCATCAGGATCATCACTGAGATCGTCATCGTCAAGAAGTGAAATATACGACCTGTAATATTGAATATATTAAAACAATAAAATTCATTTACTAAAAATGTCTGTTATTTGCTGTTTTTCACAATGTCCTCCTTTAGATGTTTCGATTAAGTATTACACATTAAAATAATTTGTTAATACTTAATTGAATAGCTATTAGTATAAACCTATAACCAATGAACAGCCATTACAAAGCCTACATTCTTGTTCGCTGATCTACAGTACCGTCACCGTCTATTAGTGAAAGACAACTAGTAGCAAAAGGAGTTGCTTTTCAAAGCATCTTGAAGAGGTTTAATGCGAGTTTCTCGATAATTTGTTTCAAATAATATTTTTTCCGGCTAGTAGATTTATACTAAAACTCTCGATAGCCCACGTTGTTTATGATCAATAGGCAACTACAGTATAGTACACTCCACTGCGTCGAATATCATAGACAACATGGACTCACTGTCTAATTGTTAAATGGACAAATCCTACACATTGTCTACTTGTTAATTACAGTGCCTCATCGGCACACGCTGGATGGGAAAGCAGCTAAAAAATCAAAATTTGTTGGAAATTATGATGGTTGCAACAGTTTCCATATTTCATCTTGCAGTATGCTACTCAGATAACAGTCAACCAAATTTCAACTTGCTGAATCAAAAGTTACACGCCATTTTGTTATTGAGGCTTTGCATGATCAATTGATCACATAACTGAATTTTATTTTGGTCACACAACAATGCAAACCCTATATCACAAAATGGCTTTTAGCTTTTGTTTGATTAAGTTGAACTTTGGTTAACTTCTATTTAGTGTTATACGCGCAGAATATCCTACAAGTTGAAATTGAGAAAATGTTGCCACCATATCACTTCTGAAAATTTGGGTTTTTCAGGAGCTTTTACGGCCACAGTGCTTATGGTTATATTTTAACAATATACAGTGTGTAGATAATTATTTTATGGTTTATTTCTAGGTACACACACTGTAAATTCAAAAGAGTCATTTTGACTCATTTGAAGGAGTCATTTTTTTTACTCCAGGACGACACCTTCAAAGAGTCATTTTGATTCCTTTTGGGCCTACTCCTTTAAAGATTCATTTCCACCCTTTACAAGAGTCATTTTGAATCCTCAAAAAGTCGTTTAGAAATGACTCTTGGAAGAGCTTAAATGCAAATTAACTCTTCTTTTGGGTCATTTTTACTCTTTGTAGGGTCAGACGACACCTTTGACCCTTCTTTTGGGTCATTTTTACTCTTTGTAGGGTCAGACGACACATTCGAAGGAGTCATTTTGACCCTTCGTTTGTATCATTTTTACTCTTTGTAGGGTCAGACGACACCTTTGAAGGAGTCATTTTGTCCCTTCTTTTGGGTCATTTTTTACTCTTTTGACCCCAAGGAGTCCACTAAAGTTTCATTCTGACCCCATATTTGGGTCAAAACAACTCTTAGAGTCCAACCACTCCCTCAAGCGTCAAAATGACCCTTCGAGGAATGGTGCTGACATGACTCATTGGGGTCAAAACGACTATTTTGAATTTACAGTGCACGTATCGTCAATAAACTATTTGACAAACTTATTTGACTAACTTATTACAGACAACTGTAATAACAGTATTGGTATTGGGTATTAACAGTATTGGTTTACCTATAACGAGTAGAGTTAGACTCTACAAATGCCCTGGGGATGGTCAATGTTGGAATTAACTCGTGCATAATTAATACTAACAATGTTAATTATTCGGATTAATGTTAATTAAATAAACGCTAAATTTTCAAATTCACATCGCTAATTTGCAAGTGCATCGTTAATATCCGATAATAAGGTATAAGGTATGATGAATCACTTACCTGCCTCGGACTCCATGTAGAAACGATTCTAACTTTACCCACTAGTCCGTCATCAGTCAATTTCGATCGAGCTGGCCCTCTTGGGATGGAAAAAATATGTCGGTGACGGGCCCGACCATTCCTCATTTCCATCTCGACCGTCTGGAATGCAAACGACATCTTTGCTCCAAGTCTTCGTTCGGCCAATGCTACGCCGTGCTTGATGATGACGAAGGAAACGTGTGATACCGAAACGGCAACCTCACCTGAGTTCTTGTACTTGACGGTTATATCCCCGGAGATTAAACCTGAACCACGTGTTTTGGACTATTAGTTATTGAATGAGATAGATAAAATATCTACGAGTGCATACTTTGAGGAGTTATAAACAGAATAAACAAAGAATAAAGGAACTTATTACAAGTTATACTCACGTTATCTCCAATTATAGCACAACACATCTTTCGCCTTTCAACACGTTTCCCCCCTCGTAATGATGTGACAATACATTCTTGCAAAGTTCAATCTACAAAAACTGCAACAGCAAAAAATTAAATCCTGTACAAGACATTTCATTGCTCCAATATACCTCGTCATCATAATAATTTAAACAAATACCAAAATTTAAAGTACCTCGGCACTTGTACTTAAATCATGACGAACTGAGTCCACCCTGTTATGTAGTTCGGCCAGACGTATAGTGCATCCTGCTCAGACATTTCTGTCAAAAAATGGGATTTTTATTTTACATATGTAACCAAAAGTGATATCTAAAACATAAACCGTATCTGAAAATGTGCAAATTGGTTAAACACCTTTGATGATGGCTATCAGAGGCTTTGGAAAGCTGCTCTGTCGTTCCAACATTTCACTTTTAAGCGAATTTACAAATAATGGTTCCAGGAGTCTCACTAAATTGCTCCCTCGTGGCTCAATCATGATATGCGTCAGCACTTTAAAAGTATGAGATATAGATAAAAGTCAATTTACATGATATGAAAATAATTATTGCTTGAAATACTTCATATTTGAAAAATAATAGTGTAAACTTTGCATCAATTGTAGTTGTGGTAGACTTATTCCCGTAATTTTATCATTTTTTACATGATTTTTCGTTAACTGGATAGCATGCCAGTTTAATATGAAATATGACATTACATATCTGACACAAATTGACAAAATAGGCCATTTGCCACCCGTTTTGTGTCTGTGCACTACCTTGAACTCACATAGTGTTGAAACTAAATGATTTTTCAAGAATATTTCTGCACTGCAAAATTGTGAGTCGTGCTGGTTTTGGCAGAAACGGTCAGTGATATTTAGTTCTCCAGGATTCATTTTGACCGAAACTAAATATAATATAGATGTTTATCTCAAATGAGCCGGATTTTTGAAGATATTTAGGTTTTTTCCTTAATTTTCTTCAAAAAATCTAGAAATAGAATATCCCAGTTGATAATATTTCGTGTTTAAAAGGGTATCAAAGCAAATGAAATGTGAAAATGTGAAATCAGTTGCTATGTTTATAGTCGATCAGCAAACAGAATGAGGAAGCGAGAGAACTACTGTAGTCAAGGGTACAACGACAGGTCCAATACTCAAGGAATAAAAACTTGAAAAGGGATGTAAATGCATGAGCTAATAATAAAGTTCCTCCCAAACTAAAATAAAAAAAACTTGTAGGAAAGTTAAATAAAAGAAAAAACGTTCGTTAAGGCCATCGGGATGTGTGGTGCTTATAGTTTTAAAATGAGACGCTTCTTTTGTTGCTTGCATGTGGTTATCGTTACTACCTGAGATGGGAAGGATGGTACAGAATTTCATGTCTGAAACCAATTAAATGGTTAGAGCTATTGAAATGGCGGGTTACAGGTTTGTCAAAAATCATTGTTCCTCACGAAACGAAGATGTTCGGCAAGCCCGTCTTAAAGACGTCGTCCAATTTCACCGATGTATATATTAGGGCATTTATCGCAAGAAATGCGATAAATAAAAGGTAGCCATTTAGGAAAGTAATCATATGATTTCAACTCTACCATTTCATTTTTCTTCTCGAAGAAGCGGTAATTACATATCATATGACAGTCTGATAAATAGCGTTTACTATATATTTCTGCCCACCTATATCGGAAACTTCTTAAAGATACTTGTATCCCTAACCAATATTTGAATGTTTCTACTGACATCTATATACTCACTTTTTCTTTCTTCAAAATTTGTAGAAGCAAATCAAGAACGAATTCACTCTTCAACCAACGTCAGTCAATAGCCATTTCACAAAAGCACTTACTCTAATGAAGCGATTGCAATTGATGATTTACTTAAATTAACTCTGATCTCTTTCTGTCAAAAAATAATAAAGAAAATCAAAAAGTCCTATTCCCTTGACTCTATGAATATTTAAAACATTTTAGAAGTACTATTTCTTATCCTAAGGCAGTGTTTGAAGGAGCGCTCTCGATACTTGACGGCCATATTGGTGTTCCTCATGACCAATATAGATTTTTAATTAATTAATTAGCTTCTCTTCTTTATGTACACCACACCAGTCCAAACTTATTATATGAGACATATATATTACACTGGACCTATATTGTATAAGACTTTGCATGGAATTAATGGCAATTTATCCGATTTGTTAGAATATTGCCATATATTGAGAAAGATAGTTCATTTACCTATACTACAACGTGTTCTTGTCTTTTCTGTCTGATTTGGGTATTAACAGCGAATATGTTGTCCTAATAGATTCTGCTTTATGTAAGATCTATTATAGGAGACTTTGTGGAAATCATTCGATTTGTGAAAATATTATAAAATTTCCGTAATTCAAATAAAGTTCATTTAGCAATACTGAAAGGTGTATTTGTGATTTACAGCGAGTTTTATTTCCGGCCATACTGTACCAGCGATATCCATGCTGTAATAAAAGGAAAGTAAAAAAGTAGAGTGCTGCGTAGGCAATGTTTTGGATATAGTAAAGCAAAAAGGTGTGAAATTGCCGAGTTCTTTATCAATGACGTTTCGAACCGAGCACTTCATCAGCGCAAGACGTGATGAAATGAAATAAATAGGGCTAATATGTTGTGAAGTTTGGAATACTGTTTACTCTTAGGTGAGTTATAAGTGACAAACCAAATATCAAGCACTGCAATATTATTTTGTTCAATAAACCTATTACCAGTATGACTATGACGTCAAACAGGTAGTAGCGCCATTCTTTTCAAAACGCGGTCGTGCATGAGGAGATCCGAAGAAATACTCTTCAATAAATCCTGCACCATATCATGAAATTCATTTTTTTCTTAACTTTTACTACAAAGTTAGATGATATCTCTTTCGGAGGAAAATAGAACCTCAAAAGGAATAGTTGATCTTTAAATCAGTTGCTATTTTTACAGTCGATCAGCAAACATAATGAGGTAGCGGGAGAAATACTGTAGACAAGGGTGAAATGATAGGTCTAATACTCAAGGAATGAAAACTTGAAAAGGGATGTAAATGCACAAATTAGTAATAAAGTTCCTCGCAAACTAAAATAACAAAAACTAGTAGGAAATTAAATAAAAGAAAAACGTTCCTTAAGGCCACGGGATGTGTGGTGCTTCGTTTAAAAATGAGCTGCTTATGTTGTTGTTTGTTGTTATCGTTACCACCTGAGATGGGAACGATGGTACAGTCTTTCATGTCTGAAATCAAATGGTTAGAGCTATTGAAATGGCGGGCTACAGGTTTGTCAACATCATTGTTTCACACGGAACGACGTTGTTCATCAAAAAACTCGTCTGAAAGACGTCGTCCAGTTTCACCGATGTACATTTTAGGGCATTTATCGCAAGAAATGCAATAAATGATGTTGGAGGACGTGCATTAAAAAGTATGACTGATAGTGTGGTCGGCTTTAGGGACAGTAATGACGCATTTACAACCACTTGGATGTCAAAGATCAAATCATTGTGATCGGTAGATAGGTCCATTGTATTGGAGAGAATTGAATAAGACCATCGGTAATGCACAACAATTCCGGAGAGTTAGTGATCTACCATTCAGTATATTGTTATTTAGTGTAGATAATTGTTTATCTGATGCAGGAAATTATTATTTAAATCAACGAAACGGTGGTTATTCAGAATTGACAAGTCGAAGTCGTTATCCTGATCGAAATAATTAGTTAAATGCGCTGCAATAACCATTGAATAATCAGGTAATACTAATTACGAAATGAGTCGAAATAGACGATTGAAGCATTATTAGAAGCTATAGGATTCCATGTACCGTAGCGTACACAAAGTCGTACCTCGTCTGGTATCCCATATCATGGCTGAAGTTTCATTTAAGTCCCAATATGACGTCACATAGACTATCGATAGTAAAATTCGAAATTAAAATTAATCAGCTGTTAGTTCTAAAATCGTAAGAGTTATGGTTAGGATTAGGTTTAGGGTTACGATTAGGATAAGGTTTGGGGTTAGGACTATGTTTTGAATTCGGGATACTAATATGAAACGTTAAACGAAATCACGTAATGTTGGAAGTGAATCAACGGCAATATGATTGAAGTTTGTTAGGAGACTTTCCATTTGTCTGTGAATTCCAAATTCTTATAGTTGTACACAGCGTTAATAATTGTGGTCAAAATGGTAGAAAACTGAGGATAGAAATAAAAAAAATCCGATTTAAATCACTCCACTTACTTTGAGAATTGAAAAACAAAATATCACCAATTGCTGTGGGGTGTTATTTGCATATTTATGGTTCGGTCCACCATTAATTAAAAGATTGAGACATTCTGGAGCCACATTATAAGTTTACTATACATATTTTCAAACCCAAGATGGTCATGATACAGGAAGTTGATAGATTAACACGAGAAGTTCTTTCTGGTTGATGCATAGAAAAATGGAAGGTTCTGCAGAGAATATTTACTTCTATTTAAATGATACGGACATATGGCTATTAGATTGCTCCCTTCTCCTCAAACACCCAACATCGTCGACCATAACGTCAAGGACATTGTCAAGAATACAAGTGGTACTGTGACAGCAATCTTTCTGGGTCGGTTACAATTTCCTCGAGGAACTTGTAAATGCAAATTGCCAAGTCGCGCCCAAAAGAACATCCGGTCAAAAGAACAACGAAAACATCGCGCCCAAAAAAACATCCGTCAGTTTGACTGTAGTAAAGCAGTTACCAACAGTGTTGAAGTCAGTACTGCAAAAATGGAAGAGGAAGAACATGTTTACTGTGATGAGATTTCGGACGTGGCTACTCGTCAAATACTGAACATCGTCGACCATAGCAGCAGTCAAGCACGTCGTCAAAAATCTTTTACAGGAGCACAAGTTGTACTGATGATAGCTGTCGCCATTTTTGCCACCTTGTCGATTGTGTTTATGACGTTTTACTTTGCCAAACCTTGTGTTTGCCTGAACAGCAACCAGAACTGCAGCCTTGTGAGCAACGGTAACGAAACAGGTTAGTATGAGGTAAAAATTCTAAATCCGCTAAGACCATCGAAACCTAAGTAAACCAACACCAACAACAACATAGACGATCGACTTCAAACTTAATTCTTCTACTGATATTCGTATTTTCAAGCAACATACCATTACCATTATAAAACAGAACAAACCAATGTTTCTGCAAGCCAATGACTTGCCAGAAATTAAATAAAGGAAAAGCTGTCAGTGTGGCCGTTTGGATGGATGGTATACCAAGGTTAATATCGAGACATCATGTCTTTCACGTCGGTTACGGCTACCATTGCCATATGAGATGGGAATAGGAGTGCACAGATTAGTTTCATGTCTGGCGGTGCGATTAGCACTGTTCAAATGTCGCGCAACAGACGGGTTTATTGACATCATTCATGAAGCGACGATGTTTGACAAACATAACGTCAAACAGTCTAAAACGTTAGCGTATTGATGAAATAGTGTGTAGGAAGTCTAACGTTTTTAGCGAAGGCCTTTCGTCAGTTAGTGAAATGTAAATGGTGTCTTAAACATTCTTTCGGCAATACACTATACACCAATTCCTTTCTAGTTTTCGCTTTGTACTTCTAAACTACCTGCGCAGCACAACAAATTTTCATAATTTAAACATAACGGCGGTCAGTTTCATATGAAGTTAACTCGAAATACGTGTACTCAAAAAACCCTCGCCCGCTTACTGTTTGAAGCCTTCACAGCTTAGTTGTGTTATTATCGGGCCTCCCCTGGGGGGAGAGCACGAGTCTTAAAAAGGGCTCTGTTTATTTGGCAATGTCGCGAAATGGCAATTCTTGCATCATCCCACTTGGGTCTGGGTGCGAGATCGATCTGAACCACCGCATATATTTATGCGCCATTGTCATATTTTAATATTCATCTGGTTACCTTTCCTCGAGTGTTCTTCACTGAAAATATTTGATGTGGCTGGCAGTATCTTGATCTCACGATGCTTACAATCGCACACGCCGATCGCCGAAGACCTACGGCTACACTAAAAGATAACGAGCGATTTCGACACGGTTGGGCCTTGGTGGTCTCTGTCTGCGATCTCGATATAAACCGTACACTGAAAATGCCGTACCTGTACGCTGTGTACTCGATTAAACCTATGTTTAACAATTTAATATGAAACTCAACGTATGAATGCTGTGTGAAAATGTGTTAACTGTTCTGAGGTAACTGTAATATGTTTTATAAGCTTTGTTGCCTGCATTGTTTATTGTTTATAAAACTCAACATATGAATATTGAATGCTGTGTGAAAATATGTTAACTGTTCTGAGGTAACTGTAATATGTTTTTGAAAATATGTTAACTGTTCTGAGGTAACTGTAATATGTTTTTGAAAATATGTTAACTGTTCTGAGGTAACTGTAATATGTTTTTGAAAATATGTTAACTGTTCTGAGGTAACTGTAATATGTTTTATAAGCTTTGTTGCCTGCATTGTTTATTGTTTATATGTCTATATACAAAATAAAGTCGATGCTAATCAACAGTTTATTGTTTCATACACAATATATAAACCTTCGACATTATAATTATTTAGAGATTTTAGAGCAACCTTTCAAAAGTGTCCACTTTTGAATTCTATAATTGCTTCTCGAATAAACCTGTTTCACTTGATATGTGTAAGCTTAAATGGGCCTCCAAAATGTGCTGGTTATCAATAAGTCTGTATCGATCAACTCTCTGACACCCATACCAACTATCAAGATCAAAGAGTAAAGAGTTTGTTATTTGCTGGTTTACCAATGACAGCTGTTGCCATGTATACTTTCCATTGTTACAACAGTTACTTGGTCTGCACAGACAGATACAAACTTTTCATACTGATTTTTGGCTAGTTTCATGATTACTATAGCTGTATATGAACTAGGCAAGCTGTACATGCAGGAGGCAAGCTCGCTCTCTAATCGAGATAGTAATAATAGTCCTGATATTACAGTACATGAGACAGGCTAGCCCACATGCCAGACTTGCTAACAAGCACACCATTTGCCAACTGTTACTTGGTCTGTACAGCCAGATACATTTTTGATATTACATGAAGCGAGCTGGCCCAATAATAAATGTGCTAAATTTATGAATATGTTTACTGGCTCAAAATGTTGACTTCACAAAGAAATAAAGATTTTGAATTATATTTCTTTGAGCTGTTTTGCTTATGATGTCTTGCTACTGCCAGCTAAATGGTTTGATTTAAATGCACTTGTCACTGGAAACCCCAGGTAAGTATGAGAGATTAGACTTATCAAGAAACAAATCTAAGAAAATGCCCCACCTACAGTATAGGGGAAAATAACATCCTAAACCCCACCTACAAGTCACCTTCGGAGTTTCCTTGGGTGCCGTAGTGGTTTCCAGTGACAAGTACTGAGAACAATATAACTGATTTAATACTTGCTCAAACTGAACCTGTTTGCGGGACTGGCCAGATGAATTGTTGTTACATGAGCACAGGCCGGGCTTGCTTGCCAGGTTGACCCTGTTGACTAGAACTGGATTAGGTCAGCAAACTGGATGGCTCATTTGGTGGGGCAGACTTCTCAGTAAGCCAGCTTGGATACTGAGCGAACTCACCTTCATATAATCAAAGCCGTTGGCCAACAATACGTTATGGGTTTGCAATGATGGAAAATTTAACCACCCCTGCACTGACAGCTGTATCATTACATGTACCATTGTACCTACAACTATAGATTTGTGTATATTGAATTCAAATCACTGAATTTGCCTACAATGTCTTTCAACAAGCCACTACGGCACAACCTCAAGTAGCCCGAGTTAACGCCTAGCGGGCGTCTTGTTTTACTAATAAATAGATAAGCCATTAATTCGTCAATCGGAATGAATATTCTCTGGACAGAGCCATTAAATGATCAATATTGTGTTGTCTGAATTTCATTGCAAATTCAGTGACAGCATCTTTTTCACTAAGTTGAATTTCTATCCCACTCGATATCGCCAAAAATCCATCAAAACTACTATCAATAATTTCATCCAAAGACGACGAATTGCCTGCATCTGCATCTAACCTTATATTAACAACCCCCCAAAGGCCTGTCATATATTTCCTACCTAAAATTCATAAAACCTAACAACTTTTCCGCTTGTAGTTGCCCCACCGAGCTCATTTCCAGTTTACAAGACAACGTTATGTATCCTTTGGTTAAGAAGTTACCTTCTTATATCAAAAATACTAAACATGCCTTGCAAATTTTCGACCATTTACGTTTCAGTAGATCCGATCAATTTTTTGGGCAATATTTGGGAAGACAACGCGAAGCGGCCATCGGTGATTTGTGATCTTACGAACTACATAAACAAGTTTTTACGAAGCATATACGCGTTTGCGTAATATAATAGGCGCGCGCGTGTTATGTATTTAGACTCGCTAATTCCAAATCTGATTTCAGAATTGAAAACGGTTAAATATTGATCGAGATAACGTTTAAAATAATATACGACGAAGCGGTCTCCCGATTGCCGACTAATTTCTAAGTACATAAACCATTTAACGAATGGTATGCACGTTCTCGTAATATAAAAGCACGTATGTTATGGACTCGCTAATTCCAAATCTGTTTACATAGTTGAAAACGATTGAATATTGGCCGAGATAACCTTCAATATCTACGTGCTATTTGTTTAATATCTGCAGACAATAAAATTATACACGGCGATTAGCGAGTCCATAACATACGTGCCTTTTATATTACGAGAACGTGCATGCCATTCGTAAAATGGTTTATGTACTTAGAAATTAGTCGGAAATCGGGAGACCGCTTCGTCGTATATTATTTTGAACGTTATCTCGATCAATATTTAACCGTGGGACCATGGGGAAACGAAACACTAGGGGGGGGGGGGGTGGTAGGCGGGTGACGTTTTATTGCGGAACGTATTTCTAGTTTATATATACATCAAGGTTTGGACGTTCTTGATTACTTTATACCGTTTTTGCGGCTAGCATTGTTAAGATATGTTTTATTCTCGCATGCCAGCATTTTGAAAGGAGCTCCCTTCGAGCTTTTATTAAACAAACATTTTGCCTTTAGAATATAGAGCTTTTCTTCCAAACAAAGACAGCACCTCTTTGATCATTCCGGTATCCACTTAGTTGTTTGATAATTCACCATTTTAGCTAATAGATCAGACAAAATGTATTTTCAGAGTTCTGTTTCATTAATGTGCTTTTCAGCGCGGAAGGATTTTTTGTGATTAATACTGTATCTTAGCTTAAAAGTGGTGCTAGTTATACCAGTATATGTCAAGTAGTTCTGTTGTCCGGGATTGTTAACTTCGGCTAGGTGCCGGTTGATTATATTTCTCATGTTCTCCATACGGCTATAGCTGACCTTGAAAATTTCGAGTGTTGGAATATATACATTTTAAGACCAAACTGGGACCTGTAATTTAATCGAGTGAAATGCCAAATATTACTTGTAATATACCCAGAATCTTATCCCGGCATTACCACCACTATATATACAGAACTCGTGACTAGGCTCTCGGCAACGGCTTCCGTAGCTCAGTGGTCAGAGCACTGCACTAGTATCGCAGGGTCGCGAGTTCAATTCCAGCCGGAAGGCCTCTAAGTTGCATTTTTCGCAACTGGTCCCAGTTTGGTCTTGAAATGTATATATTCCAATACCCGAATTTTTCCTTTACCAAAAATCCTCAGAACCTATATATATATATCTCGATCAAACTACATGTTGAAAGGATTTATGGAAGGAAAATGAAAATTTCGAGCGTTGGAATACATACATTTTAAGACCAAACCGGGACCAGTTGCGAAAAATGCAACTTCAATGCCCCTTCCGGCTGGAATTGAACCCGCGACCCTGCGATGCTAGTGCAGTGCTCTGACCACTGAGCTACGGAAGCCGTTGCCAAGAGCCTAGTCACGTGTTCTGTATATATGGTGGTAATGCAGGGATAAGATTCTGGGTATATTATAGGTAATATTTGGCATTTCACTCGATCAAACTACATGTTGAAAGGATTTATGGTGAAGGAAAATTTCGAGTGTTGGAATACATACATTTTAAGACCAAACCGGGACCAGTTGCGAAAAATGCAACTTCAAGGCCTTCCGGCTGGAATTGAACCCGCGACCCTGCGATGCTAGTGCAGTGCTCTGACCACTGAGCTACGGAAGCCGTATTTTCCAGGCGTAAATATGAATGAAATTTGCTAAGTGTCGATAAACTGTAGTAAGTAAAGAGTCTAGAAATTCGTTTTACGAACGATGGGAACGCTTGTCGGAATCGCTAATAGTACTTTAATTTAATCAAAGGTAGAGTAATGAAAATCATTTGAAACAAGTACTTATTAGAAAATTGGAGAAAATATTTTGACTCCAGTACAAATAGCAAATGAAAGTCCCGTACAACTCCAGTACGAATAGCCACTTCGTAAAAGTAAAATGACCTAGTGATAACTTATTGATAATCTGGTCAATTTCACGCGGCGCGGGAGAACAAATCAGAAATTATGACCCAACTGTGCAGCTGTTTGCTAATAAACTGTGCTGCGCTACGTTAGCAAAAGAGAAATGTTTGCTAACAATAATATTCAAGACAGATACATCTCATATTGATTCTAGAAACAATCAGACATGTCAGGTTTAATATTACGAAGTGTCTTATTCGCGCCGCGGGAGCATAATATTAATACTAATTGGTAACGGTTATAGTGAGGCTGTTGGGGTCATAAATAGCCCCAATTGTGCGTTTTATGATACCAACACGAAACTTGGCAGTCTTATAGAGTTTGAGGTGTTTAAAAAGATAGGTTCGGGACCCAACGCCAAAGTGCCTCTAAACGCTATTTTTAGACAGCCCAACTCCCAGACCCCCCGGAGAGTTTTGTGCAAGTTAACCTTATAACGAGATTAAATTAATTCAGATTGAAAATGGACACAACTACACACTTCCATCTTAAGAACGATATATTTACTTGCTATATTATACATAACCAAATTTAAAATGATTTAAGGTGTTACTTGGCCCAGTCCTCCAATACACACACTCTTACTCGAAAATGAACCTCAGCTTAAGCTTAACATTAAATGTTCAACACTTTATAACCAAAAAGATAGATCAGAAAATGAAAACTTTCACCCAATCCTTTTTAGTAGGTGCTAGGTCCCAGTTTTATTGATCCAAATATCTAATAAAACAAATTACTTTTCAACTTTTCAAATTTGTGAATTTATTTCCATAACGTAGCAATATTGCAATCTCGCAGTAAAAGTTGATTCATCTGGATCCATTTGAATATGCTGTTTATATTATTTACACATGAAACTGAGTTCATTCATCGAATCCCTGTGAATACTGTCCATTGCAATCACAGAGCTCTGTACATTCTAATCTGAGTGATTTACACTTTGCATCTTGTGGAACATTTCTGTTTGCAACCACATTTGATTATAAGCTCACGACAAGCCTTGGAAGCATCTGGGATGGTCATCCAGTTGGGAGATACTTTCCCATTGCTCTGTATATATATATATATATATATATATATATATATATATATATAGTACAATATCTACAGACACGTGTTTCGCTGTTCCACAGCTCATGAGTACCAATTATACACAAACGATTGCCAGTGACAACCGCTTGTGGGATAAACAGCGGTCATGCGCATGAATAAAGTAGTTGTTGTTCATGGCGTACGTCAGAAGTGGGATATTTCGGGGAGGACATAGTATGCTTAAACTGGTGGTAGGTCTTGGCAAAGGATATAAAATTCTGCACTGCTGAATTGAAGGCCGTGTCACTGATGACTTGCTCTGGAATTCCATACCTGGCAAAGTGTGGTTTAAGATGCTTGATCATTGATGCACTCGTTGTACTGGAAAGCTTCGTGATTTCAAAGAATTTTGAGAAGTATTCGGTAATCACCAGTTTTCGTTCTGTAGCTCGAAGAGGTCCAAAGCCACTTTCTGCAATGGTCGGTCTGGTATCGTGTGTCCTTTCATTGGCTCTTTCTGCTGACAGCTTCTAAAGGTTTGGCAAGTCTCGCATCGCTTAATAAGATTGGCAATATGGTCATTCATGCCTGGCCAGTAGAGCACATCACGAGCACGTCGTTTGCATTTCTCAATGCCGAGATGATTTCCGTGAATTATACTTAGCATTTCTCGTCTAAGTGACGTAGGTATTATTAGCCGTTCTCCTCGTAACAAATATCCCTCCTGTGCGCTGATTTCGTGTCGAATGGACCAGTATTCGCGAATGTCATGATCTACTGCTGACTTGTCACTTGGCCAACCAACGTATACGACGTGCTACAGTTTCTGTAGGACTGGATCGGCCTTGGTCTCGGAATGAAGCTGTGCTAATCTTTTTGGTGATACTTGCAGGTATTGGACGGTGTGCACTTGATAAGGATCTTCTATTTATTCCCAGGAGCTCTGCTCAGAGTGTCAGCTATATATAGGCTCTTTCCTGACTTGTATACAATGCAGGTCATACTTTTGGAGTGTAAGCATCATACGCTGTTATCTTGGTGGCGTGGCTGTGAGAGATTTTCGGAACAAGTACTCCAGGGGCTTGTGGTCTGTTTCGATGGTCACATGTTTGGCGTAGATATACTGGTGAAATTTGGCAAGAAGTTCCTTCCTATTTGGGCATAGTATTCTTCAGACTTGTTTAGTGAACGTGACGCATATGAGACCGGGCGTCCATCTTGCATCAGACATGCCCACAACCCGTAGGAAAATGCATCACCTGATATTGTCACCGGTTTGGTAACTTCGTACTATTTCAGGATTTGCTCATCAGTTAGACTTTTCTTTATTTCTTGGAAAGCTTTTTCGTGGATTTCAATCCAGTGCCATGCTGTCTCCTTCTTCAGTAACTCTCGCAGTGGCAGGGTCATATTGGACAATTTTGGGATGAACTTTCCCAAGTAGTTTACCATGCACATAAATCGAATAAGTTCTTTTTTGTCTTGTGGTGCTTTCATCTCTGTGATGGTATTCACTTTCGCTGGGTCAGGCTTGATCCCTGTTTTACTAAAGATGTATCCTATGTAGGTGACTTCACTGGTTTGTACCTTAGACTTTTCGGGATTCCGTTTCAAATTAACGTCGCGAGCTCTCTGAATTAATACTTGCCTCAAGCGGTCGTTGTATTGTGCGTCATCCTTGCCGCAGACAAGGATATCATCCATAATGATATTTGTCCCATCAATATCGTCAAAGTCTTGATTCATTCGTCCTTGAAATACTTCAGGTGCGGAGTCGAGTTCAAAGGGTAGGTGCAGGAGAAACCGATACCGTCTGTCACAGTACACAGCCCAATTCTATAACTTGGGGTAAATCTATAAGTGACTCCCCATACATACCTTGGAGGACTGTGGCCAAGTAACGCCCTTAAATTATTGTAAATTCGGTTATGTATAATATAGCAAGTAAATATATCGTTGTAAAGAAGGAAGTGTGTAGTTGTGTCCATTTTCAACTGGGGTCTCGCTATAAGTTTAAATTGCACAAAACTCTCCGGGGGTAGTTGGGCTGTATAAAAATAGCGTTTAGAGGCACTTTAGCGTTGGAGTCCCGACCCTATCTTTTTAAACACCTCAAACTCTATAAGGCTGCCAAGTTTCGTGATAGTATCATAAAACGCACAATTTTTTCTTCTACTATACCTCACACACTGTTATTTTGAACGAGTAGTTTTAACTCTTTTAAGAGGATCAAAGTTAACTCCATGCGGGTGAGTTATTTTACAGGAGTTATTTTAACTCTACTTTTTGGAGTACCGTATCTGAAAGTTATCCCTTACGCCGGAGTTAACCGTCTCAACTGGGGTTACGCAAACTCTTTTAGAGGAGTTAAAACTTGTCGGAGTTATTTAAACTCTATTTTGGGGGTGAATTCCTGAGATAAGATCTCAATCATAACAAACACGATCAAAATACACGCGTAAACAACAATTTGTGTTTTTGTGTTCTTTATTTGTTTTATTAAATAATATTTAATGATAATTTTTAATACAGACCGCTAAGGCCTATAGCCTACGTATAGACGGCGGAATATTCAGTGCAGATTAATCAGGGACGGATACGGAGAGTCTGCACGCTGCATGCTAGCTAAGGCCCGGTTCAATCGTCGAACTTATCATTCTTCCGAACCTAATTCAGCGAGTTTGAATAATTAAGTTCGACTCGAGCTGTCGGGAATTTCGACTTCGTTTGGTTGATAGGCTCGACAACTAATTCAAACGTCATACTTCTCATGAACCGAACCTATATACGGCCGAATATTTTTTTCGGAGTTTCGGAATTTGGTGTATTTTAAAAATGGTAAAATGCCCGGCAATATTATTGCACAAACACCTCAATGGGATATTTATTATATTTAATACTTGTGTTTCATGATTTGTAAAGTATTTTCAAAGCCATTAAAATCTATCTTCCGGGGGTATATGAAAACTCGACAAAGAAGCCAGCAAAATACTTGATTGGAGAAAAATTACAAACAGCGAAAACCTGTCAATCAAGTTTTTAGCGGCAGTTAAAACTTAATTAAAATTTCGTTTGCGCCTCGGCAGTCGGCAAAGAAAGTTCTAAGAGATGATGAATTGTAAAATGTATATTACTATTATGACAGAAAAGTACATTGCTTAAAGTTATTCCTCGCTGCTGTCCAGAACTTGAATCGTTTAATTAATCGTGGCGAACCTGACGACTGGTCGAAGCTTGAAGAACCAGAACCGACTTCAGGCAAATTGCCATCACCGAACGAAAACGAGCAGTCCTGAGAACATGGTTGATGCCGGTTTTGAAAGGGAGGACAAATTGGTGGATAAAGACTGTAAAACTCGTTCTTCGGTCTTGTCGATGCTTTCATTTCCTCGACGTGTTTAATACCGCTCAACTTCAGGGACATGTCTTTCAAGTTTGTTGCTGTTCGGACGCTTCAGAATAATTGTCCAAAGCGAGGTCCAAAGACTTCAAATTTATTTGTCAAGCCAACCCAATGATGTTTAATTAATGGTCGACATTCGCGTGGCGTAGTGTGGAAATCATTATCCGACGAACGGAATATACATAATATGATTGGTGAAGCGACCAGATATGAGTTTGGCCAAGTGGTTGTCGCTGTTATACCAAACTATTTCGGAGCTTGGGGCTGATTGCTGTCAAATAAAATCGCGAATCTGGTTCCTGGCGAGATAAGACTTGAAAAAAGCGACCGGGCAATGTGGGCCTTTTGTGGCGTACATTTTGGGAGAAAAAAGGCTCTGTCAGCCAACTGTCGACGTACTCGTTTACCTCAGGAGCTAGCGGCTGCGAAGGACATTCACTCATATAAACACGAGCCAAAAACTATCTCGCTTACCGAGCTATGGCTCGCCTCCACGCAAGTTTATCAGGAAGAGACCGATATTGAGTTATTTTATTTATACAAACTTGTGTTAAGTAAAAATATTTGTTACGATAGTGTTTAAAATAAAGACATGCAAATGCATTTGACTCGAAATCATGGAGTTTATTTTTATATTTTAACCCTAATTTCTGGAGTAAAATTAACTCTTCATTGCCGAGTTATTTTTAACTCTGAAAAGAAGAGTAACATTTAACTCCAAAAATCGGATTGTTCTGAACTCAAAATTTAAACCCCGATTCTGGAGTTAAAACTACTCGTTGAAAATAACAGTGCAGCTATTAGTATTTTCGCGAGGTTACGTGTTTTCAGTAGTAAGATAAAGAGAGTCCGAACCCATTTTAAAATGGGTCCGGACCCCGACCTCCTCTCGCAATAGGTTTAACTCTACAGTCGAGATCCATTTCCCGAACACATCCCGAACCCGTTCCCGACCCCGTTCCGACTCCTAAATTCCAAGATGGCCGTTCCATTTCCCCAACATTTCCAAAACATTTCCACAACATGTCCCCAACATTTTCCATAAAAAAAAAAACAACCAGATTTCCAGTTTTGTTTTCTAACTAGAGATAAAAATGGGATGTCTATCTAGCAAAGACAAGAGTCAAAAACAACCAGTTCGAACCAACCAACCACCACGTGACATGACTATGAACACACATCGAAGAGTGAAACTTGGAGTGAAGTTCGGGAAAGAGAATGGAACGGTAGAGTTGGATGTCCTAGCTGGGTATGAGAGTCATGTAGACAAAAAGTTTGAGAATGTAGAGTCGAAAGTGGTTGAGAATGTAGAGTCGAAAGCGGTTGAGGAATGAATAGTAAAATATTTTATAATTTGAAAAAAAATTATAAAATGCTCTTCACTTGTTTCGCTGGTTAATCCACTCTGATGCAAAACACCAATCTAAGTACTTCACATACCTCCCTCTCCAATACTCATCCTCTTCTACTCTCTCGTAGTCTTTTTGTAGACTAACTCTTCTACGTGCTTGTTCGTCTATATGATTTCTGTTGTAAATGACTATTTGTTCAAGTCTATATCTCTCACCTCTACCTTGTTGATAGTGAAACTCTTCCCACTTTTTGTGGTGTATGTTACACTCGTCTTTGTTAGACTTGTTTAACCTTCTCCACTCCCACTCTTCATAGTTTTCACACTCTTCACAGTGATATCCTAGTGTCTCACACTCTTCACACTGTAGACAGTCTCTAACCAAGTTGTTAAACACAAACACACAGTTCTTTTTTGGAATTCTAAGACCATTCTCTTCGCTAACGTATACACCATGTCGTTCGAGTAGTTTGGAAAGCACGAAGTGAAGGTTGAAGAAAGGTTTTTTAACATGTGGAGAAGTACTACTAGTGAAACCACTCTCTAGAGATATAAAGTTTTTCTTTAGTCTCTCAATGTGTTTTTCTATGTTTACTTTTTTACCCACTTTCTCAACTAGACTAATGAAACTTTTAGAATGAGCCACGCTGTTCGCGTTCTTTTCGAGAGGTTTTACATTTGGTGTTTTTGTTATTTTGTGTTCAAGTTCCTCACCACACTCTACACAAAACAGTGACGCTTGGATTTCCTCTAAATGTTCGTGATCACATCCATCCATTTCTTTATTACATTATAGAGTGTTTAAAACTAGTCTTCTTTTTCTTCTTGTTTCTCACTCTTAGTATGACTATACATATGTTTTCCTACAGTGAGACCACCAGAGAGTAGTCCAAAGAACGGAATCATTGGTGTTAGTTTTGACATGAGACTTTTCAAGTCTTTGTTAAGATACGGATCTCTTTTGAGTTCTTTCTCCATCTCATCAGGTTTCTCAACTGCGTCGAGACCACCCATCAACATTGCGAACTTCGCTAAAAACATATCACACAAAAAGATTGTGCTTTTCTCTTGAACTTCAGCCTCATACTTGGCGTACAACTTTAGCACGGTCTTTGCGTTCGCTTTTCTAATGTACGCTTCACTTTTTTTTATTTCACCATCACTCGCTAAAAGTAAAAGTTCCTCTCTTTTTCTATCGACGTCTTTTCGCATGTCTTCCGCTAGACTATCGTCGTCGAATCCTTTTTCTGTGTTCTTGTTCACATCTTTCGCAGAGTTAGTTAAATCTTCTGGGTTCATTCTTTATTTAGGAGAGATGACTTCATACCCATATGGATGTCTAAGATTTATCTCTAAACATGCGTGTTTCTTCTCTCTTAGCTCTTTTGTGATACATATCACATCTTCTTTGGAAACACCATTCAAGTAGTCGTTGATAAGCTCTATCATATCTTTTTTGTTTGTGTTATGAAAACTTGTTATTCTCGAAATGTTCTCTCGATAAGGTTTCGCAATACTTGTCATCTGTTGTGTTAAAACAATAGTAGACAATCCATAATGTCTACCAGAGTAGCCTAACTTGACAAGTTCACTAGTTCTGTTTTTCACATCTTGTCCACTTGCACAATCATCTAGAATAATAAGTGTGTTCGTGCCGGTGTATACGTTAGCGACGTATTTCATCATCGTGTTCACATTGTCCTGTTCAACAGGTAGAACAATGAAGTTTACGTCGTGAAAATATTTCCATTTATGGTACGTCGTGTTCCAGAGTATGGTAGGACAAAGAAGAACAATGTAGTCAAATGTTCCTTTGAAATGTTTTTCTAACATCTCTAAGAGATAGAAAGTTTTTCCACAATAGGTTGGTCCTACTATTAACATGTTAAACGGGATATCCATCTTTTATTTTTAGTTTTTCTTATACTTCGATATAAGAAAAATACGTGTTAGTTTTAATTTAGTACTGGATACTTTGTAGATTTCCTGACGCAATGTTTAACAACGCGTCTGATAGTACAAATATGTGACATATCAAGTCGGTGGTTGTGACACGTTTTGTGATCTCAAGCAAGATCCCACTCTGCGTGTTCATAATTTTCTTTCCTGATCCATGTACTTTTTGATCTTTAGTACTTCGCAAGTCTATTACTAATGCAAAGCTATCTTTGTAGAACTCCCTATGTGTGACACTTTGGTCGACTTGACCAAATAGACGTTCGGCTTCAGAGTAGTACCTTGACTTTGGAATTCCTTGACTATAGATTTCGTTAGGAATTCCTTCGATAGTTACTTTTACACTGTCGATGTTAGGGTACACAAACTCTTCGGAGTCAGTAATTGTAGCTTTGGTGAATAACAACACCACAGCTTTCATACTTTTTCGTGGTAAGTTAATGTTTTCGTTAATTAGGGTCTCATCTTTCCCCCACGGACTCCTTTTCATGAGTGTAACATGTTCGTACGGTAGTGACTTTCCAACCATGTACAAACTTGTAATCTCACTCGCGAGGTCCAAGTTGTCTATTGTTTCATACTCGAGTTCTAGATTCTCTAGAGAGTACCCTCCAACAGCACTGCCAGATTGTGCCACCATGATATCAGTAGCACTTGGTAACTTGATAGCGAATTGTAGATTGTTACTCATGGAGTACGGAGCGTACAATCCAGAGTCTCCCAAAATTTTGTCAAGTGATATTTTTTGTTTTGTGCCAAAAACACTAAACACTAGTGCGTCAGAAACTTTTGATGTGTTTCCACTTGCAGCTCCACTGTCATCCTTTGACACTAACTTTCGCAAGTTCTCTCCAGCAACACCGAGCTCCATCATCTCATCTCGTTCACTCTCAGATTTCCAGAGGTCTCTGTAAACAGCGATAGTAGACTCGCCAACGTTTTGTACTGTACCACCACTATTCCATATTCTCGGGAAAGGTGTGTTGTTGTGTAACCATTTCCACATACTTTGATCGTTCTTGAAGGTGGTGCTGGTAATGTCAGTCGAGAGTATGTTGTTGTTTCGAAAATAGATGTCTACTCTTGTTACATCACCTTGTTGTGTTTGAACTGGATCAAACTCAAACTTACTTAGCGTTGCATACGGATATTTCTTCAGGAGATCTGACTTTGCTTTCTGAATAGCAATCTCAGAATTTTTTATTGCCTTGTCATAGTTTTCACCGTAATAGGCTCGTATCATTTTATTTGTAGTATAAATAAAATGAAGAAACTAATAGTGTTTATTGAAAATAGTAAGAAAACAGTCACGTTGGATAGGAGTTTAGTGCTCCTAAAGAACTCAACTCTCGTCGTAAAGTCAGCAAGTGTGTTTTGGGATTACAAAAATGTAATTAAAGATTACAACGACGTTATTCAGTACAACTCACAAAAACATACGATACCTGAAGGTTACTGGTCTTTTGAAACTCTCGTGACTATGCAACTTCTCCAGCCATTTTAATAGTCAGTTGGCTTTGTAAAAGTTTAGACAAGTTGTTCAAAAACCAACTCTTAGCGTTTGCATTTTTAAAGTCAAACAGGATGTGAAGACTTCCTGGAACCAAACACGAGTCTGGTTTGAGTTTTGGTATGTTAATGTAGAGTGTTTCGTTAGGATTAGCCTTGTTAGGATTCAAAGTCACGACATGTCGTGTACGTGGACCTTTGATCGTACTCATACTAGATTTCTTTGCATGTGGTGATAGATCTTTAATACTACTCATTTATTATAGTGTTTTTTTTTTTGTATTTTGGGAAATACAAAAATCATATAATCTAGTTATTCTGTTAACTTTTTGTGGATACTAGATTTTTTGTGAGTTGATATGTTAGAGTAGCTACTCTTCCGTCCACATTTGCAAACTATTTTAGCTTTTTTCTTCTCGAGGAGTGTCTCTTTGTTAGCTAACCAATAGACTCGTTGGTACTCGAGAATTTTTTCTCCATTTTTATCTCTATACTCTTTACAATATTTTTTTCTGTCGTATATTCCATCCTCGTTGAAGTGGAGTCCGGTTTTTCTCGAGTTCAGAGACGGCTCTAGTTTTAGTATGTAAGCTCCTTCTATCATTCTAAGGTCAAGTCTAGAACAGGATAGTTTCTCCATTTCGTAAATTTTCATATTAGTCCACTCCACCTCCTTTGCTTTTTTGTATAGCTTAGTGTTTTGTGTGAGCGGATTTTTAGATTTTGTCTTATGCTTTGCAAGACGTTGCTCTATAGTTTTAAATGTACAACCAATATAGATATCACTATCAAACATGTTATATATCATGTAGATTATTCCAGTAACGCTCATTTATTATGTTTTATTTTCTATCTCCATTTAAACTCATTTCATTTTTTACTTTTCCGATACTCATTCGCGACCCAAATAATCAAAACAACAACAACCCAAATATTTTTAGCTAACCACGCTAGACCGCTCGCACCAGCTTTTAGTATAGTGTAAACGAAATTAGCGACTCCTACCATCCACGGCCCGAGCTTAGCTATCATATTTTTCACTACTTTCGCGAATGATAACGCTGCGTTCGCTCCTTTTGTGACTAATGTTCTCGTCCCGACTATAATGGTTGTGAGTAACCCTGCGACAGCAATACCTAGTGCAGAGACGCCAACTAAGTTCTCTTTAATCCATTCTTTCACTTTTTCTAGACGTGTTACGTCTTTCTCTTGTTCGCCACGCGTCTCTTCTATAGTCCGTTGTTGTTCGAAAGCGTCTACCACTGTGTCTATGTCGGTAGACTCTTGAGTAAGTCTCGCCGCTGTCTCTGGGTCACTGTCAAGGATTTTCGCACGAATCTCAACACCTCTTTCTTCGAATTCGTTAACCATGAGTTGAATAGCACCTCGATCACCGACTCTACTCTCTGGTAGGATTGTAGTCGACGGATTAAGTACACCATTCACAACACGTCGATCCTCCTCGCTTAGTCGACCAAGAACATCGTCTGGAACTTGTACTTGATCAACAACAGAAATCATAGGTAAGTTGGAGGCTGTGTTAGTTTCACTTATCGCTGTCTCAATGAGTTTTTCAAATTGTGAAACGGCATTAGAGTTTCTTTTTGCCGAGTTTTTCATGTACGTATCGTTCACATTGTTGAGAACTATTTTATCAGTGGAGGAATATCCACCGTTTTTGAGTCTTTCTTTGAAAAAGACTTTACCATCTTTCACAGTAGTCCGGTTTCTAAGTTCTATGACACTCTCGGAGAAAGGATTAAGTTTTTGTCCTTCACGAGAGTCTTGCACGTATTTGTCAACTTGTACAAACACATCGTTCGCTGGATCACTCCCTGCCGCTAGTTCATCACCACCAAAATTTGTTTCGGCTAAAAGAAGACGGTTGATGTACGTGATCCTCTCGGTGAGTAGTGGGTCGTCGTCAGTCAGTAATCTATCGTTAAGATTGTCAAGAGTTGTGTCTAGTTCTTCGATATCTAGAACATCATACTCTGGAAACCTTTCTTCCATCTCAAAAGCATCTTCACCTTCCATTTTATTTATAGACTTTTCATATCACTCTCTGGAATCCAAGAGTTGTGTTTGTCATCATAACCAGCCCATTTGACCAGGACCATCTTTTTCTTATTCACCACTTTTCTCTTTAGAATTTTTTCTATACGATACGTAGCGTCTTCTGTTTTCTCTACGGCAGACATCTCTTCCTCGTAGAACTTCCCAATAACGTCCTCACCACTCTCATCACTAAGAACGTAGACGTTTGGATCTCCACGAACTACCTTACTTACAGAGAAAATTTCCTCTGTGAAATTTGCTTCGTATCCTTTGGTGAATATACTTTTATATTTACTTATTCTCACCTTTTGTCCGAGTTTATATTTTGGACGTGGAAACTCACCCACCTCACTACCGAAAAGTGTCATCCACACTTGACTCTCGTTGTCTTTTGTCACGTCTACAGGTTTCATGAGAATACTACTATGTTTCGTAGTGTTGTAGCTTTTCGTGAGATTATCTAACACATCTATCCACGTGTGTGTTCCCTTACTGTAGAAATATTTCCACATGTTTGTTTTCAAAGTTCTGTTAAATCTCTCGACGACAGCAGCTTTCTTGTCAGACTTTGTCGAGAAATAGTCAACGTTGTGTTTTTTCAATAAGCTTTTAACACCAACGTTATAAAATTCTAATCCTTCATCAAACTGTGCAAGTTTTGGATATATTCCAAATCTCACGTGAAACTGTCGTAGTAACTCGTCTACAGCTTTTGTCATGTTTTTTGTATCTTTACGGTACACAGGAATAGCGAAAGCGTAACGACTCAGAATCTCAACACATGTGAGTATCCAATAATAACCCTTGTTTTTGTTTTTGTGCTTTCCCATATCGACAAGATCCAGTTGAATTTGTTCACCGAGAGACGAGACCCATGTTTTTCGAAATTTGTGTCGTTTCACTATAGGCTTGTATCGTGTGTAAGTGTCTTGAGATTTCAACCACTCTTTCACGCTGCGCCTACTTATGGTCAAACCTTCTTCCAATGCTTTTTGATATAATTTCTCCATGCCTTGATAACCAGTCACAGGGTTGTAGTATAAGTCTCGAAGACTCTGTTCTATGACAACATTTTGTTCTTCCATTTTTTATTAATGAATGTTTATGTCAATCAAAACACTTCCTACTTCGTCTATACCGCTTACATTTGTTGTGGTGTGAAAAGACAAGTTATTGTACGTACCACGACGTGTAGGAACACTAGACTCGACCGTTGGAAAATGTAATACACTCCCACTTAGTGTAGACTCTGATGTGACAGGAAGAACTGCAATAACACTACTTTGTTTACCGCGTACGTCTATAGTCTCATCGACAAGCGTGTCGCAATGAATCTCTACAAACCTTAGACCTCTGTTGATGTCTATTCTACCAGGACTAACCTCCACTCCTTTTCCTATTATAGTGTCTGTTGGAAAACCAAGTAACTCACCAAACTTGTATAGTTTAATAGGATGTTCTGTTTCTAGTGTACATGTATGATCGTACGTGTTGTGTGATAATGTTATTTTGATGTCTTTTTTGTCCGTGAAAAAAGTCACGAGACTTTCAAAAGACCAGTAACCTTCAGGTATCGTATGTTTTTGTGAGTTGTACTGAATAACGTCGTTGTAATCTTTAATTACATTTTTGTAATCCCAAAACACACTTGCTGACTTTACGACGAGAGTTGAGTTCTTTAGGAGCACTAAACTCCTATCCAACGTGACTGTTTTCTTACTATTTTCAATAAACACTATTAGTTTCTTCATTTTATTTATACTACAAATAAAATGATACGAGCCTATTACGGTGAAAACTATGACAAGGCAATAAAAAATTCTGAGATTGCTATTCAGAAAGCAAAGTCAGATCTCCTGAAGAAATATCCGTATGCAACGCTAAGTAAGTTTGAGTTTGATCCAGTTCAAACACAACAAGGTGATGTAACAAGAGTAGACATCTATTTTCGAAACAACAACATACTCTCGACTGACATTACCAGCACCACCTTCAAGAACGATCAAAGTATGTGGAAATGGTTACACAACAACACACCTTTCCCGAGAATATGGAATAGTGGTGGTACAGTACAAAAACTCATACACACGGAGAGAGCCGGCACGTCTAACGTAACCTATCCACCGTACATACTCAACTATCAAGTCAACGACTTCATCATCTACGTTGACGACAAGAACCACTTCAAGTCTAACCTACCGAAGATAGTGATAGACACGAAAAAGTACTATCAGGATGGACCAGACGGGAGTATGATCAGTGCAGTGTGGACGTTATCGAAGAGTTACTATCAGGCTATTGCAGCGATGTACATAGCCACGTATAGGTCGGGAGTGTCGTTACAAAACCTAACACCAAATTCTGACATTCCAAAACAAATCACAAGTCTCATGCGGTTTCACGTGTATTTCACGATGAGAAGAGTGATGTTCCGTCTTGACAAAAGTGGGGCTGACATTGCCGACATTTTGAGATTATACATTCCAGATTGGAGAGTGTTAAGGAGTCATCTCCCTCTAGGCGGTAATTGGGTAAGTATTATCAAAGACTTGCAAGGAGACTATAAGCGTTATTGTCCAAGAGCGAGTGATGGTATCACAGAGTTAGGTCAGGAACTCTTAAACCAGTCAATAGAAGTCTACATCTACGCATTACTAGGTGCACAAGCAAAGTCTAGACAAAGTATTGTAGGTGGTCGTGCTAGTACACGTGAAGTACAACAAGTTTTTAGAAACATCGTAGAAGATGCTGTCGTGCAATATTCACCAAGTACGTGGATTAATCTGATGAATAGGGCGATCAAAGACACGAACGTTAAGTTAGACATGGCTGTCACTCCGAACACGTGGCTCATTCCACGAAGTATGGTTTTGTTAAAAACACCTATTCCAGGATATAATAACTTACTAAGAGAGTCGTCAGAGACAAATATGACGTTCGGATTCAATAGTGAACTTAACTTTAAAAGTGTGAAAAAAGACAAGAAAATTCACACTGACGGAGGTGAACATCTAGAAACACTAGACACTTCATCGTCTGAGAAAACTAAAAAAAGTACACCACCACCACCTGAGAAAAGTAATATTATGTTATCTGTAGCATTAGTAGCAACGGGAATGTTAGTAAGTAAATTTGTGTTGTAAAATAAAACATGAGTCTACATTGTGGATACGACAAAGGTAATACTTTGCCAAAGGAAGAAAAAGAACCCTTCACAACTGTTTTCAACATCAACGTGTCTAATGCGGTGATCACACCTCACACGGGTAAGAGTAGAGTGACAAAAGTGAAAGACGGAGATTCCTATTTTCACCAAGATGTCTACAGTAAAAGTCCCTCGGTTGGGGATGGTTTCCTTAGAAATCTAAGAAGGACCACGATGTTATTTAAATGTCCTCAGATGACTTATATCAACACGAGCGTCTTCGTTGTTTTCAAACTACTGCATATACAAACACAAGGAGATTGGGGTTACATTATTGGTAATGATAACGGAGGTTACGACAAGTTTGTTGCCTACAAGTCAAATACAAACAACAAGTTAGTTTACGGTGGTGGACATCCACCGAACGAGTACGAGTGTACAATTCCGTCGAGTATCGTTACATCTGAAAAACACTTGATATCGTGTCATTGGTTAATGACTGGAAGTCATCTACGCGTGAACGATATAAAACTAACTGACTCGGAATTCACGGCGAACACTAAAACCAATGGAGCCTCGTTTGGATCTATATTTGTGAATGAAAGGTTCTTATTCACAGATGGTTTTTACAAACCTATCTCAGGTGATATATATGGTCTAAAGATTGTGAGTGGATTTCTAGAACCAGACGATATTTCGAGACTGAACAAGAGCATGATGTTGGAATATAATATAAAATAAAACATGAGCATACACGTTGGATACGGTGTAAAAACTGAAGACAAGATTGCAAGTGTTCTAAAATACTCACTCGAGTTTCCAAAAGCATCCTTGAACACAGCAATGTACCCTGTGCGAGACACAGGCGGTTACCGATATATCTCTACAATAGACTTTACGCAAGACACACAACTCACACTCATGACACACTCGTTTAGCACAGACTCTGGGAAAGACATGACAGACGGCGAGATAATGTATTCTATCGAGGTCATGAATAGGCAAGGACACTCGAGTTATTTTAATCTTGGACCAGTAAGTGTAAAGGACTCAAAAGTCAAAAAGAAAGGAATTAGATTCAACGTACTCTCACTCGACAAAACGTACACGCTGTCCAAAATAACAAAGATACTCCGCATATCAGAATATGTCCTATTCTCTGTTTACTTCACACAATCCTCAGGTATACTGTCTGAAGACACGTCTATGATAGACTTGTTAATAAGAGTTTGATTTTTTTTTTTTGTAGCCAACTCTGGTTACAAAAGAGTAGACGAACTAGTTTTTCAGATTCTCCAAGTCAGGATAGATAGAAGGTGGTGCAGATGGATCTTCGACGACGCGTGCTTTGACTTGGTTCACAAACAGGAGTACATCTGTGTCTTTGTCTGCTTTTTTGATAATTTTGTTATTACTTTTAACAGACTTGAACCTCTTGAGTGTATGTTTGATGCCTTCTGAACCTGACAACACGGTGGCTGCTCCAATGGTGATAGCTCCTGTGATTGGATTTGGAACGAGGATGGTTGTGATTATTCCACCAACAAGTACAACTGCGGTGATAACCACTTTCACAACAGCTTTCACTTTGAGACGTAGCATCTTCTTCTTTGAATTTTGTAAATCTTTCTTCACGGTGAGACTTAACTCTTCTAAGTTTTGAGTGAACATTCCCTTTATTAATATAAAAAGTTTTGTAATGAGTGATCATTACAAAAGTATATATACGAACTCACTTGAAAGGATCGTCAGGAATAAGTTTCTTTTGTTGTGCATATTTCACAGCTACAGTTCCAGCAGTCACTGCGACTGCGAGTTTCAACGTTCCAACTAGACTACTTGGTGTACCTAGAGATTCTCCAAAAACTTTCTTTGATACCATACTAACACCAACTGCAGCAGCGACGTAGAGTAACGTGTCGTACACTTCATTCATGATTACTTTGCGATCTGTCATCCTTTTATTATAGTGGTTTTTTTTTTTAGTAAAAACTCTCAAGGGTAGAGACTGGTTTAGGAGTTGGTGGAGTCTCCACCTCATCTTGAGATTTGTCTTGAGATTTGTCTTGTTTGTACGCGTAGTATAGCGCACCAACACCTGTGATAGCACCAATCGTTCCGATAACGTATCCAAAATTAAAACTACTACTTTGTTCACTTTGTTCACACTGTTCACTTTGTTCAACTCTCTCACGAGCTTTTTTCTCTTTTGCTTCTTTACTGATCGCAGCAAGTCTTTTACCTGCCTCTACTTTTCTAGGATCTTTTATTTTCACCGGATTGTTATTTGTTATGGTTTCCATCTTTATCTAACACTTTACTCAAAGTTTACTCAAAGTTTACTCAAAGTTTTTCTCAGACACTTCTAAGTAAAAAAGCAGTAAAACCAAGTCTACTCAAAGTTTACTCAAAGTTTTTCTCAGACACTTCTAAGTAAAAAAGCAGTAAAACCAAGTCTACTCAAAGTTTACTCAAAGTTTTTCTCAGACACTTCTAAGTAAAAAAGCAGTAAAACCAAGTCTACTCAAAGTTTCCTCAAAGTTTACTCAAAGTTTCCTCAAAGTTTACTCAAGAGTTACTTCTTGCCCTGAAACATGACACCTTGTTGACTTTTAAAATATTTATTCTCAAACTCCAGAGTTTTTATTTTCTCTATGCGAAACTTTGCGTACTCCTCTAACTCTACGATCTTTTTCTCAAGTTTGAGAACTCTAATCGTGCACTCTTCTAAACGTGATTGATGTGATCGTGCTCCTGTAAACATTTATTATAACTACAAAAACATATAAAATAAAGAAATGACGACCATGATGGCAGGAGGATTATTTAATGCGCTCGCATTTGCAGGTGCTGGTTTCCTATTCAAAAGTCTAGACGGAAACAAATATGGTGAGGAAATGAAACGTCATAACCTTGCAGTAGAAAAACTCGCACGAGAGAAAGAAAAGTGGAATGAAGAAGAGATTGAACATCGCGATAAACTCGCAAGACTACGCCTTGCTTTGTCGGATGCTAACCGCAATATAAACGACACGAACGCAGCTCTTGACTTACTGAGCGCGACATTTCGCAAAAAACCGCAATTACGTGATTACTACACACCGTCGTCAGAGATGCAAGACTATCTGTCGATAACAGAGGGAGTGATGTTCGTAGGCGTGGGATGGGTTGGATATAAGACTTACAATTACATTTCTTAAATCGATATTTGTTTAAAGAGAAACGACATTATAATAAAGAGAGATGAATATTGAAGTTGGAAAGTGTGTGTTTAACAAGAAGTACGGTAATGCTACAGTGAGCATCACGATGGAACCTATCTTGTTCAAGGATGTTTTCACGTTCGGTGTTCAAGAAAGTAAATTTGACAAAAAGAAATTCACAGCTGCGTTGGTTCTTAGTGAAGAGCAGTTGGAGATGTTAGAAAAAATGAGTGACAAGATTTTGAAAGGTCTCATAGACAAAGACATTGTCGTGACTGAAGTGAAGAGTGGCCTGTACAACGACAAGGTGTACGTCAAAGCAGATCCAGATTTGTTCACGGCGTACAAAGAGAATGATGATGAAATAGAGTTTAGCGCGTTGACCAAACTCAAAAAGTTCAAAGTGAATGCTGCTGTTGATATAAGCAGTGTTTTCGTCAAAGATGAGATTGCTCATCTACAGTTATACTTTCACGAGATAGTGATTCTAAACGAGAAGAAGGAGAAGAAAGTGAAACGTAAACGTGTTGCTTTCTAAATTAATCATTTTTCCAAACAGAGATGTTTGGAAACAATAAATGAACACTGTTATTTACATAGTGAGTGAACTTGTGAACTATTACTTCCCTAGAGAGCTCACTCTTGAAGAGGAGTGGGAGAAAATTCTCGACCTCTTATCCGAAAAACGAACTTAAACGTATTATAATAAAGAGAGATGACGCGACCAAAAGGATCACTCAATAAAATTCAAAAACCAAAAGTTAAGTATGTGAGAAAACAAAAAACAAAAATAGAAAAAGAGGATCATCAATCTCTTAAAGATCTAAAAGCTATTGCAAAAGAACGAGGAGTTAAACTAAAATGTAATGCAAGTCATAGTGAAGTGAGAGAAACGCTAGATTTGAAACCTATAGAGTTACCAAAGAGGTACGATCACTGCAAGTGTGGGAAACCAGCTCAAATTGTCATTAAAACAAACGTGACTACGGGAGAAGAAACGAAATTCAAAAGTATATTTGAATTAGCAAACAGTGTTAACATGTTCGCAGGATCTATTACTTATCGTATAAAAAATGGAAAAAGTCTCGTATTTGATGGAGCTACATACGTGTTTCGTAAAGAATCGTGAAGAAATGTAAAGAATCGATATTTTTGTTTAGAGAAAACAGTGAGAATTGTGTAATGATCATTTCTACAGAACAACTTGTTGAAGAAGTGTGGTGTCTGGACGAATGAACGTAATAGGTTGTTGAGATTAACTCTCATGTTCGAATGGTTAGCGCAAGGACGTCGTGGGCGAGATGATAGACTCGAAGATTTCAACAGACTTTACACAAACGAAGCAATTTGATAGAACTTATTGGGACTCACGATGATTTGAGTCAAATCTTTTACTTTCTTCTTGGGCTTTTAAGCGACGATGATTATGAACAGTTTTTAGATCGAGACAATCAAGAGGATCTAGGTTACGAGTCAGATTAAAGAAATCACTTTTTCAAAAGATCGAGTCTTTTGAAAAAACAACTGTCCAATCGATTTTTTTTATCATTTAAAATAACGCTATAATAAAGACATGACCACTTACTTGAAAAACAAAATAAGTGCGTGGTACAACTGGATTGCTGGAACTCCCGAACCAGCCACTGCACCACCTAAGTCTTATATGAAGGAAAAACTCAGCGAGTGGTCTAATTGGTTCGTCGATCATACACCAGAGCCTATTAGGAGAAGAGTTACAAATGCTTTCACGTCTTTGAAAAGTAAGGTGAACACATTACTCGACGACGATACGACAGAACCAGAAGAAGAGTTTCATGATGCAAAAGATCACGTTGTCGAAAGATCAGAGACGTCACTGCGTGGGTTTTCAGAGACGTTCACTATAAACGCTCCAGAAAAAGTGGACCCAAAGTCATTCTTAACGAATACAAAAGCATCAGTGATTGATCTTTGGACGTACGAATTGGAAAAGAAAAAAGGATTAAAGACAAAACTCATCTTAGAATGTGTCATGGTGAGAACAACCGACGCTGGAGATGTCGAATCCGCCGCGTTGTTCCACTCATTGACAGAGACGTTGTTAGAAGGAACTGACATGAGTGAAACACATCACAAAATGATTGGGAAAATCCAAGAAAGTCTTGCCACTTATTTGAAAAAAGGAAGTAATTGGCGAGTCTTACGTGTCGAAAAGTTAGACATTTTCGTTGACACGTACAAACCGATGAACGGTTCGTCTTACATTCCAACACCTAAAGCACTTGTGAGAAAAGAGGCTATTGTCAATGTTCAAAACAAGAACGACAACATGTGTCTAAAATGGTCTATTACTGCTGCGAGAATGTTGAAACAAAAACATCCTGAAAGAGTAAGCAAAGTGATGAAAACAGAAAGTGAAAGATTTGATTGGACGGGAATCTCATTTCCATCGTCGTTGTTGGACGTTAAAAAGTTTATGAAAAATAATAAAATAAATATTAACGTGTTCGCTTACGAGGAAAAAGTCGGTCTGTATCCACTTCTTGTTGGCGGAGGATCAAAAGACGCCACTAACTTATTACTTATCACAGAACAAAACCCAGACGGTACAGTGAATTCACATTACGCGTGGATTAAAGATTTAAGTAGGTTGTTATCGAGTACAAAAAGTAAACATCACGGTAAAATCTTCTATTGCTGTCGATGTCTTAATAGTTTCAGTAGTCAAGATGTTTTGAACAAACATGACGAACATTGTTCACGTGTAGATAGCATTAGAACTGAAATGCCAAAAGAAGGTAAAACTATAAAATTCACAAATCACTACAAAAGTCAAGACGTACCGTTTGTCGTCTACGCTGACTTTGAAAGTTTCATAGAACCCATCTCAACGTGTAGAAAAGATCCAGAAAATAGTTCTACGACACAATATCAACATCACACTCCGTCTGGATTTTGTTTTCATCTCAAATGTTTTGACGACACGTTACACTACGAAGAACCTTATCTTTATACGAAAAAAGTCGAAGGCGAAAACATTGGAGAAAAATTTGTTGTCGAAGTAGAGAGAGCCGTGAAAAACGTATATGAAAAATTTAAGGACGAGAAAGCTATGATATACGGACTACAAGACAAACAAGTGTTTAACAACAGTGAGACATGTTGGTTATGTGGAGAAGATTGGTTAAAATTAACTAAAAAAGGAAAACCAGACCATAAAGTGAGAGATCATTGTCATCTCACTGGGAAATTTCGTGGAGCTGCTCATAACACATGTAATTTAAAATATAAGTTACCGAAATTTGTGCCAGTTATTTTCCACAACTTGTCAGGTTACGACGCGCATTTGTTCGTTAAAAATCTTGGAGTGACAGAAGGAAACATTAAATGTATCCCCAACAACGAAGAGAAATATATCTCTTTCAGTAAAGATATTGTCGTGGATCATTACACAAATAGTAGTGGTGAAGAAAAACCTATTAAAAGAGAACTAAGATTTTTAGACTCATTTAAATTCATGGCTTCTAGTTTAGATAGACTAGTGAAAAACTTGTCAGAAGACCAACTTGTAGGAACACGAAAACAGTTTCCTAACGATTTCAAACTCGTCTCTAGAAAAGGTGTTTTTCCTTACGAGTACATGACAGATTTGACAAAACTCAACAAAACTTCACTTCCCACTATCGACGAGTTTCACTCGAAACTTATGGATAGCGACGTCACTAACGAGGACTATCTTCACGCACAACACGTATGGAAACATTTCGGGATGTTGACGTTACGAGATTATCACGATCTCTATCTCAAAACTGACGTGCTCTTGTTGGAAGATGTTTTCGAAGAGTTTCGAACTGTTTGTAAAACTAATTATGGATTAGATCCCGCGTTCTATTTCACATCACCAGGACTAAGTTGGGACGCGCTCTTAAAAACCACAGAAATAGAGTTAGACTTGTTGACAGACATCGATATGTTATTGATGGTCGAAACAGGAATTCGCGGTGGTGTTAGTACTATCACGAAACGACACGCACAGGCGAATAACAAGTTCATGGACTATCAGAAAAAAGTTCCGTTTGTAGATTCACCAAATTACGATAGTACAAAACCTAACGTTTTCTTACCGTACTTGGACGCGAATAATCTTTACGGAGCTGCAATGAGCATGTCACTTCCTGTAAGTGGTTTCAAGTGGATGACCAACTTAGACGAATGGCGTGACATGCCGTGTATTCTAGAAGTAGATCTGGAATATCCAAGAGAATTACACGATCATCATAACGACTATCCACTTGCCCCCGAACGAGTTTTAGTGAACGGAATAGAAAAACTTATTCCAAATTTAAATAACAAAATGAAATATGTTATTCACAAAAAGAATCTCGAACTCTACCTTAAACTAGGATTAGTGTTGACAAAAATTCATCGTGGTGTTACGTTTGTAGAGAAACCATGGATGAAACAATACATTGAGAAAAACACACAATTGAGAACAAAAGCGAAGAACGATTTCGAGAAAGATTTTTTCAAATTAATGAATAATAGTGTGTTCGGAAAGACGATGGAGAATATACGTAATAGAGTAGATATTCAACTCGTGACGAACGAGGAAAAAATGCGAAAATTAGTTGCGAAACCGAATTACCATCATCGTACTATATTCGACGAGAAACTTGTCGCTGTTCACATGAAACGCACTAGCGTTGAGTTTAACAAACCCGTCTATTTAGGGATGAGCATTTTAGATTTGAGTAAAACAGTGATGTATAAGTTTCATTACGATTATATCAAACCAAAGTATGGTTATGATGCCGAGTTGTTGTTCACAGACACGGACTCGTTGATGTATGAAATTAAGACGAAAGATTTCTACAAAGACATTTCGGGAGACGTGAAAGACATGTTCGACACCTCTGATTATCCAAAAGCTCACCCCTCAGGAATTCCTACTGGACTCAACAAGAAAATAGTGGGACTCTTCAAAGACGAACAAAGCGGTGAACAAATTCTCGAATTTGTTGGACTACGTGCTAAACTTTACGCGTGTAAACAACTCGACAAAACTCAAAAGAAATGTAAAGGTGTGAAAAAATCAGTAGTAGAAAAATCAATTACATTTGACGATTATAAGAAATGTCTTTTCTCTGGAGAGAGTCAAACGCGAACGATGAACACATTTCGATCACGGAAACACGAGATATTCACAGAAGCTATTCACAAGACAGCGTTGAGTAGCAACGACGACAAGAGACATATTTTACCTGACAAAGTGAACACGCTGGCATTAGGACATTATAAAATCGATAAGTGACTTAAAGAGATCGACTAAGTAAATAAAACATGGTACGAACGAAGTTAGTTGGAATTTTTTTTAACGACAACAAACAATGTCATTGTGGTTACGTCGGAACACCAACAGGACTAAAACTTCACATGAGAGTGAAACACAAATCTAGACCCGGACCGGTGAAGACGAACGACGAGTTAAAGTGTCCAAAATGTGACGTAGTAGTTCGTGGTGGTGGAAAAGAGTTAGCAAAACATATCACTGTTCACCACAATTCGGGAAGTGGCGAAAAGTGCCTTACTGTTCATAGACGAGAGTGAACATTTAAAAAAACAAAACTGGGAAACTAGTTTTTTGTTTTTATAATGAAAAATGTGGCGGTCATCTTGGAAATGACGTCATCATGTTCGGAAAAATGTTCGGAAAAATGTTCGGAAAAATGTTCGGGAAAATGGTCGGGAAATGTTGGGGAAATGGAACGGCCATCTTGGAATTTAGGAGTCGGAACGGGGTCGGGAACGGGTTCGGGATGTGTTCGGGAAATGGATCTCGACTGTAGAGTTAAACCTATTGCGAGAGGAGGTCGGGGTCCGGACCCATTTTAAAATGGGTTCGGACTCTCTTTATCTTACTACTGTTTTCTTCTGATGATAAATATTCGTTAGGATTAGTATTTCGTTGAACAATTACATAGTAATCAAATCAAATCAAAGGTAAAATTTGAAAATCAGGGGGTCTAATTTCTCCCGCCCCCCGTATTTTTAAATAATCGAGCACCCGTCAGATTTTTAGCTGGATCCGCCCCTGTATATATATATATATATATATATATATATATATATATATATATATATATATATATATATATATATATATATATATATATATATATATATATATATATATATATGGAAAAAGTGACTGCCCCAACCGGGAATCGAACCCTTAGTAGAAAGTAAAGAAAGAAAGAACAAAAATGAACTCAAATGCGAGTCTCTTTCTATTACAAGAAAGAAAAACCCGGTGTGCTTTGACTATCAGATGGGTATAGCCACGTCCTTGGTTCTACATCTACCCAGAAAGATCTTGGAGTGTTGGTGACTTCTGATCTCACGTGGAAATCACATACGTCCAATGCGGTCAGTAAAGCGAACAGAATACTTGGACTATTGAAACGAAATACCAAGTCATTCAGCATTAGTTCAAAGAGATTGCTTTACCTGGCCCATGTTCGTCCTCATATTGACTATGCTAGTGAGATATGGTCTGGCCAATCAATTAATCAAATGAGAGATATCGAGGGCGTCCAAAGGCGAGGCACAACATACATCCTTGGCATACCAAAGTTGTCCGCCGATTACAAAGTCAGACTAATAAAAACCAAACTTCTTCCGCTTTCATATTGGCACGAAATTAAGGACTTGCTTTTTCTTCATGGTTGCTAAATGGAAAATACAACATCGATTTATCTAACTACCGTATCTTCCAAATCTACCGGTTAACCATCTCAGGCATTCAAACAAACATAATTTCAAAATACCAAAACCTCGGACTAAACATTTTCAAAAAAGTTTTTTCATAAGATCATCCAGACTTTGGAACACACTCTCCGATCAAACAAAAGAAATTAACAAACATGGTCTCTTTAAAAATTATTTAAAATCAAGATACTTTGTTGCTCTTCAGAACACATTCAATACTGATATTATATCTACCTGGCGCTCAATATGTTTGAATTGTAATTCTGTTAGAGACCTTGAATCGCAGAACTTCAGTATTTGTTGTTAAAGTGCCACTAAGACGAAAAAAGTCGTCTATCCAATTTTGATCTTGGTAAATTATAATAGCGAAATGGGGTGGAGGGGCGTTATCGGTTCCTCAATATCTTGTCCCGTTCTCGAGATGTTTGGAGGTTGGACGGTGTATGACGTCATTTTCTCACATAGACTAGAATAAAATTCACAAAGTGTGGAATGTCTCTGCAGGTAATAGGTAGAAAGTTTTCAAACTTTACACATCTGTGGTGGGGTGAGATGTGCACCGTATTGCACAAGTTATGTTGTTGCCGCGAAGATCGTTTGGAAATAGGCACCTGTCATTTATAAAACAAAAAGTGTTTATTTCTTCTTTATCAAACAACATTTATTGTAATGCATACACACGAATATTTGTAGACATGTAAATATTGTACTTCGGAGGTTTAAATCACCTTATTCTTTTTAAAAAGTGACAAAAATTAAGATTTAATTTTATTAGGCGAAAGACGCTTATTTTCAAACGATCTCCGTGGCAACTATATGATATGTACACTGTTATTTTCAACGAGTAGTTTTAACTCCAGAATCGGGGTTTAAATTTTGAGTCCAGAACAATCCGATTTTTGGAGTTAAATGTTACTCTTCTTTTCAGAGTTAAAAATAACTCGGCAATGAAGAGTTAATTTTACTCCAGAAATTAGGGTTAAAATATAAAAATAAACTCCATGATTTCGAGTCAAATGCATTTGCATGTCTTTATTTTAAACACTATCGTAACAAATATTTTTACTTAACACAAGTTTGTATAAATAAAATAACTCAATATCGGTCTCTTCCTGATAAACTTGCGTGGAGGCGAGCCATAGCTCGGTAAGCGAGATAGTTTTTGGCTCGTGTTTATATGAGTGAATTTCATTCCCGTCTATAGTCTCCTTCGCAGCCGCTAGCTCCTGAGGTAAACGAGTACGTCGACAGTTGGCTGACAGAGCCTTTTTTCTCCCAAAATATACGCCACAAAAGGCCCACGTTGACCAGTCGCTTTTTTCAAGTCTTATCTCGCCAGAAATCCAGATTCGCGATTTTATTTGACAGCAATCAGCCCCAAGCTCCAAAATAGTTTGGTATAACACAGCGACAACCACTTGGCCAAACTCATATCTGGTCGCTTCACCAATACACTACGCCACGCGAATGTCGACCATTAATTAAACATCATTGGGTTGGCTTGAGTCTTTGGACCGAACAGCAACAAACTTGAAAGACATGTCCCTGAAGTTGAGCGGTATTAAACACATCGAGGAAATGAAAGATCGACAAGACCGAAGAACGAGTTTTACAGTCTTTATCCACCAATTCGTCCTCCCTTTCAAAACCGGCATCAACCATGTTCTCAGGACTGCTCCTTTCGTTCGGTGATGGCAATTTGCCTGAAGTCGGTTCTGGCTCAGGTTCTGGTTCTTCAAGCTTCGACCAGTCGTCAGGTTCGCCACGATTAATTAAGCGATTCAAGTTCTGGACAGCAGCGAGGAATAACTTTAAGCAACGTACTTTTCTGTCATAATAGTAATATACATTTTACAATTCATTTGTATTGTTTTTGAGGCTTCACATCTCTTAGAACTTTCTTTGCCGAGGCCGGCAGTTAAAAATTAATTAAAATTTCGTTTGCCTAAAAACTTGATTGACAGGTTTTCGCTGTTTGTTAATTTTTCTCCAATCAGATTCAAGTATTTTGCTGGCTTCTTTGTCGAGTTTTCATACCCCGGAAGATAGATTTTAATGGCTTTGAAAATACTTTACAAATCATAAAATACAAGTAATATTATAAATATCCCATTGAGTTGTTTGCGCGATAATATTGCCGGGCATTTTACCATTTTTAAATACACCCGAATTCCGAAACTCCGAAAAAAATATTCGGCCGTATATAGGTTCGGTTCATGAGAAGTATGACGTTTGAATTAGTTGTCGAGCCTATCAACCAAACGAAGTCGAAATTCCCGACAGCTCGAGTCGAACTTAATTATTCAAACTCGCTGAATTATGTTCGGAAGAATGATAAGTTCGACGATTGAACCGGGCCTTAGCTAGCACTAGCCTGCGTGCAGACGCGCCCGTATCCGTCCTTGATTAATCGGCACTGAATATTCCGCCGTCTATACGTAGGCTAGGCCTTAGCGGTCTGTATTAAAAATTATCATTAAATATTATTTAATAAAACAAATAAAGAACACAAAAACATAAATTGTTGTTTACGCGTGTATTTTGATCGTCGTGTTTGTTATGATTGAGATCTTATCTCAGGAATTCACCCCCAAAATAGAGTTTAAATAACTCCGACAAGTTTTAACTCCTCTAAAAGAGTTTGCGTAACCCCAGTTGAGACGGTTTAACTTTCAGATACGGTACTCCAAAAAGTAGAGTTAAAATAACTCCTGTAAAATAACTCACCCGCATGGAGTTAACTTTGATCCTCTTAAAAGAGTTAAAACTACTCGTTGAAAATAACAGTGTACAGTAGAGTGTACATTCCACCTTGCCATAGGTGTCCAAGGTTTGAGGACTTTCTACCGATTATTTGCAGAGGTAGTCCTCATTTTGTTTATTTTATTTACGTCTATGTGAGAAAGTGGCGTCATACACTGTCTAATTTTCATATGTCAAAAACCTGAATATCTCGAGAACGGGATGGGATGTTGAGAAACCGAGGGCGCCTTTCTTCCTCGTTTCGTAGTTATGATAAACTAGGATCAGAATTGGTGGACTATTTTTTCGTCTTGGTGACACTTTAATATTAACTGTGCGTGCGTACGTGAGTGTGTGTGTTAGTATAATGTATTTGTTGTAATAAGTGCTATAATAAGCGTATCACAGGCTGTGATATAGTAATATGTAAATGTTATAGTTATATATGTAATGTATTATGTATGTTTGTTAATTCTGAGGGTAAGACACCATGACTAGGGCTGAACATCCCTGTTGTGTCTTGCCTTGTGTATGTAAACACGAAAACAAATTAAATTAAATTAAATTAAACTTAGTGAACCATACCGGACGATCAAAAAATTTCTCAACCACGGCTGGGATTCGAACGGAGGTCGCGCTCCCTATTTCCAGAACGGTGCTCTGCCGACTGAGCTACATGATCAAGCTGGGAACGAATGTGATATTAAGTGTATTTAATATTTCGCTCACCCGGTATGGTTCACTAAGTTTACTTTCACTCGCGAGAACACTACTTCAACTAATACGAGTAGAACCCCGGTAATACGAGCGATGTCGAACCGGTGGTCGTAATAACGGGATGGTCATATTAACGGGGGAGAATCGCCTATATAGCTTATATTCCGACCAGGAATAGTGGTCGCAATAACGAGGAGGTCGTATTAACGGGGTGGTCACATGGTGGGATTCCACTGTAGCTCAAATTGCGATCGTCCTGAGTTAATTAAATGTCATCATGTTTAAAACGGTTAAAGAAGTAATTAAAATTCATTAATAATAATAATAAATAATAATAATAATAAAATAAATAATAATAAATAATAATAATAATATATAGTATTTCTACTGCTACTGCTACTATTAATAATAATAATATAATGTAACTTTCATTGTATTCCTTTAGTCCCGAAGAGTTGTTCTGATTTGTACAAAAAAGGAGAAAGAAAAGATAGTGCCTACACCATTGACCCTGATGGTCTTGGAGCATTCAATGTTAGCTGTGATATGTCAACAATTGGAGGAGGTTGGACTGTCTTTCAAAGAAGAGTGGACGGAAGTGTTGACTTTTATCTTGGATGGGACGAATATAAGAAAGGCTTTGGAGACTTAAATGGCGAGTTCTGGCTTGGTCTAGATAATATCCATCGATTGACAAAGAGTGGTCAAAACTTTCTGAGAGTTGACATGGAGGATTTTGAGAATGAGACACGCTTTGCTGATTACTCAATATTTTCAGTGGCAAATCAAACAGAAAAATACAAGTTAACCGTTGCAGGTTATTCAGGTTAGTTGCTATTAATGTGATCTTATTGATAAACTAATCTCATCCGTAACTCCAGACAGAAAAATGTTAACGCTTGTTTTTTTAAATAAATCATGTATTAAAATTATTGAATGTAAAGTGGGAAAACATGAGTTAAAGCGGCAACCCAGTACGTTAAGATTGCACAAAATAATGAGCTTGGATTGATTGTTGCCCATGAAATACAGTCATAACTAACTTTTTCTTTCCCATATGTCAATCTTTTACACAAAATAAATAACATTTTGTCAACATAATTTTCTCCCACGGTGACTGGGATATACATATTCCAGATATTTCGGCCATACTCTTTGGGAAGATACTTTCGCGAACAATCGGGTTATCGTTGCAACGGTAGACGACACACAGACATGAAAAAAAATCTACAAATGTGTCATGTTTTTATGCAGAGCGATTAAAACCGTGACCTGGCTGGTAAAATTACTTCAAATATTCGAACGAGAGGGAATTTTGCAGATGACTATCCTGAACACTATGCGCGATGTTGACATATAAATCTTCTCCGCTTTCCGACAGAAGTGAACCTTGTCGTAGTTTGCGAGGTAGCTTGTTTAACTAGCAATTATATAATAGCCGTCCACTTTTGAAACCGTATTTAAAGGCAGAAATACAAACCAGGATGCTCTAAAATATATTTAAATATAATATAAGGTTTATCTTGTGTGTAGTTTTCGATTGTTATCAAATTAAATGGGGTTTTAAAACAAAACGAAACAAAGGTGCCCTCGTTTATATAGCGCCCTGGACAAATAAATATATTTAGTTGATAATCCCACAAAATAAGCCAATGCACTGGGTAAAAAGATCAGTTCACTGTGAGAATGAATGCCAGTGAGGTCGAAATATCCGTTATTTTTCTTTCAAAAGCATTTGGTATACTCCCACGTTCATTTATTATTTCTACGTCACACATTCCATAAATTAAGTGGTCGAGTCAAGTTGGGGCATTCATGCTACGAAAACTTATTGGAGTTTCATCCCTTCTAACTTTTTATATTACTACCGAAAATCGCGAGACGCCCACGAAAGGGCGGTCTAACGGCCTTCTGAATTTAAATGTGACAAGCGCGCGATACGCTAACGAAGGGGCCGGGGCAAGCACAGTCAACGGCCTTCCGAATTGATGTAAACACTGACTCGTTGCCTTTCTGGTGTGGTTGCCTGTAATTTGTCCTGATTGTCGACAAAATTAACAAGTAAGAACATTTTAATAGCGATTTAATACAATTATTGTGTAAAAAATACCAAATAAACCCGATTTACTGTTAAACTCACTTCACTGATAGACGTTACGGCTCCCTGTGGAGAGACTAAGAATGTGGGATTATAAATTGACTGTTAAACGCATGCGCTATCTATCGTTATTTTAGCGCTAGGTGGAGACTAGGTTGGCAGGTTAGAGCGTCTCATCGGAAATCAGAAGGTTACAAGTTCGATTCCTGTCCGGGACTCAGAATTATTTTTTCTGAGGATTCGAGCTTGACGATCGTCCATGCATCATCTGTCTACTCCGACCTCTCCCACATTCACTACAGCAGCGTATATATTAAAACAGAATTATATTGTTACCCACATCTATAAACTGCTTCCTGATGAAAAAAGCCCACTATGACCAGTGCTGTCATGCACTCGAATGTCCTATGTTATACGAAGTGTTATACGTACCAGAGAGTGCTGCGCCCTATTTCAAACGTTGAAAACAGCAGAAATAACAAAGGCGTTCTGAAGATTGGAGAACTCCCTTCTTTTAGAACACTTGATTTTCAAATAATCAAAAAATCTAAGGGATTCAAGCAGCAATTATTCACGTTCTACCGTGTCAAAGTAAAAAAAGGAAACATATCTTCGGTCATCTATCGCACGTATAGCACATCATTATGTATTCGAACAAGGGCGGTCTCACAACTATAATAGGGACTCTAAGACTGCACAACGTCGACGATCACGGCAACGCGACGACCGCGAAGAGGCTGGATACTGCGCATGATATTTAAGAGCCGCATCGACGTTCACGTCGCGTTCACGACGTCAAAAGTAAAGATTTCACATCGTGTACACAACGTGAGTATTGCTTTGAATATTTTAAATAAATGTGGTTTCTCTTTTGTCCCTTTTTGTATATTTGATATATCTGTGTTTATTATACAACTGTGTTGAAAATTGTCCAAATAACGCTAAAAACGAATACAAATATACAGCGATATTCGGACAGTTAGTTATTTGGATAGTTGGTTATTTGTATAGTAGAAAACCGGTTTGACAGATCGGCTGACGTGAGCACTGTTTATAATTTACCAGCAAACGTAGTTTTTAGTAAAAGAATGGATGACATTTTGGCAACATTTGAAGGCGACAATGAAATTTTCAGAGTTTGAAAACATGCTTGCTAGTATAAAGACTATAAACAACCAAACCGTAGGCGGCGAAAGAACTGAAGTATGTTTTCCGACTAGAAATGACTCGCTAAATGATGTTGAGATAGGCGAGTTCATATACTAAAATTCATATACAAAACACAAATACGGCCAAAAAACAAAAACTGACCTGAATGTCTGGAAAAGATGGTCCTCCTCCATCGGTGAGAAAGGGAAATTCAGAGACGATGAAGATGACAATTAGTTTAAGACAAGTTCATCGAATTCAGTTTAAACACTTTTGTTATGCTAACATTTCAAACCGATCCATTGTTCATTTTGAAATATTGAAAAACTGTAACGTTAATAAAACTGTTGACAAGATAATTCTCAAACTGGTTTGACAAGTTTATTTTGTTAGCCAAACAAATTTGTTGCACGGGCGACTACTTCATGTATGCTTATTATTTTGTCCTGCTGCAAGTCACGCCACTTCCCTTGCCTTTTTACAGTTTTCTTTTTCCATAACAAATTGTTGATCAAAGCAGTTGTATAATAAATCTCTAATTAGATGTTTTGGTATGTAGTATCGCTGTATATTTTTACTCGTTGTTTGTATTTTGACTCGCCCTGCGGGCTCGTCAAAATACGACACAACTCGTAAAAATATACAGCGATACTACATACCAAAACATCTAATAAGATATATGTACTACACTAGTCTAACATATTTTGTTTCTTAATTATATATTCCAGTAGGGATTCATTTCGTTTTATCTTGGAGCTTATGATTTAGTTATGGCTTCACAAGCAAAACCGTCAGTAAATCATTGTATACAGTTTTGTTCTTCTTGCTTTTTTGTTGCATGCGATGTTAGAGAAAATTAGCTAAACATGTTTCAAAATGTTACTGTTTGTTTGTTAACTTTTCTGTTGTGTATATATGACAGTCGAAAGAACTTTAAAACGAGTATCAATATCCAACCTGTTGTTTTGATGTGTGTATTGTGTTCATAGTTGTGTCAAACTCTGACGAATGTTTTCAATGGCATGTATTTCTATCGTCTATATTAACAAATATGTTACCGTACGTTAGTCGGTTGCAATATACATCTGACTATATATATATATATATATATATAGTCATATATATATTATATTTTAAGACCAAACCGGGACCAGTTGCGAAAAATGCAACTTCAAGGCCTTCCGGCTGGAATTGAACCCGCGACCCTGCGATGCTAGTGCAGTGCTCTGACCACTGAGCTACGGAAGCCGTTGCCGAGAGCTTAGTCACGAGTTCTGTATATATTGTTATGCAACAGATATATGTAATCTATTATTATACCTATGAACTTTATCTTGATAAAACATTTGCGTCGACCTAACTGAATACCGGCGCCTAAGGTTTATTTAAATGATCGTATCTACAATTGTCCTGTGACAAGGTACACAATCCCTGTCGCATTTATAATTACTATCTTGTCATCAAGCTTCCTGTTGTCTTTAGTTAGAATGACTTTACACAGGCACACATTTGTTGATTTAGGTTTATTAAATCTAGCATGATTATCATTAGATTTATACGAAGAAGAAGCTTCGAAATATTTACATTAGTTGTTTACCTACATTTAGTAACGAACCTTTAAAGTCGAATTGCTTCTTGAATACTTTATGAAACTGTAAAATAATATATCGATTATGTAGCTCATGATATCTCCTATCTTACCATGTCAATTTAGTTAGGAACTAAAATTATTTACTATACGGAAAAACTTTTCAACCGATTTGCCTTGGTCAACACATTCCAAGCAACGCCTTCAAAAGATCGAGCCAAGCAGCCTGGTATCGAATCATCTGATTGGTTCATCACAGATGATCATGTCAATCTTTCCCAAGAAGAGAAGCTAGAGTCAGAAGAACGTTTTGGGCCAATTGAACCTTGAATCTTATCTTGAACTTATCCTGTGAACAGAACGACAACCGTATAAAGAACTCAGCAGATCTAAAGAATAGCGAAGTGAAGCAGAACAAAGAACACGAAAGAATATCCTGAACATTTGAACTGACTTTATGTTTAGTAGATTCCTTGCATTTGTTTCCTATATTAAAGATCCTTAACTTCACGCTTGTGTGTTCTACCTTTGAGAAGTCCCCTACTGTATATAACCGACTGGTGGAGGTTGTATAACAATATGGTGGTAATGCCGGGATAAGATTCTGGGTATATTATAGGTAATATTTGGCATTTCACTCGATCAAACTACATGTTGAAAGGATTTATGGTGAAGGAAAATTTCGAGTGTTGGAATAGTACATTTTAAGACCAAACCGGGACCAATTGCGAAAAATGCAACTTCAAGGCCTTCCGGCCTAGTCACGAGTTCCGTAGCTCAGTGGTCAGAGCACTGCACTAGCATCGCAGGGTCGCTGGTTCAATTCCAGCCGGAAGGCCTTGAAGTTGCATTTTTCGCAACTGGTCCCGGTTTGGTCTTAAAATGTATGTATTCCTGCAACGCTCGAAATTTTCCTTCACCATAAATCCTTTCACTATATATATATATATATATATGTATATATAGGTAATATTTGGCATTTCACTCGATCAAACTACATGTTGAAAGGATTTATGGTGAAGGAAAATTTCGAGTGTTGGAATACATACATTTTAAGACCAAACCGGGACCAGTTGCGAAAAATGCAACTTAGCGGCCTTCCGGTAGGAATTGAACCCGCGACCCTGCGATTGCTAGTGCAGTGCTCTGACCACTGATCTACGGAAGCCGTTGCCGAGAGCCTAGTCACGAGTTCTGTATATATGGTGGTAATGCCGGGATAAGATTCTGGGTATATTATAGGTAATATTTGGCATTTCACTCGATCAAACTACATGTTGAAAGGATTTATGGTGAAGGAAAATTTCGAGTGTTGGAATACATACATTTTAAGACCAAACCGGGACCAGTTGCGAAAAATGCAACTTAGCGGCCTTCCGGTAGGAATTGAACCCGCGACCCTGCGATTGCTAGTGCAGTGCTCTGACCACTGAGCTACGGAAGCCGTTGCCGAGAGCCTAGTCACGAATTCTGTATATATGGTGGTAATGCCGGGATAAGATTCTGGGTATATTATAGGTAATATTTGGCATTTCACTCGATCAAACTACATGTTGAAAGGATTTATGGTGAAGGAAAATTTCGAGTGTTGGAATACATACATTTTAAGACCAAACCGGGACCAGTTGCGAAAAATGCAACTTTGCGGCCTTCCGGTAGGAATTGAACCCGCTACCCTGCGATTGCTAGTGCAGTGCTCTGACCACTGAGCTACGGAAGCCGTTGCCGAGAGCCTAGTCACGAGTTCTGTATATATGGTGGTAATGCCGGGATAAGATTCTGGGTATATTATAGGTAATATTTGGCATTTCACTCGATCAAACTACATGTTTAAAGGATTTATGGTGAAGGAAAATTTCGAGTGTTATGCAACTTAGCGGCCTTCCGGTAGGAATCGAACCCGCGACCCTGCGATTGCTAGTGCAGTGCTCTGACCACTGAGCTACGGAAGCCGTTGCCGAGAGCCTAGTCACGAGTTCTGTATATATGGTGGTAATGCCGGGATAAGATTCTGGGTATATTATAGGTAATATTTGGCATTTCACTCGATCAAACTACATGTTGAAAGGATTTATGGTGAAGGAAAATTTCGATTGTTGGAATACATACATTTTAAGACCAAACCGCGGGACCAGTTGCGAAAAATGCAACTTAGCGGCCTTCCGGTAGGAATTGAACCCGCGACCCTGCGATTGCTAGTGCAGTGCTCTGACCACTGAGCTACGGAAGCCGTTGCCGAGAGCCTAGTCACGAGTTCTGTATATATGGTGGTAATGCCGGGATAAGATTCTGGTTATATTATAGGTAATATTTGGCATTTCACTCGATCAAACTACATGTTGAAAGGATTTATGGTGAAGGAAAATTTCGAGTGTTGGAATACATACATTTTAAGACCAAACCGGGACCAGTATACTATATATATATATATATATATATATATATATATATATATATATATATATATATATATATATATATATATATATATATATATATATATATATATATATATATATATATATATATATATATATATATATATATATATATATATATATATTCAGTATATTTTGCTGTAGGCCATAATGTAAACATTTGCGATAGCTAATAATATTATGGGTGTTTGAAATTTTTCTCCAACAGTCCTATTAACTGGAATCCCTATCATGACATTATATTATATGTAGAGAGACATTGTTAAATGATGCGTTTAAAGTAAAATAACGTACCCTTGAACGTGGGCAGCTGTGGAATACCATTGCAAAAAATCTCAAAGGGATTACAAGTCCAAAGTTCAATGTTGATCAGAAAGGTGTTCGTGAATACCTAACCCTATACATAAGAAAAAATTACCGATGAAGAAAAGTCAACTGGCACTTCTGCTGAGACTATGCAGAGCTTGACAAAGCTATCAGAAATAGTATAGAGTTGGAAGAAGCTTCTAACATTGAACATGAAAATGAAATGCAGGAGAAGAGAAAGTAGAAAGTGATAGAATGAAAGCAGAAAATATAAGGCAATATATACCTTAATAATTTCGACGATGCTAGTGAGAAACGATATGGGCTGCGTCCTACATTCAAAACACATACGCCATACAGGTATGCATGCTACCAATTCGACACCGATCTGTAAACAATGCAGCAAGCAAATCTTGCTCCGCAAAGTGCGTTGAAGACGTTCACATACACCGATGGAATAGATACGTGTTCTTTTGTGTTACGAAAGTTCCGTACCGCACCTGTAAGCAAGATATCTATCCCTCGACTGGAGTTACAAGCGGGAATACTAGCAGTTCAATTCAGCTAGTCAAAATCACATTCAGCAAAGTTTGCTACTTGACAAACTCAGAAGTTATCCTGAAATATATGTAAAATGAAAGTAACATATTTACCGTCTACATCAGCAATCGAGTGGCAGAAATCCAAGAAAAATCCAAGCTGCACAACGGAGATATTGCCCTAGCAAGGAAAACCCAAGTGACGACGCCTTACGCGTATTAAACCCATCGGAGTTGACATCGGAACACCGATGGCTGAAAGGCCCTCAAGTTGGCCAAATATGTTGTTTGGAAAAAAATTATCAAGAATCCCCAGACAAATCTGCTCTATAGCGTGGATAAACCAGCCTTATATCACCTGCTGGACAGATACTCAACACACTGTAAAAAATGAATGGTTGAAATAACCAAAAAAAAGGTCATCTGAATGCAACTGAGAGAACCAGTTAAAAATTGGTCATAGTAATAGACCAGAATAATCAATATTAATTTGGTTAAAACTAAAACGACCAATTAGTATCGGTTAATAACATTTGGTTATAACCATTTAGGTTTTGGTGAGTACAACCAATACAAAAATATTTTATTTGGACATTATTTGGTTGCCTGTTGCCATTTTAACCAATTTAATATTGGTTGAAATAAAAATGACAGATTTAACCAGTTTCTAAATTTTTTGAATTTTTCATAAAAGTTATACATAAAAAGCATGAATTGTCAAGCAAAAATATGATAAATAATCCTAACATTTAATTACATAAAAATTACCATACAACGATTCATTAAATATCCTATAGACATAAGTACACATCAATGCTTAAGGTTGCTTAAAAAGTTTTTGACACCACCTGGCACCATTTTGCTGCATAATTGCTTTACAGGTTACAAGTTACCTAATGTTTAATGTTATTAATTTAACATCCTAATCGTGCAGCAAAATGTTTATAATTTGGTGTATATACAGTAACATAATTAGCATATTACATGACTGTGGCAACTCATAAATCCAGACATATACAAGTTGGTAATCCTAAATTATCTTTAATTAGCATTGTCACTAAAAGTGCATTTGAACATGTGGCAAACCTAGTTAGCCTAACTAAGAAAAAATATGAAAGCTGCTAAGTTCTCAAAAGAACTGGATATAATATGAAAAGGAGAAATACGAGAACTTCAATGTGTCGAAAAATACTTTAGAGTATACTGAACTTCAATGTGTCCAAAAATACTTAAGAGTATACTTACATATATTCATGGACGACGTTTCGGACGATGTGTCCTTCTTCACGTCAGATAAAGAAGGACACATCGTCCGAAACATCATCCATGAATATACGTAAGTACTCTTACATAAGTATTTTTCGATACATTGAAGTTCTCTCTTATTTTTCCTTTGCATATTATATCTAGTTAGCCTAACCTCCAGGGTCATTTGTTGATGTTAAACATGTAAAAAAGTTCTTGACACCAACTGCATGGCAGCATATTGCTGCACAATTCCTTTACTGGGAGAGAAGGATTTTAGCCAATATCCTTCCTGTATTTTATATATATATATATATATATATATATATATATATATATATATATATATATATATATGTATATATATATATATATATATATATATATATATATATATATATATATATATATATATATATATATATATTATATATATATATATATATATATATATATATATATATATATATATATATATATATATATATATATATATATATATATATACTTTACCATATATTAGCTAGGTAGTAATTTGTCACAGATTCAAATGCAATTTTAGTGACATTGCTAATTAAGGATAATTCAGAATCTATTGTGGCTGCTTAGTTAGCCTATTAAGCAACTTGTATTTCTATGGATTTATGAGTTGTCACAGAGTTGTTAACTCTTCTATTAACTAAACGGTAAGAGCTAATTAGGACATGACTGCCACATACACAATATGTAAATATGTCAGCTAAAAGATAAAAATGTAATTTTTATATAATTTCTAAAATGTAATTTTAACAGTAATTCACAATACTATACCCAATTACAAAGATGACGTTCAAAAGTCTATAGCAGAATATCTTTATTTTCTTTCATCTGTCATGGATGATGATCCCAGGAATTTCTTCCCAAATATGGCACATAAATGTAACTTGTTTGGCATTTTTCATCATCTCATATGGTAATTTCCATTGAATTAAGTCACGAATATCCTGAAATCAAAATTATATGATTGTGTTAGTAAATACTGTAAATGTTTTAAATGTCAATTTTCAAATGTTAAAGATGGGTTATGTTGAGTGAGTTTAATAACGGTAACTTAAGCATCATGCATGCTGTGTAGAAAAACGTTTTCATAAATAAATTCAAGCTATAATGTTTCTCATGGAGAAGGCAGGAAACAAAATCAGACATAGAATCCATAATCCACTACATACAGTACAAGAGCTGAGTATCTTGACTGCTGAGACAACCTTGTACTGACCATCATCGACCTTCATCGACCCTATCCATTTTTAGCTTCAATAGCTGTGTGTGATGACATAATTCATCTTTCTCCCAAAGCAAGGAACATTGGGGTCATAATGGACTTATATTTAACCATGGAAATGCATGTGATAACGGTCTGCAGATCGGGATTCTACTATTTAAGAAAAATAAGCAAAATAAGGAAATATCTCAGTTTTAAATCAGCAGAGATTTTAGTACATGCCTTGGTTACATCACGATTGGATTTTGGAAATGCACTATTGTATGGAGTATCAAACACTCTTTTAGATCGAATTCAGAAGGTTCAAAATGCTGCAGCTAGGAGTATTACTTTAACAAGGAAAAGGGATCATATAACACCAGTACTGTATGATTTGCATTGGTTGCCAATCAGAGAAAGGATTATGTATAAGATAATGTTAATGACATATAAGTCCCTAGCTGGACTAGCGCCAAAATACATTATGAACTTGTTAGAAGTTTATGTTCCCAAACGTAATCTTAGATCATCAATAGATAGGAGGTTAGTAGTCCCAAAGTATAATCTAGAATCCTATGGCAGAAGGTTCTTTTCAGTGTCTGCACCATTGTTGTGGAATAATCTACCACAAAGTCTAAGACTATGCGAGTCACTAGATGTTTTAAATCTGAACTGAAGACACATTTGTTTAGAAATGCTTACACGGACTTGATCTAATATATTTTAATAATTGCTAAGATTTGTTTATAACTTTTTAACTATTAGAAATTGATTGTATGTAATTTTACTTGTAAGATACCTAATTTTATATCATAAATCGTAAAGGGCCTCTGGGCATTTATGGAAGAAGCGCTATATAAGAATTAAATATTATTATTATTATTACTGTAATATCCCTCATACGTCAGTACACCATGGCATATATACAAATATTCAAGTTTAACTGTTCAAGTTTGATTGGATAAGGCCACACCAATTTGATACTTCAGGGCACGGATTCAAAATTTTTAGGGTTGGTCAGAAAAATGGAAATAAAAAAAGTACAAACTCGTACTCAGTCTTTTCACCTGCCTAGCAGGTGAAAAGCCTATGTACGAGGGTGAAAAGCACAAAAATAACCAATTTTTGATCGAAGTAAATGATAGGTACAAATTTTATTTTATTTGGTTTCACAAAAACAGGGTCGGTCAGATCCGTGCCCCGAACAATTAAATTGGTGTGGCCTAATGAGTCAGGACATTATCTGAGAGAAAATAACACTCATGCAAGAATAAAGTGATGAGTCAATCTTAAATGTATTATAACACTGTTTATCAAATAACATTTTGAAAACTTGCACACTGATTGGCTAAGAGCCATGTTTATATAACTGTATGTAAACATGGATTTTTACCGCCATTTTTATAAAATGGACTGCAAGACGAACCTTTGCTCACAAACAGCTAAAATGTCGATAAATATGTTTTGTGACAGCCAACAAGAAAAAAAGCGAGAAGATTGGATGCTTTTCTTCACAGTTAATAGCGTTTACTGTATGTTCAAAAAACATCTTTCCGTGTTTACATACAGTTCTAGAAACACTTGTAAAAGTTTGGGAGAACTCAAAATAGCGTGGAAAACTTCCACTCGTGTTTCTATAACTGTATGTATAACGGAAAATATTTTCTATTTCTTAAATATAACACACAATGGCATGCGTGAATATTTTCTTGATTCTCCTCTTACTCTAACTCATACAGAGTTATATAGGTCAGTAAGAAGCAAACATACTGTAGCTTGCATGAGAAAAATAAACTTTTTGAAGTCTCTTTTGACCATGGGTGAGGGCAAATTTCCAGTGTCTTAAGGAAGCTGCTAATTAGTAAAGGCATTTTATCCGTTAGGTAGTCATTTGACTAGGTATAGTGATATAGTCATTTAGGTAGTTATTTGACACAGGTTCAATTCAATTTAAGTGACAGTGCTAATTAAACATAATTTAGGAACTATTGTGTCTTATAATGCTTAGGTAGCCCATACCAACTTATGGATGTGTATAGTATGAGATGTCACAGAGCTGTTAACCCTTCTACTAATTAATGGCATCTTGAGCTAATTATGACTGTCATGTACACAATATGCAAAAATGTAATACATTACACAGTAATTCAAATTTCACAATACATAATAGATACTAACCGATTACAAAGATGACTTTCACACAGACAAAGCAGAATGTCTTTATTTTCTTTTTTCTGTCATTGATGATGATCCCAGGAACTTCTTCCCATATAAGGCACATACATCTAACTTGTTTGGCATTATCATGTTTTCATATGATGACTGGATATAATACGAAAATGATGATGACTGTTGAATTAAGTCAAGAAAATCCTGAAATAACATTATATGTTAGTAAATAAATGCTTTAAATGTCAATTTTCAAAACGTTAATAATTGTATTATGTTGAGTGAGTCTAATCATGGTAACTCAAGCAACGTGCAAGCTGTGTACCATTGTATGAAATTTCTGTAAGCATTGATCTTAAAGTGCCACTGAGATAACTAGAAGATATTGATTCCTGCCATTTGTTATCATGGAAATATAATTTTACCTGTAGGTTCATAAATGTTCACATTTGCCAGAAAACAAAAAAATATCTATGTAGAAGGCAGGAACTTTCTTGCCACATGACAGTGGTGGCACAACGTGGTGTGGGCCCCGGTGAAATAAACCAATTTGGGCCCCCCTCCCACAAAATGAATTTAGGGTCTCTGAAATGACATTTCCTGCGAGAGCACCTTTGAGTAAAATCTTAAGAGCACAAATCACTTTTTTTGTAGTGTATCCATTATTTTTAAGAAACTATCATTAATAATAGTACCATTAATAAAAAGAGGCAATTTGCCGGATGGACCCCTCGACCCAACTTCGTACCCGGCGGGAGCAGAGATAAGATTGCCCTCGGCCCATGGTGCGGTGCACCGTTTGCACACCCGTAGTGCCGCCACTGCCACATGAACATAAAATTAATATCTTGTCACCACCATGTAATATCTAATTTATATAAGTAACGCAAGTTATTATTTAATACACTTACACCTGGCATATGACCACTGTGATATGACATACATGTATGTATTTATTATATATAGCAAAGTGAAAAGGTGGTAAACTGCCAATAATTTAGTGACGAGATACTGACGTTTCGAGCGGAGCCATTCATACTCTTATGAAGGGCTCCGCTCGAAACGTCAGTATCTCGTCACTAAATTCTTGGCAGTTTACCACCTTTTCACTTTGCTATATATTCAAAACACTATCTACGCAGCACTCTACTTATTTATTATATAGATGGGAGTGTTTTACTAAGAAATATGCAGTGACATATTTTCCATATCCTCAGTAGTGAAGATATCGATCACATGATTAAACATTTTCCCACCTTTTGCATTGAATCTATATAATAAAAAGAAAATTACAAGATGGCTTGAAGATATGAATTTTATCTTCGAGTGGTGAAAACAATATTTTACTTATTCGCTGCGCTCATTCGTAAAATATTGTTTTCACCACTTGAAGATAAAATTCATATCTTTGCACCACCGTGTAATATCCTCTATATATTTAACTGCTTAAGTTTTGTTTGATAATAACTATGCAGGGCTTTATCTGAGAGAAAATAACACTCATGCTAGATTGAGATGCTGAGTCAATGATACTGTAAATGTATTATAATACTGTATAAACACACATGCATGAATACCCTCACCAAACGGACAGATATGCTGCAGATATATGGAACAGCACTGCATAACATATGTAACCATATCTGCAGAAAACTATATGTTACATATCTGCTTGGGGACTGGGACTGATGGCGAATGAACGTGTTTCCATCGGGCTCTGTAATATGTTTGTTTTTATCGCTTGTTTAGTGAGTTATATTTGTGTGTCTAGTTCCTACAGCTCTTCGAATGTGGTCTTTTATAGACAACGATATTCGTCTTTGCCATTCATCAAGTGTAAGAGCCGTATGTCACCTTTGAAATTTGCAGTTGTAAAATGGAGTAAACATGGTGGGTCTACACTCGCTTTGCCTGGCAATAACACCTTTGATGTTCTTTACGAGCCTGAAAATGTTCTGCTGCTGCTTTCCTGTGGCGATATTGAACCTCATCCTGGACCTTCGAACTCTATGGAATCCGAATTACAACTTTCTCGAACTGACAGCAATACAAGGATTTCGTATTCATCATGTAAACTTATGCAAATCGCCCAACAACCAAGTGATGCACATAATTTATTCAATAGTAATGTGATATTTCAAAACATTTTATCATCATGTGGAATTTCTCGCCACCATTTCCATAAACAATAATCGTACTCTACCTGTCCGTTGTACTTCCATAAACAGACGACCTTCTCATTTTGGTAAGGTGTCTACTGTTACCTCTAGATCGAACTTGAGGAATTGTTTGCAAATCTATCCACCTATACCTGACCATGATAACCAAGAGAATCAAATTAGTTATCCATCTCAAGCCGAATACAAAGAGAACAATGGTGTTAATGGCATTTTTTCAATAGCAACTATTCGTCCTAACTTGATGCGTCGCCACAAAAACAATGATCGTTTCGCTTGCCGGACCAACCTTATCAGCATTCAACGTTCATCTATGCCAGTCTCTACTGAAAGGAAAAAACCTAATCTTCCCGCTTTCTTTCCGACTAATATTCGCTCACTTCTGCCTAAATTAGACGAACTCTCAGCTACATTTGAAGTTCTATCTACAGAAGTAGCAATTATTACGGAAAGCTGGCTGCATTCTGGAATTGATAACAGCCTACTTTCCATTCCGGGATACTCGTTGCACCGGAAAGACAGGTTTGAAAGTCGTGGCGGTGGTGTCTGTGCATATATCTCAAATAATATACCATGTAAACGAAGACTAGACTTGGAGAGCCCCCCTTTCGAGTGTATTTGGCTTTGGCTACGCCCCCACCGTCTACCACGCCCTGTTTCTTGTTTTATAATCTGCGGAGTATATTGTCCTCCAGATAAATCCATCCAGGAGCAAAAAGACCTAATACAATATATTGTTGATACTGTTGATACAGTCCGTTCTTCTTCACCAGATTGTGGTGTTGTAGTCCTTGGTGATTTTAACAAGATTGACATCTCTGATTTAAAATATCACCTCAATCTTATACAAGTTGTTAAAGACTCCACTAGGGGCTCGTCAATCCTTGATCTTATCATAACTAACTGTAGTCATATGTACAACTCACCAGTATGTACTGCTCCCCTGGGATCGTCGGACCACTGTGTAATATCTTGGAAACCCCTTGACAATTACGCCAGTTCTACCTTTTCTCACGCGCATAAGAGATGCCAATTACGACGATATGCAAAATCCTCGCTGGATGCCTTTGGCAGGTGGGTCAGTCAGCATTGCTGGTTTAAGCGTGCGGAGGACTTAGCGTCTGTTGATACCATGGTGATTTCTTTTACGCGGGATCTTATAGAAGCTAGAGATACCTTCTTTCCTGTAAAGTCCGTAAAAATCCATCACACAGACAGACCATGGATGACGTCATCAATCAAACAACTTATTCTGGACAGACAACGTGCATACCATTCTGGACATGTCGAACAGTGGAGGTGTCTCAAGAATAAAGTGTGCGATGTAATTTGCCAAAGAAAGAAGAGCTACTACCGAGATAAGGTACAACATCTTAAGACTAGTAACCCACGTAAATGGTGGAACACTATTAATAAAATCTCTGGTAAATCTAGTGATAAAACGCCGATTAGTTACGAAGATAAGAATGGGAATATCCTGTCTGGAGCTAAACTAGCAGAAAGACTTAACACCTTTTATATATCGCTGGTTATTTCCCTACACCATGGAAGGACTCCCTTATCGCCCCAATAGCAAAAGTCTCACCGGTCGCCTGTGATAGTGACTTAAGACCTATAGCGCTAACGTCCTGTGTATCCAAGATCCAAGAAGATTTCGCTGTGAAGTGGCTCATTGATGACGTACAACATATGATTGATCCTCAACAATTTGGTTGCCTGAAAGGTACTTCAACGACTTTCTGTCTACTAGACATGCTTGAGAATTGGCTGTCCTCTTTGGACCAACCTCGATCCTACCTTAGAGTATGCTATCTAGATTTTAGCAAGGCTTTCGATCATATAGACCACAATATTTTGGTTGACAAACTTCTTCAACTTGGAGTGAGAAGATCACTGGTTCACTGGATTTGCAGCTTTCTTTCTGGTAGGCGCCAGGCCGTTAAATTAGAACATTTTATTTATAAATGGGAGACCACCCATGCTGGGGTCCCTCTGGGAACCAAACTTGGACCAATCCTCTTTTTGGCAATGATAAATGATCTCGCCACAAAGTTCTCCATGACGTCTTCCCACTGGAAATACGTTGACGATGTGACCATATCCGAGGTTCTTTCTGCAGGCGATGTCTCCAGCATGCAACGTGATTTGGACTTAATAACGAGCTGGGCCTGGGATAACAATATGAATTTGAATCCAAAGAAATGTAAAGAAATGGTGATCTGCCCGCTGAAATCCGTTCCTGACATCGCACCTCTTACTGTAAATGGGCTTCCTTTAGAGAAGGTGATATCTTACAAAGTACTCGGGGTAATAATAAGTGACACGCTAAAGTGGAACGAAAACACTCAGCAGATTATAACAAAGGCTTCAAAGAGACTGTATATGCTGAGGGTGTTAAAGCGAGCTGGAATTCCACCTCATGATCTTGTTCATATTTATTACGCGCTTATTAGGTCGGTTCTTGAATACTGCTGTACCACATGGACAACCACTATTCCTTACTATCTCAAGGACAAAATTGAAATGGTGCAGAAGCGCGCTATGAGGATTATTCATCCCCAGACCCACTATTCCGACGCCCTTACTCTTTCTCAATGCACCCGTCTGGATGGTAGGAGGGAAGAAATTTGCAATAAAGTTCTTCACCAAATTAAACAATCAAATTCGCAATTAAACCATTTGTTACCTCCTATGCGTTCACAATGTCACAATTACAACCTACGCAATCGTTCAGCTCTAGCTTTGCCTAGATGCCGTACTAACAGATATAAAGATAGCTTTTTTCCTGCATACAGAACTTTTATATGACCTTTTTTACTTTGTATAATAGATTTTTAATTAATTTTTAATTGTTAGACCAGTACCTTGTTTTTACCATTTTTGTAAAATAACTTGTTGTAAACATAATGTATTTCACCTTCGGGTGCCAGTTTATGTTGTATTAAACCATTCATTCATTCATTCATTCATCTCTGCAACAGATATATCTGTCACAGATATGTGACAGATACTGTTTAAAAGCTGGTAATACAAATCTGTCATGTTTAATACACATCATAAAAAATTGATAGCTAGTAACCCAAACCAAAATCCATTTATGTATACCAATGTATTTATTGACGAATCACAACTACATTCTCCATTTAAAGATGAAATGGTAAATATATAATAGACAACTGATAGGCCAGTTCACACACTCCAATTTGTTGGATCAGATTCTTCTCCTGATGCATATGATCTACCGACAAGAATAACTGACTAACTTTTGTATGTTCATATACAAAGTAAATCAGATACATCAGGAGAATTAAACTTGACTAATTGGACCATGTGAACAGGCCTTTCAATATAGGCACTTACATATATTTAATTAATTTACACTAAAATAAATAAACTGAAATTCTTAATGTTTTTAAAAATATCACATGTAACACATGTTGTCAGTGTTACTTGAGGCTTTCCCAATAAATTTACAACAAAATATACAAAAATGACGACTAATATCAGAATAAAGATATCTTTTTTAATTGTAACAATTGTAACAATGTCAAGCAAAGACACAGGTATTTAAGAAAAAGGCTTTATTTACATACATGACATTCAATTTTTACAGTTGATTCCCATATTACCGTACTTACAGTAAGCATATTATTAAGTTAATCAAGAACATGTAAATAAACTATTATTCAGAAACTAGCAATGATAGCCAATTAAATAAATTATAAACTCTACATCAAAGACAACATATTGTATCAATAAAATAAATAGAAGTAATTTCTGTGAAGTTGATCGTCCAGGTTGTTGTAGTCTTGAGAAAGACATTGTTTACTACAGTAATAGTATACTTTTAAATTAGAACTGACAATCAACTTTGTTAGTTCCTAAGCTTCGAACAATGGATTACAAGACGACCTGTCAAAACCATGTCATCTTTTGTTATAAGCATGAGAACTGCGAACACTGATTGGTCAGTTTTAATTAACAAATATATAGACTTTTGTAATCATGCCCTCGGTTAGTCAATTTGTGCAGTGACTATACTGTAAATAATAATGGTAAACCTATTTTCTCTATAAATTAAATTTAAACACTACATGCACAGTTTGTTATTTAGAGTACATCTTACTTCTATGTTTTGCCATAAATGTTATTATTTCTGGATCATCTTGTAGACAGCTTTTGATTACTATTTGAAGAATGGTTTCAACAATGTTTGCCATCTGTTCAATATTGGGTCTATCTTAAATTGAAATTCAAAAATTATTCTCCAGCAATATAGTTAATACCACACTTTTTCCAAGTCACCGACACAGATATTTAAGATTAATTTTAGACCAATGTTATTAATATCCAGTATTATAACAACTAAAATATTATATTACAGAACATGTATATAAATTCTGAAATATTTATGAAATACATGCAACAACCTCTATACACAGCATTACAATTCCACCAATTTATATATTTAATACACCTGCACTTTTTTCACATAAAACATGATAATACATATACAACCATATATGTACAGTATATAAATTCTGAATCACAGTTAGTGATCAAACATGTATAATATACAATTGGTAATATTTGGCATTTCACTTGATCAAACTACATGTTGAAAGGATTTATGGTGAAGGAAAATTTTGCTTTTCATCCTGCGGGAGTTACTCAGAAATCTAAGTTCTTGTTTAAATTTTCCGACAATCTGGAGGTTGTTTGGATTGTGCGTTATTACCAATGGAAGTGTATTGTTGTTTTTTGGTGTTTTCTTTGTTGCTTTCTCGATGCCTTTCGTGATTATTTTTCTTGGATAATTTTGTTTTTCTAAAAAATTTTCAAGATCTGTTAATCGTCTTTCCCGCACGTCTGGTTTTGAGACAATACAGGATATTGGTCTTGCAAGGGAGTAAGGAATGTTTTGTAAGAGCAACATGCGAAAACGTTAGTGCAATAAAGTTTTTAAAAATGAGTGGTTAATCTACTTCTTATTTCATCTTCAACGTTTGCCAACCAATAAATTTTGATTATCTATTTTACTTGTGTTTTAACACTTCAAACACTTTTTACTATATATATATATATATATATATATATATATATATATGTGCTAGAAATACGTATACGCAACAGCCCCTCGCCCGCTTGCTGTTTGACATTGTTATAGCTTATAGTGGCTTATATGGTACTTCTTTTACTTGAATTAGATAATAGCCCATTCATTTGTCAGACTGAATAAATAATTTCCAGTGGACAATATTGCTGAAATTTTTGTATTGTCTGAATTTAATTGTTTCATAGAACATCAAACTAAATACATGAAGCCAAAGGCTGCTGAAACTTGAAGGAAGAATGTGCATCTTTATCATACAATGGCTGTGCCCTTTAAAAATATCAAATAGGTTGTACAAATAGGTTGTACATTCAAATTGAATCCACAATTTGGACTACTGTGATGTCGAGCTGGCATGGATGTGAATATAACTTAATATTTGATGCTCTTGAGAAGTCTCAATGCAGGGCAGGGAAACTGATCATTCCTAACTCAGGACTTGAAACTGATCAGTTAATAGAAATCCTAGGATTGGTACCTTTTGTAATTAGAAGAAAGATACATTGTGTAATGCTAGATAAGAAATTATGTGAAGGCATTTTAACATCATATCTAAAGAACTATATTCCATATCTCAATGAGTCTGTTCATCATACATGTTGTAGCACCATTATCAATTACCTTAATTGACAATATGTGCAGGATATATAACTTTTGAGTTAAAAAGAGTTTTTGTAACATATTGTACTGTACATATATGAATATATGTGTTTATATTTGTAATAACTTTAGTTTGTTAGGAAACAATTAAGACCACCATATATTGATACCAGTGTTAAATGAAGGGGCTATCCTGTATAAATATTATTGTATTATTATTGTTAATAATAATAATAATAATAATAATTATCATAATAATTATAATAATAATAATAACAATAATGCCTAGCTAATGCAGATTGCAGATACCATATTTTGATGGTTATTAATGCAAAAGCCATGTAACAAAGCACATGGCATTGGACTTGTAGTTATAGTATCTAAATTATATATCACCATGCATGCACAGATATAACAACCTATATTGAGGATGACATGTCAATTTGATACTTGTTGACAATGATCTAGCTGACACAGCACTTGTTCAATCCCTTTAAAAATTTCTGCTGACATATTTAGTGTCAACATACCCAATGTCAACATAATCCTATATAAGCTGTATTTTACATTACAAGCCTTAAGGACCAGCATTGTCCAAGCTTATTAACAAACACAATAAGTTGTGGTGCAGTAGGCCATCTACTATAGTCCTAACATGTTCCGTAATGGATGGAGTAAACAAACATTATTTCTGGAATACATACCAGTTTACAATACATGGACGTCAATTAAGCTATTAACCATGATTAAGCTGATGTCATGATTAAGCTGACGTCCTATACCCAGGTGAAAAAATTGTATCCTTCTGATTGCTAGCGACTGCCTCTAACCATAGGCATCAAGAGTCAGATGGAGAGAGAAGGTTACAATGATGTACTGATTTGAATGATATATAATTATCAGGACCGGATATAGATATGTGGAGGCCTTGGGCAGCCTTCAATAGTGGAGGCTCCCTAAAACTTAGAATACTAAAATGACGACAAAACATATTTACAGTCACCCATAAAGTATATTTTTCAAATACTAATAATCTGAATAAAAACGTACATGTATAAACATCATGATCAATCTACATAAGAATCTGGTTCCTATGTTTCAAGTGTAAAGAATCTGAATAAGCTAACAGCAGATCTATAAACTGTATATACTACCATTCAGGTAGGCACTCACAAATACATTTTTCCTTACAATTTTTTCCCATGAAAAATGTGGAAGCCCCCTGGTTGTGGAGGCCTCTGGGCAACTTTCCAGTGATGCCCATTGGTAAATCCGGCCCTGAAAATTATACTGCCTATGCGGCAGTCACTATATATCAGTAATGCACATAGGTATATACATATTTCAATTGAATCAGTACATCATTGTAACCTTCACTCTGCATCTGAGTCTTGGGTAGCTCAATGGTTAGAGGTTCAATTCAGGTTCAATTCCTGTCCGGGACTAAGAATAATTTTTCTGAGAATATGAGCTTGCATAACAATCATCCATGTATCGTATGTCTCATACTCCGAGCTCTCCCTTATTCACTGCAGCAGTGTATATATTAACACTGACAAGTATAGTACAGTACTGTAATGCTGGTTTATGCTACAAAATTGTAGACCAGGCCAAGGTTGTATAAACCCCAGTTTTGTCTACATGTTTTTGCGCCCTACTAAACTACCAGTACTGTATAGGCTAATTCACATTTTTAAATTGTTACACGATAAGTACAAACTTTAAACTTGCACTAGGCGATTGTGATCTTTCGTTGGCTTTCCAATGGTATATAGCATAAATCTCTCTGTTAAGTATTTAAAAATGTATATAGGACAGCTTACTAACCTTTTTGCCTAAGTCATATATTGACGAATTTGAGATTCTTGCCTAAATCAGGTCTCCAGGGTATGATGTAACTCATGAATATTGCCTATGTCATTTAGCCAATCAGATGTTGGCGAAAATGAGCAGGAACTTGAAGAGACACAACCTGAAATTGTAAGTGTTGATGTCATGATGTGTTATTAAAATATAAATGTGTTATTAATTTTTCAGACTGCAACATTTTAGTTGCAATTTCTGTTGTTTGTTTGTTGATGGGCCTAGAACTAGTAATTCTCACTATTGTTGATAATAACGATGTTTATTATATTCCTTTCATTGAAAATGCACACATTTTCTGTATGATTATCTAGCCTGAGAATATTGGTGGGGAATCAAAAAGGCACAAACATGCACAGTCAAACAAATGGAAACACAATGTGTCCAAGAACAAACGTCTGAGATGTGTGCCTTATTTGAACAAAAAAGGACACACAAAAAGAGTAAGAAGCTTGGACCACGCTGCACTTCAGGATTCTGCAGGAAATCGTCCCTCTGTGATTGTGATGCAATCAACGAGGAACAACAAAAATTGATCTTTCAAAATTTCTGGGCAAAGGAGACGTGGTCGGAACGATGGTCGTATATTCAAACACTTTTTTCCAAGGTAAACACATATTTCATTGACATTGCTTTTCGGAAATGCAATTTATTGACCAATTTCTGCATTCCTATAAGTAAACTCCATCTGGTAAACCAGGAAAGGTATACAACTTAGTGTACCTGAACTGTTTTTTTATAACAATAAAAATATGCATCATACTAAAAATAGATTTATTGTATACCAGAAAGATCTGAAAATATAGCAGTTTGTTTTTGTTGTCTAGACTCTGTGAAACAATCAAAAACTGACAATGCAGTTGGTTCCCGAAGGCATTGTTCCTTTCAGTGCAAACTGAAGCTGCCAAATGGAACTGAGAAACCTGTTTGCAAAACCATGTTTGCATCAACATTTGGTGTTCCAGGACGCACTGTGATGTCATGGTTGGATGAGTTTCGAGATGGAGCTGCGAATAAGAAAATAAATCTATCCAGACCTAAATCAGGTTCGAAACACTGAATGAACTTTTTCAGATGTAGTTAAAACCATACTGTTTTAGCATAAATTTACAAATATTAAAATAAAATATTTTTTTGGTAAGACATGCACCATTTCAAAAGAAGATCAGACCTTCCTTACTAAGTGGCTTGAAGGCCTTCCAGTGGTACAATCCATTATTGTCGAAGCACACCATCATATCAGAATAAGAGATTCCTTGAACATGGTACAACTATTGTAAACCTTCATCGTGAATACCAGAAAGCCGCAGAAGAGGGTGGCTATAGATCTGTTTGTATTAAGATATTTAGCCAAACTTTTCATGAGCTGAATTATTCAGTTTTTATTCCACGAAAGGATCAATGTGATGTGTGTATCAGTACTAAACATGGAAACACAGATGAGGCGATATACCAGGCACATATCCAAGCCAAGAATGAGGCGAGAGAAGAAAAAGCTAAGGATAAGAAGGATGAAAGTTCCAAAACATCTGTCAGGACGGTTGATGTTCAAGCTGTGCTTCTGAGTCCAAAAACAAAAGCAAGTGCCATGTATTACAAGACCAAACTACAGGTACATAACTTCAGCTTTTTCAATTTGAAGACCCGTGAAGGTTACTGTTATGTCTGGGATGAGACAGAATGTGATGTTAATAGTGAGGTATTCTCCCACCTGCAATACAAGCATTTTTCTGATGTCCTTGATGCCCACTCTGAAATTGAGGAGATAATAATTTGGAGTGATGGCTGTACGTACCAAAATCGACCTGGGCAACAGTTTGCTAGATCTTGCCATCAAACGACGGGTCAGAATTGTCCAAAAGTATTTAGTTGTTGGTCATACCCAAATGGAAGTTGACAGCATGCATGCCACCATTTAGAAGAAACTTGTTGGTGATATCTACTTGCCACATCATTATGTTCTTGTTATGGATTCAGCTCGCATGCGACCGTCACCATATTGTGTGAAGCAGATAACCCACGATGAGGTTTTGAAGCTAGATGGCACCTACCTAACCAGCATTCGACCTGGGAAGAAAACAGGAGATCCCACTGTTTATAACCTCAGAGGTCTTCAGTTCCATTCTAGTGGTAGTATTGACAACAAACTACATTTTTCAAACGATGCAATCTGGGAGAAATTACCGCAAAGGATCAGCCAACCAAGCCAGGTCTTCAAATGGTCCGTTACTTTCCGGAACGTTTGTCTATCACACTCCGGAAGTTTAATGATCTTCAAAGTATGAAGCATGTGATTCCACAGTGGGCACATGACTTTTATGACAAATTACCTCATCACAATGTATAAGCATTCAAATTTGTCAACTGTGAAAACTGCCTATCTCATTTTAATATTTTTGCCTAAGTCATTCTAACTTGTGTAAATAGTTTTATGAAATATTTTTTTAATTATTCAAACAGTGTTTTTAAACTGTCTTGTATGAGGAGTATCCATAAAAAGAGGAAAATAAAGTTCACATTTAAAAAAAAGTTGTGATGTTTTTTCAAGTTTTCTCAAAATGCCTAAAAATGACTTAGGCAAAAAGGTTAGTAAGCTGTCTTTATTCATACGATAAAAATGTTGTTCTGCGTACTGTGTAGGCACTAGGTAGTGTTAGAAATACATGTAAGAAATCGTGTGTAAGAGGACTATTCAATTTCGATCGAAAGCCCTTCAAAGAGTGATTTCGTGATGTCTGATTGTTTTGTTTTTAGTCGCCATGACGCCATGCCAAAAGTGAAATGTTCCGACCACGATATCTTTTGAAGTTCTTACTCTAAGAACTTATTCTACATATCTAATGAAAGCTTGATTAACAGCCTCTGACATACCTACAAAAATATTTTTGTAACTGATAGCTAACAGCTTGAAAAAAGCGACGACGCTTGGATATGATTGACAAACTCCGAGTAAATATTTTAGATATTCAGACGACGATATCTTTTGAACTACTAACTCTAGAAAATCATGCTATACATCAAATAAAAGTCTGAATAACATACTCGAACGTGTTTGAAAAACTATCTTTGTAACTGATCAACAGGTTTAAAAAACCGAAAACGGGTTTACCTTTAGTTTTGACGACACGTATATAAAACTTGATTTACGAACTTGACATCTTCCGACGACGATATATTGCATTTTAACTGCCTTTTCAGGATCTTTTTGAACACAAATCTTCATTCACCGTATAACCCGACAAAACACGTACTTTTCTTTTACGGTTTCATTTTAAATATTAATTCAAATGTAGATATTTACCATTTCTTTTTCCAGGGCCAAATTTTCCGATGCCGCGCATGGGCCGTTGATCTTGAATATATGCAAATAAACTGGAACTGAAACTGAAAACGCTAGGATTCCCGTGATGAGGGACTAAACGCCGGTCGATATTAGCACCCTCGCCCAGGCCTTCGGCCGGCGCTTCGCGCCGGGCTTGGGGATAACAGTCGGGTCCCGCGCGTTTTAATAAACGTATTACATCGGTAACGGTAGCATACCGTAGAAGAAAACAGAGGACATGTCGTCTAAAACAACAAGGAAAAACAAATATTTTCATGGAGGTAGAAAATTGCCAGTCCTTGCAAGTAAATTTGGGTTTTGCAATGATAAAAATCAAACGAATTCGGTATGTCGATGGGCAAAAACCTGTTTCTGATAAAAACCCTGTGGGAAAAGTCAGAAACGGGAAAACCTGAGTGGGGACAAGATATATAGGCAGCAAGCTTCCCCACGAAGCACGGAACCACGCAAAGCATATGACTGCGTGATTGCATACAGTACTGCTCAGAATTAACCTAACGAAAAACGCGTTCGAAAAGCGTTCGGAACCCGTTCCGAACGCGGCCAGAGCGGGTTCCATCCTCTTTCCGAACGAGGTCGGAACGCGTTCCAAACAAATTGGGAACGCAGATGGTTCGAATATCGTGACCATATCGGCCCCGTGTCGGCGAACTTCGCTGTTCTCCGAACTTTAGCATCATTATTCGACCTTGGTCTTAGAAATAGAATAATTACATTAAGGTGTTCTGGAGTTAAGATACAGAAAATTAAAGATCTACTTGAAGAGGAAGGTATTGAATCATCGAGATCTGCAGTTAGTTTTTTCTTTCTCGCTATCGACAAAGCGGTAGACTACAGGATGCTGCCCGCAGTGGACGAAAGCCGATCTTAAACTTGGAGCAATTAAAATATGTAGACAACAAAATGAAAGAGAACGACGATTTACGAACTTGATTTACGAACTTGACATCTTCCGACAACGATATATTGCATTTTCACTGCCTATTCACGATCTTTTTTAACTCAATTCTTCATTCACCGTATAACCCGACAAAGCACGTACTTTTCTTTTACGGTTTCAATTTAAATATTAATTCAAATGCAGATATTTATTATTTACCATATCTAGTTATCAGGGCCAAATTTTCCGATGCCGCGCATAGGCCGTTGATCTTGAATATATATAAATATCTAAACTGGATGCAAGATCAGATTCCCTAGTTTTGCAGTTCCCGTGATAAGGGACAAACGCCGGTCGATATTAGCCCCCTCGCCCTCAGGCCTTCGGCCGGCGCTTCGCGCCGGGCGAGGGGATAATTATGATATGTTCCAATGATCGACTTCTAATACTTTTTGGAAGATATTTTCTTCATCGCATCGGATAGCCCAAGAGTTAATTCATAAAATACAGCTTTTTCCACGACCATGACGTAGATGAAAACTATTTAGCGACATATTGTTCTGAATGACTTCGCATGTTAAGGATAGGGTTACTGAAAGAAGAGAACGGCAGAGTCTACTCCTAGATAAAGCTTCTAACTAAACTGCTTAAAAAGCCATGCTTTATCAAGATCTTGCATGAATTAGTATTACATGATGGTAGTAGTCGTTTAAATTAACTTTGTTCCTAAATGCAGCACTGTTCATTTGCCTTGAAAGACTGAATACTGCGCCAAGAAACAAGGTATACAAGTATATGGCGGTACAGCTGTATCTTAAAACAAAGTATCAGCTATACATAGGAAAAAATAAGCTGCTTTGTTGAAACAACTTACCAATGTTTCAGATTCGAACACTGATTCTCTTAGCTTAACAATAGTCCAAACGTATTCGTCAGGTAGATATGCTTTGTTGAAAACAAATCTTTCTTCGTCATTAGAATATGAGTGCGCTCTTTAACGCACATATACGGCACTGCCACTGATGTTAATATTAACGGATGTTTCAGATTCAAATATTGTTGTGTACGAAGCCTTGAGGACAAGGACAAGCATGTACCGATTAAACAGACACAAACCGAAACAATGCCTGATTTATTCATGAAATAATTCGGGAGACTGACAATTCACAGTAGCCGCAGCACCAGCCCTGGATAGTGAACATTCTGATAAATAAATGAGGACTTAAACTGCCTCAAATGAAACTTGAGGACTTAAAATTGCCTCAACTAAAACTCGAGGACTTAAAATTGACAAAACCAAAACTTGAGAACTTAAAATTGCCTCAACCAAAACTTGAGGACTTAAAATTGCCTCAACCAAAACTTGAGGACTTAAAATTGCCTCAACCAAAACTTGAGGACTTAAAATTGCCTCAACCAAAACTTGAGGACTTAAAATTGCCTCAACTGAAACTTGAGCACTTAAAATTGCCTCAACTAAAACTTGAGGACTTAAAATTGCCTCAACTGAAACTTGAGGACTTAAAATTGCCTCAACTAAAACTTGAGGACTTAAAATTGACAAAACCAAAACTTGAGAACTTAAAATTGCCTCAACCAAAACTTGAGGACTTAAAATTGCCTCAACCAAAACTTGAGGACTTAAAATTGCCTCAACCAAAACTTGAGGACTTAAATTGCCTCAACTGAAACTTGAGGACTTAAAATTGCCTCAACTAAAACTTGAGGACTTAAAATTGCCTCAACTGAAACTTGAGGACTTAAAATTGCCTCAACTAAAATCCGCCAGGTGGTTGATCCGCCAGGGTGGTAAACTTATTCATTTCAAAAGGGGAAATCCCGTACGACTGGAAACCAGAAAAAATAACACCATTTATAAATCTGGCCCAAGAAGGGACGTGGATAATTATCGACCAATCTCGATACTTCCAATCATTTCCAAGATCATGGAGCGAGCAATTCAATTCAACTTCTAAATTTTATTACATATTACAAAATCCTCTCAATAAACCATTGCTGATTGGGCCAACATGTTCAAGTAAAGTCATCTATCTATCTATCTATTCTAACTTAACTTAATAATTGACCCCCATCCATAACTGTAAACAGAATGCATGCACGCTAATGAAAGATGTTTTAACAAAATCAAATATTAAAGTCATTGTAAGAAAACTGGAATGCAAGAGTCTTGTTGCCTGCAACTTTGGACAAACTAATGAACTTGCCTTAGCTATTGCCCTCGAATTACTGTCCACAAGTATATGGTCTACCTGCGTTATAAATAAGGACTTTACATTTTTACTTTAGACCAGTTACGCAACTGCAAGGACTTCCGGTTGGGAATCAAATCCGCGATCTCTATAGATTTCTTGACCAGCGGTCTAACCTACTGAGCCCGGTAAATGTAGTGGGAAATATAGAGTAATCAACATTTGAGATTTACACTCGACATTCGTGGTACTCTACGCTGTTAATGTTTGAAGAAACGTTTCAAGTGATGGAATTTATATTTTTAAATTTTTTTAAAGATATTTTTTAAGTTGTATTTTTAAATTATATTTTAAAGTTCCTATCCTTCGTTTGAGGATTTTAGATATTCGCGATCTTCGGGTTCTACTAAGAAGAAATGTAATACATTTTGCGGTTCGAAAATTTCATATCAATGTCTTTTTCCCCTGCTAAATTTGATTTACTATTCGTAGGAAATGACGTCAAAGCAGGGATACGAAAAAATAGACCTGTTTAGACAAAATTCGCTCAATGTCCAAACTTTCTTTCTATTTCACTGTTGAATCACTGTACAACGTTTTGGCGTGTCGCTGCTATGAACGTCATTTCCTGTGAATAGTAAATCAACTTTAGAAGACAAAGGGCATGAAGATGAATGATTTTACAATTCTTCTCAAGAGATACGAAAGCTCACGAATATGTAAAGTCTGCAAAGGCTGTGTAGATACTTTAAATTAAATTTTTAAGTTATATTTTTACCTGTTTTAATTGATTTGTGTATTTTTGAATTATCTTTTTATGTTAATGAGAACAATTTAATATTTTTATTGAAACTTTTAGTCCTAATTTGATATTTTATTGCAGGAAATGCTGATGACTCACTTTCTTATCACAATGGGATGAGGTTTAGCACTAAGGACGAGGATAATGACTTGGATATTCGAAACTGTGCTGTACTTCGGAAAGGTGCCTGGTGGTACAATGCCTGTCTTAAGTCCAACTTGAATGCTCGGTACTTACGTGGTCATCACAGCTCTAATGCTGATGGAGTAATCTGGGGTCACTGGAAAGGATACTATTATTCTTTAAAGAAGAGCGAGATGAAAACCCGTCCTTGTTCATTTTAGTTTGGAATATTTTACTTTACATCAGAATGTCATTATTAGGGAAAAGATAGAAAACAAGGATCCTGCATTGCCTAATTTCAAATCGCGCAGGAGACTGACACTAGCGAGTTTATCCTGAACAGTAGTACCAGTGTCCCGCGCGACTTGAAATTATGCAATTATTTTGAAATTACTCATTTCAAGTCGCGCAGGAGACTGACACTAGTTTTTTTTATCCTGAACAATCCGATAGTGCCAGTCCCCGCGCGACTGGAAATTATGGAATTATTTTTAATTGACTCATTTCAAGTGGCGCGGGAGACTGACACTAGCGGATTTATTGATAATTTGTTTTAGTTGGAATATTTTAAATCTAGCTGTGTCTAAACTTGATAATTTGTTTTAGTTGGAATATTTTAAATCTTGTGTCTAAATTTGATAATTTGTTTTAGTTGGAATATTTTAGTTTAAGAATGTTATCAGAAAAATATTGAAAACAAGGTCCTACATTTGAAATTATTATAGTGTGAACATAAAGTTGAAGTGTCTAACCGTACCTTGGGGATTTTGCATATTCCTAATATTTGGATTCTCCGGAGAAGATTTGTAGTATATCTTTTCACACCAAAACTTTATCCCATTTTTTGCCTTCGAAGTTGATAATTTTGAAAGTTTTTCTAATCCGACCGTGAGAAAAAAATGGGTTCTCACGGTGGAAATGATGTGAAAACGGGAACGCACTCTGAGAAAAAATATGATATGGCAAGAAAACCAAACAATAACTTCTTTGGCATTCTCCTGATGTAAACACTTTTTTACTCTGTGAGTGTACCTACTTTCACATTATTTCCGCCTTAGAACCCAGTTGAAAAACTCAAAATCACCAAAGTTGAATGCAAAAATGTGCAAGAAGATGAAGTTTTGGTCTGACAAGGTATATTAGAAATCTTCTCCGAAGAATCCAAATTTATTTTTATGAATTTATTTATACGAATTTAGTAATATGTAAACTTGATCAATTTGTGAGTTGCTAATGACGTCATCTAGCAAGATCGAATATGTTTAAATCAAATTTTCTCAAAATTTTTCCAAAATTTTTGAATGGGTAAAAGTAGGTAATCTTCCCCATATACCGACCAAAGGGATGCCGCCTCATTAGTATTTCAATAGAACAATAGGCACAACAAAGAGCGGTGCGTACAAAAAGTAATTATTATTGTTAGTGTGACAATAGAATGTCACTTTATTAAATATTCCGTGTGAGGGACATGTGAGGGACGGAACTAATTACCTCTAAGCCTCTTTCACCTTTACGATCCCTAACCCTAGTCTCGTGTACCTTTGGGACCCCCATTGTATACTTAGGTAGCTCTCTGTGTGAAGTAATTAGTGTTAAGAACGTCTCAACCCCTATTCCACTTTCATAACCCTAAATTTAATTATATTTGGAATATCACCGATTTCAATTCCGACTCCTTGACTCTCATCGGGAGTCGTGCGATTGCCTAAGCGTTCGACTGAACCTATATGTCGGTCTCAACGTTCGACTGAACCTGTGTTTTCACTGCATCTATACAAAGAGATGAACCCCAATAATTTTGGTCGTATTATGGCTTATCTCGCTTTAGTGTACACAATTCCTATGTAGAAACAAAGGCGCTTATGGAGATATATAAAACCTTATTAATACGCGACACAAATATAGAGTTAAAAAATATTTATATAAGTTACAAACGTATACATATTTTTCAATGTTTACTTTAACGGGGCATACCTAACAGAAAGTAATTAGTATTGTTAGCCGTTTTATTAAATATTCCGTGTGAGGGACGGAAGTAATTATCTAAGCCTCTTTCACCTTTACGATCCCTAACCCTAGTCTCGTGTACCTTTGCAACCCCCAACCCCCTCCCACTCCCCCCCCCCCCCGCCCCCCCCCCCCCTCCCCCCCCCCCCCCCCAACCCCCCCCCCCCACCCCCCCCCCCCCCACCCCCCCCCCACCCCCCCACCCCCCCCCCCCCCACCCCCCCCCCCCCCATGGTATTGTATCTGGACTTCTTTGGCCCGATAAGGCCTTTTGGCCCGTTCGTAGGAGGGAGTTTATAGGGTCATCACGCTCCCTTCACGCTATTCAGCGTTTGACTGAACCTGTGTTTTCACCGCAGGAAAAAGGGGGTGGCACGAATACGAAATCGTACTGATTTTTAGAGCTAAACATAGAAACGAGGCAGGGTGAAACGGAGCGAGAAATATAAATAAAATTCAAACTACGACAAACCCAATCGCATAAATTATCGAGCATGCATGGCGTTTTGTTATAGCTTTAAGGCGAGTTTAAACGAATTCCCTTCGTTTATCTACACTTTTGTTTTGTAATATGTTAGGAATAAAGACATACAAACACTTTCTAGAAGATACAAAAAAGATATTAACAGCTAATTACACAATCGTTTTAGACAAATTGTCCGGCTCTTACAGTGTCCTCTAGAATTTGGAGCGTTTAACTTTAACACGCTGCCGTCCTGCGTTAGCAACAAGTTGCGTTTGTTTCCTTTCTCCTCGACGGATTTTACATTGAGAACTTTGACACGAAGCGTTGTATTTTCAAATTAGCATCGCAGGATTCCATTGAACACTACCCGCACTTAAACCTTATGGTTCACAGTTGACCGTAGACACGTCCTAATAGTTAGTTCGTCGATTAAACAGTGTGAACGGTTTAATTTACAGTAATAAACTTAACGGTGATATTGCAGACATCGATGTTCAGTTGCAATGATTGTTATCCCAAATTAAATGTCCATTTCTATAACCTAAAAACCGATACATGCAGCTGTTTGTCAAACTTCCATTCTATAATTGAACCTGGAAAGGAAAAACGTTTATTTATCACCTCAACAGAGAATTTAAGGATGAACGTTTTTACCAACTAGTCATATTGTGTAGCTGATGTAGCTGAAATTATTCCTAATATAAGGCCCTGTTCACACCACATATTCAGATTGATCTCAGATGGATCTGAAGCGAAGCCGTCTAAATGTTAACGGTCGAATGAAATTTGAGATCTATCTCAAATTGATCTTGTCTGGTCAATCTGATATCAATTTCTCGGTATGAACAGGCCCTAATTCCCAAAACTCTGATATATACATTAAAAAATTCACCAAGTTCATTGCTAGTGCATTTTTCATAACTAAATAATGACAATTAGTAATTCAGTTGCCGTTCTAAAATCTTGTTTAATTTTTAGCGAATAAGTCGATTCGAATCTGACACTATATAGACCTCTTTCATAATGAGAACGATTTAAATATTCCTTTATGTATATCTTAATAATCATTTAACCTGCATACCTTTATCTCCTCAGCAATTAAAAAAAATATTTGTTTCCTAACGAGGTTATACAGGCTAATTTACATGTACATAAACTAAGAAAAGGATATTTAGTCTGCCATTATGCGGCTGAAAATTCGGTTGCCTTTATGCTAACTCTTGGAGCAAACAAACGCATCAATATTTATTTTAAATGATAAAAACTCCTGCTTACCAACCAGCTTCAGTCACCAGCTTTAATGATCAGCGATAAACGATTATTCAATATTCCCTTTGATGTCGATAAATAGACATTTTCCAAAATGTACTTTGAGACAATAAGATTGTCTCCATCCAAAAGCGAATTAACGAATAAAGACGGGATATGGACACAAGATGTTTGCAGGTTGTATGAACTTTTATTTAAATTTTGGTCATCTTATTTATTCATACACGTCAGAAGAACAATTATGGCTGGTTGTGGACAAATTGGACTTCCTGTAGCTAGCTAATTTTTGGTAAGTCGGCCATGCATGTAGGATCCTTCGCATTATATAGTCGACAACACACCGAGTTTATTGCTGCCTCCCCTCAGGGAGACAGCACACTATTCTTGACAATTCTTGGGTTTCCAGTGCGTAACTCGTGCTCAGTCTCTTTGCCGAGCTATTTATAGCTGACGAATATTTCGATTTGTTCGAGTTTGTCTGTCTGTCTGATGGACGCACTTTCCGGGCGGAAAACTGCGCATGTTCTATTTGCACGCTGTCTTCCCAAACTGTGGAACTCGACCACCATCGACAATGTCTTAGTTCAAGGAGACAACATGTTCCTCGTGAGGGATTTCTGTCGACGTGTCGTTGAACATGCAACTTACAAACTGACAACTGTTGTTTGTTGCCGTTGGTTATAACACATTAGACGCGTCAAACAACTCGTGCGTTAGACCTTGTAAAGTTTACTTTTTCTCAACCAAACGTTCGAAGAGGTGTATAAATATGCAAAATATAAATGGCCGCCATCTTCAAAAACAGCATCGTAATTTAACGCAAATACGTCGAACGTTTTCTTGACAAATAATCAACCCTACAAGCGCTCTTATACCTTAAAACAAATTTAATTTATCTGTCTACAATATACGTAAACGTTATTGTGCTACCTAAATTAGTTTTTAAAAAAAGCGCAATATCGAACATGCCTTGATATTCGTGATATGTCATATTCGTATTAAAGCGCGGAGTTTCCATGGAGCGCTTCGAAAACATTCGTTAACATTAGGGACTGATCGTTTATTACGTTTGAGGGTGGGTGGGTGGTTTTTTAGGGGGGAGAGGGAATGTTTGAACATGCCTATTTTAGGGGGGTAAATGTTTAGTTCCCTAAAAGAAAAGAGGGGGTGTTAAAATTTTGAAATTGCAAATCCAAACACCGAAAAACCATTAGGTACAGTGCTGCCTAGAAATAACCTAACGAAAACCAAGGTCTCACCTCGGTCGCAAGCAAGCGCGGTTCGCACGTCGGAAATTATACGACACGTTTCGGAACGAGTAGCTTTTTCCGAAGTTCGAGGACGTCATTTTTACGGACGAGACTAGTGTCCAAATCGAACAATATTGAATATACACGTGCATATCACTGGCAATATCACTAGCAAACTGAACAATGACCCGTTTCAAACGTCGCACTTCTTATGTGCAGAACATTATATTCAACCATGCTGATTAATATTATCGCAAGGCATCACAAATATTCTTGTAACGAATGAATCACCTAAACGCAGCGCGCAGGTCAATATATTATTCTCGTAAAAGCGGCTTTTTGTTTACATTCGTATTTGGTTCGTATTTTACCGACGGCCTTCTGAATTTATAAGCATATCAACAGATTTATATACACGCTACTAAGCGATTTAAAATTCTACAATCAACCAATAATTATTAAAACTTTAATACCTTCAGGAGATGCTTTGGACGATCCCTTTCGTGCTCCTTGGGTACCTTCTTTACGGAAACCTTAGCATTCTCCCCTCGTCCGGCGCGAAGCGCCGGCCGAAGGCCGAAGTGCTGAGGGCGAGGTGCTAATATCGAGCGGCGTTTAGTCCCTTATCACGCGAGATCCAAGGGGTTCCTAGATCTAGGATCCAGTTTATAGGTATATATATATATATATATATATATGATCAACCGTCCTCATGCGCGGCATCGGAAAATGTGGCCCTGGTAACTAGATATAGACAGAAGCTGATTGGTATAGACCTCTGCATTGGAATTATATTTAAATTGCAACCGTCTCATGATTGAGAATGCAAAAATTGAAACGGTATTGAAACGGTTTTTTTTTGTGCGTTAAATTTGGCGTAATTTAAATTTAAATTGACGCCAGCGCGACAAATCGCTTTCCGGAAGAAAGCCGCCATTTTCCGACGGCGAAATTTATATTGCCAATTTATTGCCAAAAAAACCAGCCATTTCCACACAAAATCATAGGATGAAGGATAATGTCTAACATTAGTTAGACATTATCAGCTGATTTCAAGCAGAAACTGTAGTGTTGACAAGATAATCAAAGACAGACACAAGTAAAAGGTAAAAGGACTATTATAATTTAATATGTACATTGTGATTGTCACTGTAACTCACCGGTCCGTCTGTGTTGAGCAATTAATTTGCCTTTTCTGCATAGTTTTATTTGGTTAGGGTTAGCAATTTGGTTAGGATTAGGGTTAGGTTTAGGATTTTGGTGATATTTACCCGCATTTCGTTGAATTCTAAGAGACTATAGCGTCGTACGGCTACCGTACGAGTTAAGTTCAGTTCAGTGCTTTTTTACTTGACTCGCTAATTTTAATGTAATTTAAATAATTGCACACTGTATTGTGCATTTGCTCCAAGCTCCGAAATCTAATAGACACATTTTGAAATACTTAACAGAGAGATTTGGGGAAATTTGAAGGTGTGTAATGTTTTGAATTTTCAAAACATATATGTACTGTATAATATTTTGACAGTTGGAATTAAATCCATGCAGTGTATTAAAAATCAGGCTTGGACTGGCCATTGTACCATCTTGTGCTAGAACAATGGCACTTTGTGGCAGCACAATGGCTGGCCATTGTTCTGGCACAAGATGGCACAATGGCCATTAGTCCTAGCCTGTTTAAAATATATACCATTTGTTCTTTATAATACTGCAGAATAGTAAGTGGTAGTACAAATTTTGGAATTGCATGTACAGTATGTTTATTATTTGATTAAAATTATAAATACTATATGCTTGATAATTAGCCTATATATACAGTAGTTTAGGGTGAAGAAACATGCATACTATTGCTGTGTTTATATGACCTGGGCCTGGCCTACAATTTTGTAGCATACTTAATATATACACTGCTGTAGTGAATAAGGGAGAGCTTGGGGGGAAACAGACGATACAGTACATGGATGATTGTCAAGCGAGATCATATCCTCAGAAAAATTATTCTGTGTCCCGGGCGGGGATAACTTTCTGATTTCCAGTGAGATGCTCTGATCATTGAGCTACCAAGACTCAGATGGTGAGTGAACGTTACATTGATGTACTGATTCTATTGATATAACAGCAGTGTATATATTAACACACCCAATCATTAGTCATTACTGAAATATATAGTAACTGCTGTGCATAGGCAGTACATATATCATTAGAACCAGTGCATCATTGTAACCTCTCTCCATCTGAATCTCGATGGCTCAATGGTTAGAGGCCGTCATTGGCAATAAGAAGGCTATCATTTTTTCAACCAGGAATATTATGTTTCTGACGATATGATCTTGACGTCCATGTTTTATATACTGGCATGTATTCCATATATAATCTGTGTTTACAGTACTCCACCCATTATGGAACATGTTAGACAAATATACTTAGCTGGCCTAGTGGGTCACAACTTATTCTGTCAATGTAAAATACAGCTTATTATTATTATGTTCACATTGGGTATGTTGACACTGTCACTACTATGTGTGTTAGCTAGATCATTGTCGACAAGCAGACTAGGCATGGCATTCTGAATATAGGTTATAATATATATGTGCACGGTGATATAATTTAGATACTATAGTACACAATGCCATATATATGCTTTGTTACATGGCAAATATGGTATCTGCAATCTGCATTAGACATTATTATTAGTAGTATTATTGCTAATCCATTATTATTATTAGTATTAATAATAATAATAATAATAATAATAATACAATAATATTTATACAGGATAGCCCCTTCAATGCTAACAGTACACTGGTATCAATATATGGGGGTCTTGTTTTCTAACAAATTACAGTTGTTACAAATTTCAACACATATTCACAAATGTACAGTACCATGTTACAAAAGCTAATTTTAACTCAAAAGTTGTATATCCTTCACATATTGTCAATTAAGGTAATAGATAATGGTGCTATAACATGTATGAACAGATTAATTGAAACATGGAAAATAGCTCTTTACTGGTAGATATGATGTTAAAATGCCATGGAATTTCCTAACTAGCATTACACAATGTAATTGCTTCTAATACAAGAGGTACAAAACTTGGGATTTCTATTAACCAATCAGTTTCAAGTCCCGACTTAGGAAAGATCAGTTTCCCTGACATGCATAGAGACCTCTGATTGTGTATTCCTGCCAGCTCCACATCACAGTAGTCCAATGTGGGTAGAATTATCAACTTACTGTATATAATCTATCCACACCAACAATTGGAGTATAATCCCTAATATGTCTTAGTAAATCTAATTTGAATGGTCCCCTACATTTGCATCATTGTATGATAGAGATGCACTTTCTTCCTTCAACAGCCATTGGTGTCTATATACAAAATACTGCATTGATTATTTCGTGAGTCATCGATATTGTGATAAAAGTAATTTCTTTCTTAGTGATTGATGGTAGAAACAGCAGTAGACCCCCACTATTCTGTTGCTGCACTCAAAAATTAAAAAGTTTAATTGGGCTGCATGTATTTATTTTGATGTCCTATGAAACAATTAAATTCAGACAATACAAAGCTCTGAGAGATATTGTCCACTGAAAATTTATTTACTGTAGTTTTAAGTACTGTACTGTGAGATTCAAACAGCAATTGGGCGAGGGGTTGTTGCGAATTCGTATTTCTAGTTTTATGATATTATACATGCAGTGCTATGAATAAGAACGGTGTGATACCTCGCGCGCACAGAATAATAATCAAATTTCTGTGGATTTGACACTGGCACTATTAAACGTGCACTTTTCAGTATTTCGAATGAAAAAACGCGAAACTGGGGAGTTGTGATTATTATGTTTAACAATGAAGCAATTTTCGCGTGGGCTAAAATGTCCTTCAAGCGTTTGGTTGTTTGTGATAGTTTAATAGGTTGTGGCAAATGGGGCCAAACCGCCAAAGTCGATTTTAATAACAAGATTTTAAAACTGACTTAATATGTGCAGCGAACTGACTTTATATATGTGTGTGGCGAACTAACTTAATACGTGCAGCGAACTGACTTGATATGTGCAGCGAACTGACTTAATATGTGCAGCGAACTGACTTAATATGTGTACGAACTGACTTAATATGTGTAGCGAACTTACTTTATGTGTGTAGCGAACTGACTTAATATTGTGTAGCGAACTGACTTAATGTGTGTGGCGAACTGAGTCTAGGTTTAGCGAAACCGACCGGTTACCTCCGTAGATAGAAGATAGATAAACTTTATTTAAACGCGCGTTCTGAAGTTCGTTGGCATTCGACATTTATATGTTTAGTTCCAAATCTAAAACTGATCACCGAGAAAACAATGACACAATGCGGAACTTCTAATCATCTGAAAGTAAACAGCTGAAACCAACAGATCGTGATTTTGGACCTTTGGTGGTGCCATTTGCCACAAACTACAACTCCAAACCATATTCCAAACGCCGATCACTGTGTCTTTAACGCAAAATCTTTCAAGGAGATTGTAGCCCATGCATGCACGCGAAAACTATTCATTCATTCATAATAATCACAAACTCACTGGTTGGTTTCAAATCAAAAGTCCGCTGTTTACACAGCACTCTATACTTTTTACACCGAGAGTGATATTTGATTTTGGACCGCGTTACTGAAGAGTCGGACAAGGTCGGAACCCGAAGTGTTTAGTCGACGTACATGCAGTTGTTCTCATGCGGTTGGTTTTGTCGACTGCAACCTCACCGCCAATTGACCGCGACCTCACCGCTAATCCACCGCAACCTCACCGCTAAATGACCGCAACCGTTAGGTGATGTTAGGTGATTTCTAGGCAGTACTGTATCTAAGTGAGATGTCCGCTGGGTCTTATCATATAATATGCTTTAGTAGGCTTGCGTTTTAATAAAATGAGTTGAAACTTGGTATGCATGTGTATCATGGTGCAAAGAGAACACATGTCCCATTTATATAATTACTGCTGGTACATTCATAAATGGTAAGTTTAAAATGTATTTAACGATTTATAATAGCGCAAAGGGCGTAACAGCTCGGTGGCTTAGGCTGCTGACTTCGTTCCTGATCTTTGCGTATATGGCAGAAATTAAGGTAATTACCGCTGGTACTTTTGTTCATTAAATTTCAGAAATGGTAAGATTAAATATTTCGCACGTATTTCGTACGTATTTCGCACGTATTGTGCAACTATTTCGTTCCTATTTCGCTACCTATTTCGTATCTATTTCGCATCTATTTCGCACCTATTTCGAAGCTATTTCTCACCTATTTCGCATCTATTTCGCACCTACTGTATTTCGCACCTATTTCGCGCCTATTTCGCACCTATTTCGCACATGTGTGCGTGACGCACATTTACCTAACGTAGATTTGCGTCAAGTGTAAAGTACACTTCTTGTGTCTACGCAAATGAGCGTATAACGTAGATTTGCGTCAAGTGTAAAGTAGAAGTAGAAATTAACGTTTAATCATGAATATATATGTTTACTTTAACTATAAGTTAACGTATTCTATAAGAATAAGTAGAGGTATTAGATCATGCAAACATAAGTACGATCGGCACACTATAATATATAGTTGGACTTATATTAAAATACTTAATCCCCTCGCCCGCCGGCCGGCCTGAGGGCGAGGGTGCTAATATCGACCGGCGTTTAGTCCGTCATCACGGGATTCCAGGCGTTTGTCAGAGTCACTTTCAGTTTCTTTGTATATATATATATTCAGGATCAACGTCGTCGATCATGCGCGGCATCGGAAAATTTGGCCCTGGTAACTAGATATAGACAGAAGCTGATTGGTAAACCTCTGCATTTGAATTAATATTTAAATTGCAACCGTCACATGATTGCGAATGCAAAAATTGAAACGGTTTTTTGGTGCGTTAAATTTGGCGTAATTACTCGGGCCTCCCCCCCTGTGGGGGAGAGCACGAGTCTTAAAAAGGGCTCTGTTTATTATTATTACTCGGGCCTCCCCCACTGGGGCGAGAGCACGAGTCTTAGAAAGGGCTCTGTTTATTTTTACTCGGGCCTCCCCCTGTGGGGGGAGAGCACGAGTCTTAAAAAGGGCTCTGTTTATTTGGCAATGTCGCGAAATGGCAATTCTTGCATCATCCCACTTGGGTCTGGGTACGAGATATTGTCATATTTTTAATATTCATCTGGTTACCTTTCCTCGAGTGTTCTTCACTGAAAATATTTGATGTGGCTGGCAGTATCTTGATCTCACGATGCTTACAATCGCACACGCCGATCGCCGAAGACCTGGCTACACTAAAAGATAACGAGCGATTTCGACACGGTTGGTGCCTTGCATGGTGGTCTCTGTCTGCGATCTCGATATAAACCGTACACTGAAAATGCCGTACCTGTACGCCGATGTGTACTCGATTAAACCTATGTTTAACAATTTAATATGAAACTCAACGTATGAATGCTGTGTTAAAATATGTTGCTTCTCGAATAAACCTGTTTCACTTGATATGTGTAAGCTTAAATGGGCCTCCAAAATGCGCTGCTTATCAATAAGTCTGTATCGATCAACTCTCTGACACCCATACCAACTATCAAGATCAAAGAGTAAAGAGTTTGTTATTTGTTGGTTTACCAATGACAGCCTGTTGCCATGTACTTTCCATTGTTACAACAGTTACTTGGTCTGCACAGACAGATACAAACTTTTCATACTGATTTTTGGCTAGTTTCATGATTACTATAGCTGTATATGAAGGCAAGCTGTACATGGAGGCAAGCTCGCTCTCTAATCAAGATAGTAATAATAGTCCTGATATTACAGTACACGAGGCAGGCTAGCCCACATGCCAGACTTGCTAACAAGCACACCATTTGCCAACTGTTACTTGGTCTGTACAGCCAGATACATTTTTGATATTACATGAAGCCAGCTCGGCCCAATAATAAATGTGCTAAATTTATGAATATGTTTACTGGCTCAAAATGTTGACTTAAAGATATAAAGAAATAAAGATTTTGGATTATATTTCTTTAAGCTGTTTTGCTTATGATGTCTTGCTACTGCCAGCTAAATGGTTTGATTTAAATGCACTTGTCACTGGAAACCCCAGGTAAGTATGAGAGATTAGACTTATCAAGAAACAAATCTAAGAAAATGTCCCACCTACAGTATAGGGGAAAATAACATCCTAAACCCCTTCCTTGGGTGCCGTAGGGGTTTCCAGTGACAAGTACTGAGAACAATATAACTGATTTAATACTTGCTCAAACTGAACCTGTTTGCGGGACTGGCCAGATGAATTGTTGTTACATGAGCACAGGCCGGGCTTGCTTGCCAGGTTGACCCTGTTGACTAGAACTGGATTAGGTCAGCAAACAGGATGGCTCATTTGGTGGGGCAGACTTCTCAGTAAGCCAGCTTGGATACTGAGCCAACTCACCTTCATATATAATCAAAGCCGTTGGCCAACAATACGTTATGGGTTTGCAAATGATGGAAAATTTAACCACCCCTGCACTGACAGCTGTATTATTACATGTACCATTGTACCTACAACTATAGATTTGTGTATATTGAATTTGCCTACAATGTCTTTCAACAAGCCACAACATCAAGTAGCCCGAGTTAACGCCTAGCGGGCGTCTTGTTACTCGGGTTACCACCTGTGGTGGTAGCCGAGTCTAGGTTCCAGTGGCTTTCCTGTATTTTTTTTATTTTTATTATTTTTCGTGTCGACAAATTGCAATTATTACGGGGGGGGGGGGGGGGGGGGGGGGGCTCATCTTATGCGCCCGCCATCTTCTTTATGCGCCATCTTCTTTGGTCACTATTGCTCGAGTGTTCGCTCAAACTATCCAAAGAAATATTGTAAATTTGTGACAAGATTCATAAGGAATGTGGCTGGCAAGTATCTTTATCATAAACACGCTCACAATGTGTCAATGCTTAATACAATCGCACACGCCGATCGCGGTAGACCCACACTAAAGATGACGAGCGATTTTGGAACGGGTTGGTCTGTGATCTCAATGAATTTACAATAAAACTAAGTGAGCTAGCAAAATAAACTTTACGTATGTTATAGACAGATAAATTATATTTCTTTCAAGGTAATATAGAGCTTGTACGCTTCATTATTTCTCAAGAAAACGTTCGAAGTAAACGGCTTAAAATACGACAGACTTATTTCAAATTAGCGGCAATTTTGTTTATTTTGGACATGTTCGTTTTTTCAGCTTTTTTTTAGGAAACTAAGTAAGCTACAACAATAAGCTATACGTATGCTTTAGACAGATAAATTATCTTTCTTTTAAGGTATAATAGACCACCTTGTAAAGCTTACTTTTTCTCAACAAAACGTTCGAAGAGCGCCTTATATATATGCAAAAATATAATTTGGCCGCCATCTTCAAAAACAGCATCGCAATTTTAATAACCCGAATACGTCGAACGTTTTCTTGACAAATAATCAACCCTACAAGCTCTCTTATACCTTAAAACAAAGATAATTTATCTGTCAACAATATACGTAAACGTTATTGTGCTACCTTACTTGTTTGTTGTTTATCATGATCAAGCGCGGGGTTTCCACTGAGCGCTTCGAAAACATTTGTTATTACATCAGAAATTTAAATTTTAAAAGTACTTCTACATGCTCATACAATTTAATACTTTCCAAAATCATTCAAATGACTTCTTTCTTCACTTCTGTTAACTGTTCTGAGGTAACTGTAATATTTTTTTATATTAAAAAGCTTTATTGCCTGTGTTGTTTATTGTTATGTCTATATACAAAATATTAGTCGATGCTATTAAATCTCGATTAAATCAACAGTTTATTGTTTCATATGCAATGAATGTTGCCATCGAATAATCCTGTGGCTCCAAAATGTTGTGGGTTATCAATAAGTCTGTATCGATATTTGTTCATATTATGCGAATGTTTACAAATGAACATATAGTGTATAAATCTCTGACACCCATGTACCAACTATCAAAATCAAAGAGTAAATGGTTAGTAGCAGTTGGCAAATGATGTGCTTGTGAGTCAGTCTGGCAAGTGGGCTAGTCTGCCTCATCTATAATATCAGGACTAATTATTATGTACAGCTACAGTAATCATGAAAGCCAAAAATCAGTTTGAAAGTTTGTATCTGGCTGTGCAGACCAAGTAATAATAGTGACAATGGAAAGTACATGGCTGGACAGGCGTCATTGGTAAACCAACAAACAATAACTAGGTCTGTACAGCCAGATACATACCTTTTGAACTGATTTTTAGCCTTGACTACATGGACTCATGGAGGCAAGTTGGCTCACCAACCAAGACAGTAATTTGTCTTGATGAATTATAAAACCGCTAATAAATAAAATAATAAATGAAGAATTCTGGGCCACCAAATGAGACATGCTGTTTGCTGACCCAATTCAGTTTTGCTCATGTAATAACAATTCATCTGGCCAGTCTGGCAAACAAGTTCAGTTTGAGCAAGCATTAAAATAATTAAATCAGTTAATCTTTTTCTCAGTGTATATGGCATAGCAGTAAACCAAACCATTTAGCTGGCAGTATCAAGGTGTCATAAGCTAAACAGCTTAAAAAAGTGTAATTCAAAATCATTATTTCTTTGTGAAGTCAACATTTTGAGCCAGTATAAACATGTTCATAATTTTAGCTCCATGTAATCAAAGCTGTTGGCAAACATTCTGTGATGGCTTTGTTAAAGGCATGCAGTTTGGTGATGTTGAAAATTTCAGTGGAAAATTTAACCACCCCTGCACTAACAGAGCTGTATCATTCCTACACCTATAGATTTGTGTATATTGCACTCAAATTGCTGAATTTGCCTACAATGTCTTTCAACAAGCCAATAGCCTAAGTAGCCCGAGTTAAACGCCTAGCGGGCGTCTTGTTACTCGGGCCTCCCCCTGTGGGGGGAGAGCACGAGTCTTAAAAAGGGCTCTGTTTATTTGGCAATGTCGCGAAATGGCAATTCTTGCATCATCCCACTTGGGCCTGGGTACGAGATCGATCTGAAACCACTGCATATATTTATGCGCCATTGTCATATTTTTAATATTCATCTGGTTACCTTTCCTCGAGTGTTCTTCACTGAAAATATTTGATGTGGCTGGCAGTATCTTGATCTCACGATGCTTACAATCGCACACGCCGATCGCCGAAGACCTACGGCTACACTAAAAGATAACGAGCGATTTCGACACGGTTGGTGCCTTGGTGGTCTCTGTCTGCGATCTGAGATCTCGATAACCGTACACTGAAAATGCCGTACCTGTACGCTGATGTGTACTCGATTAAACCTATGTTTAAAAATTTAATATGAAAACTCAACGTATGAATGCTTTTTGAAAATATGTTAAACTGTTCTGAGCTGTAATATTTTTATAAACTTTGTTGCCTGTATTGTTTATTGTTATCATGTTATGTTATACAAAATAAAGTCGATACTATAGTTTATTGTTTCACATATACCAAGTACTACTTGAAATACGTTATACGCAACACCCCTCGCCCGCTTATACTGTTTGAAACTTTTATAGCGTAGTTTGCTAATTTACTACTGTAATACAGTACTGTAGTTCTTTTACTTGAATTAGGTACAGGTATTAGCCCATTTATTTGCAAAACTGAATAAATTTGCAGTGGACAATATCTCTGAGAGCTTTGTGTTGTTTGAATTTAATTCTTCCATAGGACATCAAACTAAATAGCGTAAACTTTTTAAATGTTTGGGTGCAGTACCTGGCACCTGCACTGAACAGAATAGTGGGGAAGTTTACTGCTGTTTCTACCATAAATCACTAAGAAAGAAATTACAGCACTTGTCTCACACAAGAGCAAAACTCGCGGGCCCCAGGACTGACATGTGTACCCCTCCCATAAATTTCCATGAGATGTATGAATGATCCCTTAATTGCAAGTATATATATTTTAGACACCTCATACCTTTATTATGTTATTGTATGGTAGTAACAGTACAGCATAATATACAATTATTGGATGAGGTTGAGCATCATGATATCAAGAATTATCCAGACCGAGGTCAATGTTACCTGCCAAAGCAGATAACTTTGACCGAGGTCAGGATAACTCTTAAATATCATGCATAAGCCGAATCCAATAATTGTTTTATTGTACATTGTTCAAGATAGTCTTACTATAAAAATATACAAACAAATCTACTACCGGCGTTTTTTTAATTTGTAATTTTTGCACGTTTGGTCTTAGTGACGTCATCAGTGTTAAATAATTTTTGTTTTGGACACCTCCGTGCAATAATTCACAGTATTCAACAGAAATGAGGTCGCACCTGCCCCTGCCAGAGCTTAAGAATTCACTGGAATTGACCAATAGGAAACGAGAATGAATTTTGAATGTATAATAAATGCTTTTAGCCAGCACAATTGGGGAAAGTGTTGAGATGAACGGGTACTTTGTGTTACTGGTAGGTACGCAATACGCATAATGGTTGCAACATTTCATTGGTCTGCAGAATACACCAATCACAAGTGATTGACGTGGCGATGTGGCCGGGCCTCTTGCAAGACCCGGCATTTTGGCATTTTTAAATTGTTGAGTGCAGCAACAGAATAGTGGGGGGTCTACTGCTGTTTCTACCATCAATCACGAAGAAAGAAATTACTTTTATCACAATATTGATGACTCACGAAATAATCAATGCAGTATTTTGTATATAGACACCAAAGGCTGTTGAAGGAAGAAAGTGCATCTCTATCATACAATGAGTGTTCTTTAAAAAAATCAAATTCGTTCAAATGTCTACGGATGGCATGCATATATAGTGCAAATGTATAGGGGTCCATTCAAATTAGATTTACTAAGACGTACCTATTAGGGATAATACTCCAATTGTTGGTGTGGACAGATTATATACAGTAAGTTGATAATTCTACCTACATTGGACTACTGTGATGTGGAGCTGGCAGCAATATGGATAACTAAATATTGATGGTCATAATCAGAGGTCTCTAGGCATAATGCATGTCAGGGAAACTGATTGGTTAATAGAAATCCCAAGTTTTGTACCTCTTGTATTAGAAGCAAGTTACATTGTGTAATACTAGTTAGGAAATTCCATGGCATGTTAACATCATATCTACCAGTAAAGAGCTATTTTCCATGTTTCAATTAATCTGTTCATACATGTTATAGCACCATTATCTATTGCCTTAATTGACAATATGTGAAGGATATACAACTTTTGAGTTAAAATTAGTTTTTAACAACTGTTGTTTTTAACAACTGTAATTTGTTAGAAAACAAGACCCCATATATTGATACCAGTGTTAGCATTGAAGGGGCTATCCTGTATAAATATTATTGTATTATTATTATTATTATTATTATTATTATTAATACTAATAATAATAATGCATTAACAATAATACTAATAATAATAATACCTAATGCAGATTGCAGATACCATATTTGCCATGTAACAAAGCATATAATATATGGCATTGTGTACTATAGTATCTAAATTGTATCACCGTGCACATATATATTACAACCTATATTCAGAATGCCATGCCTAGTCTGCTTGTCGTCAATGATCTAGCTAACACACATAGTAGCTGTCAACATACGCAATGTGAACTTATAATAATAAGCTGTATTTTACATTGACAGAATAAGTTGTGACCCACTAGGCCAGCTAAGTGTACTGTAGGTCTAACATGTTCCATAATATGGATGGAGTACTGTAAACACAGATTATATATGGAATACATACCAGTATACAAAACATGGACGTCAATATGATATCGTCAGAAACATAATATTCCTGGTTGAAAAATTTATAACCTTCTTATTGCCAGTGACGGCCTCTAACCATTGAGCCATCGAGATTCAGATGGAGAGAGGTTACAATGATGCACTGGTTCTCATGATATCATTGTACTGCCTATGCACAGCAGTTACTATATATTTCAGTAATGACTAATGATTGGGTGTGTTAATATATACACTGCTGTTATATCAATAGAATCAGTACATCAATGTAACGTTCACTCACCATCTGAGTCTTGGTAGCTCAATGGTCAGAGCATCTCACTGGAAATCAGAAAGTTATCCCTGTCCGGGACACAGAATAATTTTTCTGAGGATATGAGCTTGCTTGACAATCATCCATGTACTGTATCGTCTGTTTCCCCCCGACATTATTAACACTGACAAGTATACATAGTAATACTTGTTTATTGCTACAAAATTGTAGGCCAGGCCCAGGTCATATAAACACAGCAATAGTATGCATGTTTTTTCACCCTAAACTAAGTATTTATAATTTTAATCAAATAATAAACATACTGCCAACTGTCAATATATTATACATAATATATATGTTTTGAAAATTCAAAAACATTACACACCTTCAAATTTTCCCAAATCTCTCTGTTAAGTATTTCAAAATGTGTCTATTAGATTTCGGAGCTTGGAGCAAATACACAATAAAGTGTACAATTATTTAAATTACATTCAAACACTCATTAATAATTCATGAGGAAAAGACAAAAGAAAATCACGACCGTATCGCGAGCCGTATCGTGGTTTTAAATGTGATAAAGATTCGTCCTGATTTACATAAACTTTATTTTTGATTTTCTCGGCTTAGACAACATCGATTTTCAAAATTACTACGCCAATGAACTTATCAAATGGGTCGTGTTTGAAGCCGTTTAATAAACTCGCAGCACGTGTTTATTAGCGAGTCAAGTCAAAACGTTTAATAAACGATAAAGTGAAGCACTGAACTGAAGGTAATGGCTATTCGTACGGTAGCCGTACGACGCTATAGTCTCTTAGAATTCAACGAAATGCAAGTAAATATCACCAAAATCCTAAACCTAACCCTAATCCTAACCAAATTGCTAACCCAAACCAAAAACAAATATGCAGAAAAGGCAAATTAATTGCTCAACACAGACCGGTGAGTCGCTGACAATCACAATATACATAATTATAATAGTCCTTTTACCTTTTACTTGTGTCTGTCTTTGATTATCTTGTCCTTCAACACTACGGTTTCGGCTTGAAATCAGCTGATAATCCAGGGCCAAATTTCCGATGCCGCATGAGGACGGTTGATCATATATATATATATATATATATATATAAGAGAGTAGTAAAAAAGTAGAGTGCTGCGTAGACAGTGTTTTGAATATATAGCAAAGTGAAAAGGTGGTAAACTGCCAAGAATTTAGTGACGAGATACTGACGTTTCGAGCGGAGCACTTCATCAGAGTAAGACGAGATAAAATAAAATAAATAGGGCTTATATAATGCCAAAAGGGTGTCACAGGTAGAAAGTAGCCAATCAAATGCACGGGAAATAAACTAACTAATAATTAATGAGATGGGAAAAGTTAAATCATTTGCTATTTTTAAAGTCAATCAATAAGCAGACTGAGGGGGTGGGAAAAATGACAGGTCCAATATTCAAGGGGATTAGGCGATAATAATAGAAGCAAAGACTTGAAAAGCAATGAAAGTGCATAAGCTAATAATAAAAAGTTCCAAGCAAACTAAAATAATAAAAAACTTTTAGGAAGTTAAATAAAAGAAAAACGTTCGTTAAGACCAAGAGGATGTGTGGTGCCAAGTTTAAAAATGAGACGCTTTTCTTGTCGCTTGCGGTTATCGTTGCCACCGGAAATGGGAAGGATGGCACAGACTTTCATGTCTGAAACCAAATGGTTGGAGCTGTTGAAAATGGCGGGCTACAGGTTTGTCACCATCATTGATCCTCACGGAACGAAGCGACAAGAAAAGCGTCTCATTTTTAAACTTGGCACCACACATCCTCTTGGTCTTAACGAACGTTTTTCTTTTATTTAACTTCCTAAAAATTTTTTATTATTTTAGTTTGCTTGGAACTTTTTATTATTAGCTTATGCACTTTCATTGCTTTTCAAGTCTTTGCTTCTATTATTATCGCCTAATCCCCTTGAATATTGGACCTGTCATTTTTCCCACCCCCTCAGTCTGCTTATTGATTGACTTTAAAAATAGCAAATGATTTAACTTTTCCCATCTCATTAATTATTAGTTAGTTTATTTCCCGTGCATTTGATTGGCTACTTTCTACCTGTGACACCCTTTTGGCATTATATAAGCCCTATTTATTTTATTTTATCTCGTCTTACTCTGATGAAGGGCTCCGCTCGAAACGTCAGTATCTCGTCACTAAATTCTTGGCAGTTTACCACCTTTTCACTTTGCTATATATATATATATATATATATATATATATATATATATATATATATATATTATATTAATTATTTATTAAGTGAAAAAGCTGTCGCTACTCGAGTTTCACGCTTATACGCGATCGTCAGGCAACTGACAGACTCGATCTAGTTAAACTCTATTTACATGATGAAACGAGGTGTCGTGTTACGTGTCTGCATTTACTAAAAAGTTCAGAGCGTCTGTTCAGTAGTTCGTGTTTCCGGTCCTTCAGTAGGATTAGTTTTTCTTCCAAGCACAAGTTACACCTTCGTGAGCCGATTTTTGTAGGCGGAAATTTTCTTTCTTAGCGACCAATTTATCTTGAACGCGCGCTTAGAATCACTCAATTTCCAAATATATTTTGACAGTTCCGTTTCATCGGCGTATTTTCTGTGTGAAAACGACTTTGTGTGGTTTCGGTATCTGCTCTTGAATGGACCGCCCGTTACGCCTACGTACGATTTCGTCTTGTTGTTGTCAACTGTGGTAACATCAGCTTGGTAGACCACGCTTTCTGACAGGCATTTCTTCTCGATTGGGCATTCGTCTGGTCGTCTGCAGTTGCATTCGTTTGTGTTTTGAGTGTTCGTTTGTTGTTTAGTGTGTTGGTTGAGTATTTTGTTGTTATGTTGGGAAATAAAAGATTTCATGTTAGGTAGGCAGCTGTAACTGACTCGTACAGTATGTCGGTTGAATATGCTATATAGTTTGTTGGAAGGGGGGAAATGTTTGTCAAGTAGTGATAGAAAGTCTCGCCCTATGTTCGTTTGAACGTTCTTACTAAAAGGTGGGTTATACCAAATAGCGTTGCGTTGTCTGTTCCGTTTTCGTTGTTGATTATAGTTAGGGTAGTCGTTTCCGTTCTGCGCGGGTGGTTCGTATGTGAGGTTTGTGTCAAAATTGCTGTGTTTTAAGGCGTCGTTGTAGAGCGGTGCGGCAGCGTCGAATGTTCGTTTTGTCGCATGAGAGTTTGTTGATGCGTTTGTTGATTGATAATGGTAGTTGGCGTAGTATGGAGGGGGGGTGGTTAGATAGTCGGTTAACGTAAAGTGGTTCGTCGTTAGGTTTTCTGAATGGTTTGTACGTACCGTCAGTTAGGTCAAAACGTTATGTCAAGGAAATTCACGCGTTTCAGGTTAGCATCGGCCGTGATGTTTAGGCCGAAATTTGCGAAGATTTGGATCAGATCAGATCTTTGCGCGCCTTGTCAGCTAATCTTCCGGAGGTGGTGGTGATAGCTGCTAGGCCGTCGTCTCGGTATAATCCAATTTGGTTTCCAAATCGGTTCTCGAGCGTGCTGAGGAAAAATAGGCCAACTAGTTCACATATTTCGGCGCCGTCATAGCTGCCCATGGTTACGTCAAAAAAGTTGAGCGAGTTTTGTTTTGTCCATGCTTTGCCGTTGTTAAAAAGGAGGGATTTTCTTGCATGTTTGATGATTTTGATGTCGTTTTCGGAAATGGTGGTGAATTGCTTAGACCAATTGATGGCGTCATCTAGTAATTGCTCGGAAATGGATGGATAAAAATTTACGATGTCGAACGATAAAAACGTGTGTCTATTCTTGTTGGGTATATTGGTAAACCACGATATCGTATCGTCGGAGTTGCGCCACTGGTTGCTTCGGGTTTCGTTACGGATATCGGTGTTGATACGGTCAAGAATGGACTTGCTGACCTTTCCGAGATTACTCTTGGCAGGGTTGATAAGTCGGCATTGCGGGTGGTTCTCGAAATTGTCCTTGTGGTCTTTAAGGGATATGAAGGCTTTCGATTGCGCCATAGTCTCTATACGGTTGCTTATCTTTAATCCGTCGGCTATTTGTTTCAGTTCATCGTTGATACTATTCATGCTATTCTCCTCTGCCAATTTATAGGTTTTTGTTACGTTTTTCCGTCAGTAGCTTGATGTATGTAGGCGCGTCCATCTAGTACATATTTCTCGTTTTGTCCGCGGGGACGAAGAGGTTGTTTGATGATGTGATCTTCCGTTTATCGTCATCTAGAGATTTGCTAAACTCGTCGTTGCCGTCTCGGAATTGGGTGTTAGAGATCATCTTAATAACGTCGTCTTCAAAGCCTTTCAACTCTGGTACGTGTGGCGGGCTTCGCGTGGACTTTAAGCCATACATATTCGTTTTCTGTGCGTCTTTGCTGTCACCGTGTAGGAAGAAGTGTGCTTTCCATCGCATGCGGTGGATAACACTCTCAGTTTTGTCGATTATGTTGCGTCGGTATTCATCATGAGTTGGTAGACCAATGTTCTTTAGAGAATAATTAAATCGGATCTGCTGCATTTTCACCGTGTGAGTTCCAAGCCAATAAGAGCGCTCAACTAAGGTTAGGAGCGAGATTATACCAAGAAGAATATGTAACAAAGTCACACAGTTGGCAAAAGGTTTTAGAGCGCTCAATACCATTATAGGTAGAGCGAATATTTATTAAGTGAAAAAGCTGTCGCTACTCGAGTTTCACGCTTATACGCGATCGTCAGGCAACTGACAGACTCGATCTAGTTAAACTCTATTTACATGATGAAACGAGGTGTCGTGTTACGTGTCTGCATTTACTAAAAAGTTCAGAGCGTCTGTTCAGTAGTTCGTGTTTCCGGTCCTTCAGTAGGATTAGTTTTTCTTCCAAGCACAAGTTACACCTTCGTGAGCCGATTTTGTAGGCGGGAATTTTCTTTCTTAGCGACCAATTTATCTTGAACGCGCGCTTAGAATCACTCAATTTCCAAATATATTTTGACAGTTCCGTTTCATCGGCGTATTTTCTGTGTGAAAACGACTTTGTGTGGTTTCGGTATCTGCTCTTGAATGGACCGCCCGTTACGCCTACGTACGATTTCGTCTTGTTGTTGTCAACTGTGGTAACATCAGCTTGGTAGACCACGCTTTCTGACAGGCATTTCTTCTCGATTGGGCATTCGTCTGGTCGTCTGCAGTTGCATTCGTTTGTGTTTTGAGTGTTCGTTTGTTGTTTAGTGTGTTGGTTGAGTATTTTGTTGTTATGTTGGGAAATAAAAGATTTCATGTTAGGTAGGCAGCTGTAACTGACTCGTACAGTATGTCGGTTGAATATGCTATATAGTTTGTTGGAAGGGGGGAAATGTTTGTCAAGTAGTGATAGAAAGTCTCGCCCTATGTTCGTTTGAACGTTCTTACTAAAAGGTGGGTTATACCAAATAGCGTTGCGTTGTCTGTTCCGTTTTCGTTGTTGATTATAGTTAGGGTAGTCGTTTCCGTTCTGCGCGGGTGGTTCGTATGTGAGGTTTGTGTCAAAATTGCTGTGTTTTAAGGCGTCGTTGTAGAGCGGTGCGGCAGCGTCGAATGTTCGTTTGTCGCATGAGAGTTTGTTGATGCGTTTGTTGATTGATAATGGTAGTTGGCGTAGTATGGAGGGGGGGGTGGTTAGATAGTCGGTTAACGTAAAGTGGTTCGTCGTTAGGTTTTCTGAATGGTTTGTACGTACCGTCAGTTAGGTCAAACGTTATGTCAAGGAAATTCACGCGTTTCAGGTTAGCATCGGCCGTGATGTTTAGGCCGAAATTTGCGAAGATTTGGATCAGATCTTTGCGCGCCTTGTCAGCTAATCTTCCGGAGGTGGTGGTGATAGCTGCTAGGCCGTCGTCTCGGTATAATCCAATTTGGTTTCCAAATCGGTTCTCGAGCGTGCTGAGGAAAAATAGGCCAACTAGTTCACATATTTCGGCGCCGTCATAGCTGCCCATGGTTACGTCAAAAAAGTTGAGCGAGTTTTGTTTTGTCCATGCTTTGCCGTTGTTAAAAAGGAGGGATTTTCTTGCATGTTTGATGATTTTGATGTCGTTTTCGGAAATGGTGGTGAATTGCTTAGACCAATTGATGGCGTCATCTAGTAATTGCTCGGAAATGGATGGATAAAAATTTACGATGTCGAACGATAAAAACGTGTGTCTATTCTTGTTGGGTATATTGGTAAACCACGATATCGTATCGTCGGAGTTGCGCCATTGGTTGCTTCGGGTTTCGTTACGGATATCGGTGTTGATACGGTCAAGAATGGACTTGCTGACCTTTCCGAGATTACTCTTGGCAGGGTTGATAAGTCGGCATTGCGGGTGGTTCTCGAAATTGTCCTTGTGGTCTTTAAGGGATATGAAGGCTTTCGATTGCGCCATAGTCTCTATACGGTTGCTTATCTTTAATCCGTCGGCTATTTGTTTCAGTTCATCGTTGATACTATTCATGCTATTCTCCTCTGCCAATTTATAGGTTTTTGTTACGTTTTCCGTCAGTAGCTTGATGTATGTAGGCGCGTCCATCTAGTACATATTTCTCGTTTTGTCCGCGGGGACGAAGAGGTTGTTTGATGATGTGATCTTCCGTTTATCGTCATCTAGAGATTTGCTAAACTCGTCGTTGCCGTCTCGGAATTGGGTGTTAGAGATCATCTTAATAACGTCGTCTTCAAAGCCTTTCAACTCTGGTACGTGTGGCGGGCTTCGCGTGGACTTTAAGCCATACATATTCGTTTTCTGTGCGTCTTTGCTGTCACCGTGTAGGAAGAAGTGTGCTTTCCATCGCATGCGGTGGATAACACTCTCAGTTTTGTCGATTATGTTGCGTCGGTATTCATCATGAGTTGGTAGACCAATGTTCTTTAGAGAATAATTAAATCGGATCTGCTGCATTTTCACCGTGTGAGTTCCAAGCCAATAAGAGCGCTCAACTAAGGTTAGGAGCGAGATTATACCAAGAAGAATATGTAACAAAGTCACACAGTTGGCAAAAGGTTTTAGAGCGCTCAATACCATTATAGGTAGAGCGAATATTTATTAAGTGAAAAAGCTGTCGCTACTCGAGTTTCACGCTTATACGCGATCGTCAGGCAACTGACAGACTCGATCTAGTTAAACTCTATTTACATGATGAAACGAGGTGTCGTGTTACGTGTCTGCATTTACTAAAAAGTTCAGAGCGTCTGTTCAGTAGTTCGTGTTTCCGGTCCTTCAGTAGGATTAGTTTTTCTTCCAAGCACAAGTTACACCTTCGTGAGCCGATTTTGTAGGCGGGAATTTTCTTTCTTAGCGACCAATTTATCTTGAACGCGCGCTTAGAATCACTCAATTTCCAAATATATTTTGACAGTTCCGTTTCATCGGTATATATATATATATATATATATATATATATATATATATATATATATATATATATATATATATATATATATATATATATATATATATATATATATATATATATATACCTATAAATCCGATCCGAGATTAGGATTCGCTAGCATCTTGCGTGTAAGGGACTAAACGCCGGTCGATATTAGCACCCTCGCCCTCAGGCCTTACCGGGCGAGGGGATTATTAAAATGCATACTAGAAAAACGTGTACGCAACAACCCCTCGCCCACTTACTGTTTGAGGCTTTAATATTGCCAAACTGAACAGATTTTCAAACTGCTTATTTTTTGGGTGCAATTTGTGGGTAGTGTACTGAACAGAACCCAAGTGGGAAAGTCTGCCAACACAATTGTCTCGCAGGCAGGGTTGGAAACCAATTGTGTAATTATTGATTATTGAAATTAATAATTAATTTTAATAATTATTAATTTAAATAATAATTTTATTAATTATATATTACATAATTAAAGTTAATTATGCCAGTTATGCTTTTAATAATAAATTTCAACATGCATGTTTACAGTACCGTAACAGTGGTATACTCATAATTTTACTCAAAGTACAATTGTATTCACGAGACTGCATAACCTTGTACATACATGTACCCTACTGTAATAATGTAATCTGCATGTTCCTTATTGCCTAATTGTCAGTATAAGCAGATACATGTACCCTACTGCAATAATGTAATCTGCATGTTCCTTATTGTCTAATTGTCAGCATAAGCAGATACATGTACCCTACTGTAATAATGTAATCTGCATGTTCCTTATTGTCTAATTGTTAGTAGCAGATACCAAAAGATTCCCCATACCTATTTATCCTAGACCAAATTGATAAGTCTGATAAACCTTTTATTCTTTTAGAAGACTTCTGTTTCTTAACTTTTATTAATATTATATAATTATGCACATTCATGTACCAGTATTTCAATGGTATTCAAGTACCGGTAACACAATTTCAAAAATTGAAATGACAAAAGCCCAAAAAAAACAACAAAGAACGATATTGCTTAATCTAATTATTTCACCAATATATATATATTAATTCAGGATGAAATAGCCTGCGACCCGCGCTCCCCCAGCCCGCCCTCCCCCAACCCGCCCTCCCCCAACCCGCAGAGAGCCGGCTCGCAGGCTAGTTTGATCCTAACATGTTCCCCTGACATAGTGAGTGTTAACCTACCCAATTATACATTATACAGTATTTATCCTTCAAAAGCTGTGTAAAATATACATTGAAAGCCTAGGACTGGCACTGTCCAGGCCTACTATCCAGGACAAAGGTGAAATTAAACAGACACACTAAGCCATTGGCCAGAAGGGCATATGCCATAATATCAGATGAGCATAAATGCTGATTGTTATAGCCAGTATGGTATATGTTTACACTATTAAAGTGAGTAAAATGTAAGCCAGGCCCAAGGTGGCATCCAGCCAGGTTGGTCCTGGTTAGTCCTATAGACTTGCAGTATAAACACAGCTATAATCTGTACTTTTTTACATCCTTACCACCAGTACTGGTACTCACTATATAGCTAATTAACAAGTATTGCAATTATTCCATTGTGGATGGGTTGCAAAGTGACCGAGTGAAACAATGGTGATGGATAATTTAAATAAAAGTATAAAATCTGCCATTCAAAATTTGTATTAACATTTGTTATTCTGCAATATTATAATAAAGCACATAATTTATTGGTATATCTTATGTAAGGACTATTCAATTTTGAGCGAAAGCCCTGCAAAGAGTGATTTTGTGATGTCTGATTGGCGCTTTCTCGATATATCAACAAACCGAAATTCAAATAATCACTAACCCTAACCCTACCTAATCCTAACCCTAATCCTATAATAATTTTAAATTTCGGTTGCCATGACGACATGCCAAAAGTGAAATGTTCCGACCACAATATCTTTTGAAGTACTAACTCTAAGAACTCATTCTACATATCTAATGAAAGCTTGATTAACAGCCTCTGACATACCTACAAAACTATTTTTGTAACTGATACCTAACAGCTTGAAAAAAGCGACGACGCTTGGATTGGATTGACAAACTCCGTATAAATATTTTAGATATTCAGACGACGATATCTTTTGAACTACTAACGCAAGAAAATCATGCTATACATCAAATAAAAGCCTGAATAACATACTCGGACATGTTTGCCAAACTATCTTTGTAACTGACTAACAGGTTTAAAAAACCGAAAACGGGTTTACCTTTAGTTTTGACGCCACGTATAAAACTTGTTTTACGAACTTGATTTACGAACTTGACATCTTCGGACGACGATATATTGCATTTTCACTGCCTTTTTCACGATCTTTTTGAACTCAAATCTTCATTCACCGTTTAACCTCAAATGCAGATATTTTTTATTTACCATATCTAGTTACCAGGGCCAAATTTCCCGATGCCGCGCATGGGCCGTTGATCTTCAATATATATATAAAATTAAATTGCATTCGAGATAGGCATCCGCTTGGATCTCGCGTGATAAGGGACTAAACGCCGGTCGATATTATCACCCTCGCCCTCAGGCCTTCGGCCTTCGGCCGGCGCTTCGCGCCGGGCGAGGGGATAAACCCAAATTCGTTTCATTCTAATTAAATTTGTCATGTCACCAGGATTCTAATGATATATATTACATCTTGTTTGAAGAAAAACTCATTTTGTTAGCGCTTGCCAAACATGCCAAAAAATACGAATTTTTATTTTAATTATTTTTTATTTATGGCCGGTAGTACGGGATCTGAGTACTAGTAGTGTTGTGACGTCTATATAGTCACGCAGATTTCAGAACCTATATGAAACATAGTAAACATAGTCTTTTCAATGTGTTGTCGCTGGTTATTCCAATACATAATCTAGCGCTGAAAAGTTGGTAACACTTCATAAATCCCTTTTGGTAACGATGAAACACCTAAGGCGAAGAAACGAAGAAAACAATGCGTTGATTTCGTGAAAACTAAGACAGCAAAGTGGGAACCGACAAAGGAGTCGCGTATTTGTTCTATACAATTTTGCGTCAGATGATTTTCGATTTTATAAGGCCTTGCCTGGACAGAAGATGAACTAGGAATTTCTGTGGTTCCAACAATCCATAGAAAAGAAGAGGAGAAGCCGAACTCGAAAAGGGGCGCCGCCAGTTAGGAGATAAATATTATGTGCCGATACATTTTATGTGCACTGTGGAGTATCATGTTTCCTTTTTCGCGACGCTGTAATAAGAAACATTTAATTATTTTAGACAACAAAAATAATGTTAGAGTCACAAGCGATCGACGAGGTTCAGACATAGCTTTCGGATGTTGAAAGTGGTTTTATACCAAAGCCTGCGAAGCGCAAACGACGCCTGTCTCGATACCTGTCTAATTCGGCTGTAAGCCTGTAACAACATGAACATTATCTTCGTCGTCGTCTCGTCGACAACATTACTCTTATCTTCTGTCTCTTCGCCCATTATTTCCACTTCATAAACGTATTCCGTGTTAAAATATGAACTATTAGACAAAGAATAACTCTCTGTCTGGTATAGAATGGTGTAACGCTACCCAACAGCGTCATAACATATTTCAATAATTCTCAAAGAAGTGAATATATTTTTGAAACAACCCGTGGAGATAGATTTCACTTGAGTCTTGAGTCGATGCGCATCATTCACAGAGCCACAACCGGTCGACGAGGTTCAGCCATAACTTTGGGATGTTGAAAGTGGTTTTTATACCGAAGCCGGCGAAGCGCAAACGACGCCTGTCTGATTCGGCTGTATAACATATGGCTCATAATGGCTGCAACATACTGTCCGCGCCGGCGACATCTTCGACGACATTATTCTCATTTTCTGTCACTTCTCCCACTATTTCCACTTCATAATCGTATTTCGCGTTAAAATATGAACTATTAGACGAAGAATGACTTCCTGAATTTGAATTTTACATCGGCAATACGCTTCGACAAGAACAACGTTACTTCACGTTTTTACTATGAAAACCCTAGTAATTCGGGGCCGGAAGTAAAACGAATGACTACATAGACGTCACAAACAACTCTCGACCCAGACTCCGTACTACCGGTCATGAAATCAAAATATCCAACTTTGGGAGCTTGTAGAATCTTTGTTTTTCATTTTTTCTCGATCAAATAATCTGCAAAAAACCTTCTATCCATCTCCTCTTTCGTTCGAGCCAGAAACGAATTTGGGTTTATATGCACTTTAAAGTATGCAATGTTGCTATCGAATTTTACCCTGTTTCACTTATATTGATATTTTACCTGTAAGCTTAAATGGGGCTCCAAAATGTTCTGGGTTATCAGTAAGTTTGTATCGATTGTTCATATTATTATATGCGAATGCTTACAAATGAACGTACAGACTAGAGTATATAAATCTCTGACACTCATTGTTGCCATTGAGTAACCCTGTTTCACTCGATATTTTACCTGTAAGATTAAATGGGGCTCCAAAATGTTCTGGGTTATCAGTAAGTTTGTATCGATTGTTCATACATGTATCATTATACACAAATGCTTACAAATGAACACACAGTATATAAATCTGTGACACCCATACCAACTATCAAGATCAAGGAGTAAAGAGTTTGTTGTTGTTTGCTGGTTTACCAGTGACGGGTCTGAATTTTGGCCTTGACTACACGGAAAGCAAGTTGGCTCGCTAACCGAGACAGTAACATAGTTAACTATGCACTAATCTGTCTTTATATTACAATTAGCTAGCTGGCTGGCCCACTGGACTAGTCACTAGTATGTATAAAGCCTCTCAAATAATAAATATGCTAAAATTATGAATATGTTTACTGGCTCAAAATGTTATATAACTTCAAAGAAATAATGATTTTGAATTACATTTCTTTAAACTGTTTATAATAGCTTATGACACCTTGCTACTGCCAGCTAAATGGTTTGATTTTACTGCTATGCCTTATACACTGAGAAAAAGATTAACTGATTTAATCTGACTTGCTCAAACTAAACCTGTTTGCCGGACTGACCATATGAATTGTTATTACATGAGCACAGGCCGGCTCGCTTGCCAGGCTGACCCTGTTGGCTAGAACTGGATTAGGTCAGCAAACAGGGTGGCTCATTTGTTGCAGGCAGAATTCTCAGTAAGCCAGCTTGGATACTGAGCCAACTCACCTTCGTATAATCAAAGCCATTGGCCAACACTATGTTATGGGTTTGCAATAATGGAAAATTTAACCACCACTGCACTGACAGCCGTATCATTACATGTACCTACAACTATAGATTTGTGTATATTGAATTCAAATCACTGAATTTGCCTACAATGTCTTTCAACAAGCCACAACCTCAAGTAGCCCGAGTTAACGCCTAGCGGGCGTCTTGTTACTCGGGCCTCCCCCTGTGGGGGGAGAGCACGAGTCTTAAAAAGGGCTCTGTTTATTTGGCAATGTCGCGAAATGGCAATTCTTGCATCATCCCACTTGGGACTGGGTACGAGATCGATCTGAACCACTGCATATATTTATGCGCCATTGTCATATTTTTAATATTCATCTGGTTACCTTTCCTCGAGTGTTCTTCACTGAAAATATTTGATGTGGCTGGCAGTATCTTGATCTCACGATGCTTACAATCGCACACGCCGATCGCCGAAGACCTACGGCTACACTAAAAGATAACGAGCGATTTAGACACGGTTGGTGCCTTGGTGGTCTCTGTCTGCGATCTGAGATCTCGATAACCGTACACTGAAAATGCCGTACCTGTACGCTGATGTGTACTCGATTGAACCTATGTTTAACAATTTAATATGAAACTCAACGTATGAATGCTTTTTGAAAATATGTTAACTGTTCTGAGGTAACTGTAATATTTTTATAAACTTTGTTGCCTGTAGTGTATTGTTTATTGTTATCATGTTATGTTATACAAAATAAAGTCGATGCTATAGTTTATTGTTTCACATATACCAAGTACTATTATTAAAGTATGCAATGTTGCTATCGAATTTTACCCTGTTTCACTTATATTGATATTGATATTTTACCTGTAAGCTTAAATGGGGCTCCAAAATGTTCTGGGTTATCAGTAAGTTTGTATCGATTGTTCATATTATTATATGCGAATGCTTACAAATGAACGTACAGACTAGAGTAAAATGAACGTACAGACTAGAGTATATAAATCTCTGACACTCATTGTTGCCATTGAGTAACCCTGTTTCACTCGATATTTTACCTGTAAGATTAAATGGGGCTCCAAAATGTTCTGGGTTATCAGTAAGTTTGTATCGATTGTTCATACATGTATTATTATACACAAATGCTTACAAATGAACACACAGTATATAAATCTCTGACACCCATACCAACTATCAAGATCAAGGAGTAAAGAGTTTGTTGTTGTTTGCTGGTTTACCAGTGACGGGTCTGAATTTTGGCCTTGACTACACGGAAAGCGAGTTGGCTCGCTAACCGAGACAGTATAACATAGTTAACTATGCAGTAATCTGTCTTTATATTACAATTAGCTAGCTGGCTGGCCCACTGGACTAGTCACTAGTATGTATAAAGCCTCTCAAATAATAAATATGCTAACATTATGAATATGTTTACTGGCTCAAAATGTTATATAACTTCAAAGTTGAATTACATTTCTTTAAACTGTTTATAATAGCTTATGACACCTTGCTACTGCCAGCTAAATGGTTTGATTTACTGCTATGCCTTATACACTGAGAAAAAGATTAACTGATTTAATACTTGCTCAAACTAAACCTGTTTGCCGGACTGACCATATGAATTGTTATTACATGAGCACAGGCCGGCTCGCTTGCCAGGCTGACCCTGTTGGCTAGAACTGGATTAGGTCAGCAAAAAGGGTGGCTCATTTGGTGGGGCAGAATTCTCAGTAAGCCAGCTTGGATACTGAGCCAACTCACCTTCGTATAATCAAAGCCGTTGGCCAACACTATGTTATGGGTTTGCAATGATGGAAAATTTAACCACCCCTGCACTGACAGCCGTATCATTACATGTACCTACAACTATAGATTTGTGTATATTGAATTCAAATCACTGAATTTGCCTACAATGTCTTTCAACAAGTCACAACCTCAAGTAGCCCGAGTTAACGCCTAGCGGGCGTCTTGTTACTTGGGCTACCCCCTGTGGGGTAGCACCAAGTCTTAAAACGGGCTGCACTTCTGTATTATTTTTATTTTTATTATTTTTATTTTTCTGGTCAACAAAATGCAACTAATTCCCATCTATCAAACTGACGTGATCTTATTTCGTTTTCTTTATTCTCATGACGTCATGACTGTTTCAGTGTTTATTCTCATGACGTCATGACTGTTTCAGTGATGAAAACGAGCGCTGACCTTATATTCATCCACGCTTCTTTGGTCGCCATTCCCATTGATCAACTTCAAGACTCTAGCAAATTTGTGATAAGATTGATAAGGAATGTGGCTGGCAAGTATATTAATAATAAACATGCTCACACTACTTACAATCGCAGACACCGATAGCGGTAGACCTACACTAAAAGTAAAAGATGAGCGATTTCGAAACAGGTTGTTCCGACTCGATCAAATCTATGTTTACATGTTTTATTGAATCGATCAAACTGTTTAAATGTGCTACTAAATTGTACTGAAATATGTTGCTCAATTGCTGTAAATGGAAGAATGAAGAACATTGATGAAGTGATAAATGAAGTGACAGGCACTATAAAACATGCTGATGCTGTTGTGATATATTATACCCGACGCGGCAATGTTATTTTTTCTAATATCTGTTCGATTGAAGGTCTTCGTGTGTCAAAATTTATATAAAAAACAACGGCAAGGTATACGAAACATATCTGTTACGAAATTACATCGGTTTAATGGACATAAGAGCATTAAATCATCGGGTAAACAACGAATAGATCTTGAAGCCATGTCCTTTGATTTTAGAGACGAGTCTCGCTTTAATCGCTAATACGCATTTTCTCATATAACATCTGATCTTCACATTTTAAGTAGACGAAACCAACAGCGTTCGATTCGCCAGATTCAAGTGATCATTTCGATATAGAATTGATTTAAATCGGACAAAAACACAATATTTCATGATTAATATTACAGAGTTTCACGGGATAAATGTCAACACAGTATAATAATAACAAGACGCCCGCTAGGCGTTAACTCGGGCTACTTGAGGTTGTGACTTGTTGAAAGACATTGTAGGCAAATTCAGTGATTTGAATTCAATATACACAAATATATAGTTGTAGGTACAATGGTACATGTAATGATACAGCTGTCAGTGCAGGGGTGGTTAAATTTTCCATCATTACAAACCCATAACATAGTGTTGGCCAATGGCTTTGATTATATGAAGGTGAGTTGGCTCAGTATCCAAGCTGGCTTACTGAGAAGTCTGCCCCACCAAATGAGCCATCCTGTTTGCTGACCTAATCCAGTTCTAGTCAACAGGGTCAGCCTGGCAAGCGAGCCGGCCTGTGCTCATGTAATAATAATTCATATGGGCAAACAGGTTCAGTTTGAGCAAGCATTAAATCAGTTAATCTTTTTCTCAGTGTATAAGGCATGGCAGTAAATCAAACCATGCATTTAGCTGGCAGTAGCAAGGTCAAACAACAACAAACTCTTTACTCCTTGATCTTGATAGTTGGTATGGGTGTCAGAGATTTATATACTGTGTGTTCATTTGTAAGCATTTGTGTATAATAATACATGTATGAACAATCGATACAAACTTACTGATAACCCAGAACATTTTGGAGCCCCATTTAAGCTTACAGGTAAAATATCGAGTGAAACAGGGTTACTCAAGTCAATGGCAACAATGAGTGTCAGAGATTTATATACTGTACGTTCATTTGTAAGCATTCGCATATAATATGAACAATCGATACAAACTTACTGATAACCCAGAACATTTTGGAGCCCCATTTAAGCTTACTGGTACAATATCAAGTGAAACAGGGTAATTAATTCGATATATAGCAACATTGCATACTTTAATAATAGTACTTCTACTTGGTATAATATGAAACAATAAACTGTAGCATCGACTTTATTTTGTATAATTACATAACAATAAACAATACAGGCAACAAAGCTTATAAAAATATTACAGCTACCTCAGAACAGTTAACATATTTCCATACAGCATTCATATGCAAGCATTCATATGTTGAGTCTCATATTAAATTATTAAACATTTAGTAGACAAAAAGCGTAATGGAAACATATAATTTGATCGAGTACAGGTTCTCGAAATCGTAGACCAACCCATTTCAAAAGCGATTTGGATTGTGAGCGTATATAAGATCAAGATACTTGCCAGCCACATCAAAGATTTTCAGTGAAGAGCACTCGAAGAAAGGTGTCAGATCAGATGAGTAAATAAATCAGAAATATACGCAGTGTTTTCAGTTTCGCAAAGGTGGAAAGCCTGGGTAAGAGGTTGATCGGGATGATGAAAACGACTGCGGGGGGCAAAATTGTTTTGGGGATAACTTCACTGCGCATGTGTAGTAATCCCACATTCATAGTCTCGCTCACTAGTCTACTAATTTAGTCAACAATGATGCAATAATTGCCATCTCGCGACATTGCCAAAATAAAAAAAAAATAAAAAATCGGGGAACCTAAACTCGGCTATCCCGAGTAATAAACAGAGCCCTTTCTAAGACTCGTGCTCTCCCCCCAAGGGGGGGAGGCCCGAGTAATAATATGTTTGTCCTTGGCTGTTCTTTCCGTCTTCATGATTGATCTGAAGATCTCTCATCTGTGTTTCTCTCATCTTGGAGAGAATCTTTGCAATGGTTTGCAGGTTTACAGGTCTCGGTAAACTTTTCCAACAGCGATTCATTGGCAATAAAACGAAAGTCCGAACTCGCTTCATATTCGCTTGCATGCCTTGCCCCCAAATCAGTAGCCCAAGTGAACGCCTGAGCAGGCGTCTTGTTATTATTATTTTGTCGTCGTCGCGAAATGGCAATTATTGCATCATTGTTGACTAAATTTGTAGACTATAGTGAGCGAGACTATGAATGTGGGATTACTACACATGCGCAGTCAAGTGATCCCAAACAATTATTGCATCATCCCGATCAACCTCGTACCCAGGCTTTTGACCTGCGAAACTGCGCGCATATATACATGCGCCATTGTGATTTACTCATTTTATCACCTTTCTTCGAGTGTTCTTCACTGAAAATCTTTGATGTGGCTGGCAAGTATCTTGATCTGATATACGCTCACAATCCCGATCGCTTTCGAAACGGGTTCGTCTGCGATTTCGAAAACGGTGTACTCGATCAAATTATCTGTTTCCATACGCTTTTTGTCTACTAAATGTTTAAGAATTTAATGTGAGACTCAACATATGAAATTGCTGTATGGAAATATGTTAACTGTTCTGAGGTAACTGTAATATTTTTATAATCTTTGTAGCCTGTATTGTTTATTGTTATGTTATACAAAATAAAGTCGATGCTACAGTTTATTGTTTCATACATGTATATAGTATATACCAATTAATACTATTAAGTTGCAATGTTGCCATTGAATAACCCTGTTTCACTTGATATTTTACCTGTAAGCTTAAATGGGGCTCCAACATGTTCTGGGTTATCAGTAAGTTTGTATCGATTGTTCATATTATTATACACAAATGCTTACAAATGAACACACAGTATATAAATCTCTGACACCCATACCAACTATCAAGATCAAGGAGTAAAAGGGTTTGTTATTTTGTGCTGGTTTACCAGTGACGGCCTGTTCAGCCATGTACTTTCGATTGTCCCTCAACCCCACAAATACACACCTTTCAAACTGATTTTTGGCATTCATGATTAGCAAAACAGTAATTGTCCTGATATTTAACATGAGGCAGGCTAGCCCACTTGCCAGACTGACTCACAAGCACACATTTGCAAACTGTTACTAGGTCTGTACAGCCAGATACGTACCTTTCGAACTGAATTTTGGCCTTGACTACATGCATGGAAAGCTAGTCACTAGTATGTATAACTATAATGCCTCTCAAATAATAAATATGCTAAAATTATGAATATGTTTACTGGCTCAAAATGTTATATAACTTCAAAGAAATAAAGATTTTGAATTACATTTCTTTAAACTATTTTATAATAGCTTATGACACCTTGCTACTGCCAGCTAAATGGTTTGATTTACTGCTATGCCTTATACAATGAGAAAAAGGTTAACTGATTTAATGCTTCCTCAAACTGAACCTGTTTGCCGGACTGACCAGATGAATTGTTATTACTGAGCACAGGCCGGCTCGCTTGCCAGGATGACACTGTTGGCTAGAACTGAATTAGGTCAGCAAACAGGATGGCTCATTTGGCATACTGAGCGAACTCACCTTCATATAATCAAAGCCGTTGGCCAACACTGTGTTATGGGTTTGCAATGATGGAAAATTTAACCACCCCTGCACTGACAGCTGTATCAATATCATTACATGTAACATTGTACCTACAACTATAGATTTGTGTATATTGAATTCAAATCGCTGAATTTGTCTGCAATGTCTTTAAACAGTAGCCCGAGTTAACGCCTAGTGGGCGTCTTGTTTAAATTTAAATTGACGCCAGCGCGACAAACCGCTTTCCGGAAGAAGCCGCCATTCGCCGGCGGCGAAAGTTATATTGCCATAAAAACCAGTCATTTCCTCACAAAATCATCGGATGTAGTTTTGTTTTTAACAAACATTACTATAGACATTATCAGCTGATTTCAAGCCGAAACTGTAGTGTTGAAGGACAAGATAATCAAAGACAAAGACAAGTAAACGGTAAAAGGACTACTATAAATACGTATACGAAACAACCCCTCGCCCAATTGCTGTTTGAAACTTACAGTACAGTAATATTTTTAGTTCTAAATTACTTGAATTAGATAATAGCCACTTCATTTGCCAAAACTAAATAAATTTTCAGTGGACAATATCTCTCAGCTTTGTATTGTCTGAATTTAATTGTTTCATAGGACATCAAAATAAATACATGCAGCCCAAACTTTTTAATTGTTGAGTGCAGCAACAGAATAGTGGGGGGTCTACTGCTGTTTCTACCATCAATCACTAAGAAAGAAATTACTTTTATCACAATATTGATGACTCACGAAATAATCAATGCAGTATTTTGTATATAGACACCAAAGGCTGTTGAAGGAAGAAAGTGCATCTCTATCATACAATGAGTGTCCTTTAAATAAATCAAATGCGTTAAAATGTCTACGGATGCATACCGGTATAGTGCAAATGTATAGGGGTCCATTCAAATTAGATTTACTAAGACGTATTAGGGATTCTTACACCAATTGTTGATGTGGATAGATTATATACAGTAAGTTAATTGATAATTCTACCCACATTCGACTACTGTGATGTGGAGCTGGCAGGAATATGGATAACTAAATATTGATGTTCATAATCAGAGGTCTCTATGCATGTCAGGGAAACTGATCTTTCCTAAGTCGGGACTTGAAACTGATTGGTTAATAGAAATCCCAAGTTTTGTACCTCTTGTTTTTGAAGCAAGTTACATTGTGTAATGTTAGTTAGGAAATTCCATGGCATTTTAACATCATATCTACCAGTATAGAGTTATTTTCCATGTTTCAGTTAATCTGTTCATACATGTTATCGCACCATTATCTATTGCCTTAATTGACAAATATATGTGAAGGATATACAACTTTTGAGTTAAAATTAGTTTTTGTAACATTGTTCTCACTGTACATTTATGAATATGTGTTGAAATTTGTAACAACTGTAATTTGTTAGAAAACATATACTATACCAGTGTTAGCATTGAAGGGGCTATCCTGTATAAATATTATTGTATTATTATTGTATTATTATTATTATTATTATTATTATTATTATTATCTGTTAAATTTGTTAATTTATCAATGAGCTCTATTGGTGTCTTTGCGAAAGAATGCTCTACATTCATAAAAATGCTCAACGATCTTGGTTTTGACAAACTTCACCAAAAATATTGCGTAAAAAGAATGACGACGATTGCAATCAGAACAACATATTATATATTCTGCTGCCGTAACAAGAAATGGACAAATCCCGACTTACTTACATTTTAATGTTGTGCTGTATACTGTTATGTGTTTTTATAGTTATATGTATTGATATTATCGATTCAAGTAGTCGATTGTAAATTACATTAAAAAGCGAGATTTACAATTGTATATGTAAAATCTAAATTTAAGTTTAATAAAGTTTCCATTATTATTATTATTATTAATAATACTAATAATAATAATAATGCATCGACAATAATACTACTAATAATAACGCCTGATGCAGATTGAAGATACCATATTTGCCATGTAACAAAGCATATATATGGCATTGTGTACTATAGTACTATAGATGGAGTACTGTAAACATAGATTATAATGGAATACATGCCAGTATACAAAACATGGACGTCAAGATCATATTGTCAGAAACATAATATTGCTGGTTGAAAAAAGTATAACCTTCTTATTGTCAGTGATGGCCTGTAACCATTGAGCCATAGAGATTCAGATGGAGAGCGGTTACAATGATGTACTATTAGATATAATGATATATGTACTGCCTATGCACAGCAGTTACTATATATATATATATATATATATATATATATATATATATATATATATATATATATATATATATATATATATATATATGCACATTGTATACTTTCATGTATATATTACGCTCACCGCTCATGTGGTTTGAGCACTCTCATGGATTGGGCGGAGTCTCTCTCAATGAGACGTTTACTGTTTGCGTTATGCATTGCTCACTGCTCGCAGTTTGAGCACTCTGGTGACTCCACAATGCAATCCAACAATGTGTAGCCGTACATAGTGGGTCCCAAGTCCACAGTTACCATAAAGCCATATGGTGATAGCCGGTAGGGCACATTGTATACTTTCATGTATATATATATATATATATATATATATATATATATATATATATATAATATATATATATATATATATATATATATATATATATATATATATCAGTAATGATTGGGTGTGTTAATATATACACTGCTGTTATATCAATAGAATCAGTAGATCAATGTAACCTTCACTTGCCATCTGAGTCTTGGTAGCTCAATGGTCAGAGCATCTCACTGGAAATCAGAAAGTTATCCCTGTCCGGGACACAAAATAATTTTTCTGAGGATATGAGCTTGATTGACAATCATCCATGTACTGTATTGTCTGTTTCCCCCCGAGCTCTCCCTTATTTACTACAGCAGTGTATATATTAACACTGACAAGTATACAGTAACACTTGTTTATTGCTACAAAATTGTAGGCCGGCCAGGCCCAGGTCATATAAACACAGCAATACTATGCATGTTTTTTCACCCTAAACTATTGTATATATAGGCTACATGTAATTATCAAGCATATAGTATTTATAATGTTAATCAAATAATAAACATACTGTACATGCAATTCCAAAATTTGTACTCCCACTTACTATTCTGTAGTATTATAAAGAACAAATGGTATATATTTTAAACTGCATGGATTTAATTCCAACTCTCAAAATATTATACATATATGTTTCGAAAATTCTAAACATTCAAAACATTACACACCTTCAATTTTTTCCAAATCTCTCTGTTAAGTATTTTAAAATGTGTCTATTAGATTTCGGAGCTTGGAGCAAATACACAATACAGTGTACAAGTATTTAAATTACATTAAAATTAGCGAGTCAAGTCAAAAAGTTAAACGATAAAGTGAAGCACTGAACTGAAGGTAATGGCTATTCGTACGGTAGCCGTAGGACGCTATAGTCTCTTAGAATTCAACGAAATGCGGGTAAATATCACCAAAATCCTAAACCTAACCCTAATCCTAACCAAATTGCTAACCCTAACCAAAAAACTATGCAGAAAAGGCAAATTAATTGCTCAACACAGACCGGTGAGTCGGTAACAATGTACATATAATATTAGTCATGTTTGTCGAGAATACTAATTTATTTACCTTTTACTTGTGCCTGTCTTTGATTATCTTGTCCTTCAACACTATCAACAATATGAAATCAGCTGATAATGTATTGCATCCGATGATTTTGAGAGGGAATGCTGGTTTTTATGATGGCATATAGCATATATAAACTTTCGCCACAGAAAAAAACGTTTTTCAATACCGTTTCAATTTTTGCATTCGCAATCATGTGACGGTTGCAATTTAAATATTAATTCAAATGCAGAGGCTCAGGTCTACCAATCAGCTTCTGTCTATATCTCGTTACCAGGGCCAAATTTTCCAATGCCGCGCATGATCGACGACGTTGATCCTGAATATATATATATATATATATATACAAGGAAACTGAAAGTGACTCTACATTACGCCTGGAATCCGTGATGAGGGACTAAACACCGGTCGATATTAGCACCCTCGCCCTCAGGCCTTCGCGCCGGGCGAGGGGATTATACTCACCGGTCTGTGTTGAGCAATTAATTTGCCTTTTCTGCATAGTTTTTTTTGGTTAGGGTTAGCAATTTGGTTAGGATTAGGGTTACGTTTAGGATTTTGGTGATATTTACCAGCATTTCGTTGAATTCTAAGAGACTATAGCGTCGTACGGCTACCGTACGAATAGCCATTACCTTCAGTTCAGTGCTTCACTTTATAGTTTAACTTTTTGACTTGACTCGCTAATTTTAATGTAATTTAAATAATTGTACACTGTATTGTGTATTTGCTCCAAGCTCCGAAATCTAATAGATACATTTTGAAATACTTAACAGAGAGATTTGGGAAAATTTGAAGGTGTGTAATGTTTTGAATTTTCAAAACATATATATATGTATAATATTTTGACATTTGGAATTAAATCCATGCAGTGTAAAATCAGGCTTGGACTGACCATTGTGCCATCTTGTGCCAGAACAATGGCACTTATGGCCTGTTTAAAATATATACCATTTGTTCTTTATAATTCTGCAGAATAGTAAGTGGTAGTACAACTTTTGGAATTGCATGTACAGTATGTTTATTATTTGATTAAAATTATAAATACTATATTCTTGATAATTAGCCTATATATACAGTAGTTTAGGGTGAAAAAACATGCATACTATTCCTGTGTTTATATGACCTGGGCCTGGCCTACAATTTTGTATCAATAAACAAGCATTACTATGTATACTTGTCAGTTCTAATACTTAATATATACACTGCTGTAGTGAATAAGGGAGAGCTTGGGGGGAAACAGACTATACAGTACATGCATTATTGTCAAGCAAGCTCATATCCTCAGCAAAGTTATTCTGTGTCCCGGACACGGATAACTTTCTGATTTCCAGTGAGATGGTTTGACCATTGAGCTACCAAGACTCAGATGGTGAGTTATTAACACACCCAATCATTAGTCATGACTGAAATATATAGTAACTGCTGTGCATAGGCAGTACATATATCATTAGAACCAGTGCATCATTGTAACCTTATAGGCCGTACTGGCAATCAGAAGGTTATAATATTTTCAACCAGGAATATTATGTTTCTGACTGGCATGTATTCCATATATAATCTGTGTTTACAGTACTCCATCCATTATAGAACATGTTAGACATACAGTATTTAGCTGGCCTAGTGGGTCACAACTTATTCTGTCAATGTAAAATACAGCTTATTATTATTATGTTCACATTGGGAATGTTGACACTACTATGTGTGTTAGCTAGATCATTATCGACAAGCAGACTAGGCATGGCATTCTGAATATAGGTTATAATATATATGTGCACGATGATATAATTTAGATACTATAGTATACAATGCCATATATATGCTTTGTTCATATGGCAAATATGGTATCTGCAATCTGCATTAGGCAATATTATTAGTAGTATTATTGTTAATGCATTATTATTATTAGTATTAATAATAATAATAATAATAATACAATAATATTTATACAGGATAGCCCCTTCAATGCTAACACTGGTATCAATATATGGGGGTCTTGTTTTCTAACAAATTACAGTTGTTACAAATGTACAGTACAATGTTACAAAAACCAATTTTAACTCAAAAGTTGTATATCCTTCACATATTGTCAATTAAGGCAATAAATAATGGTGCTATAACATGTATGAACAGATTAATTGAAACATGGAAAATAGCTCTTTACTGGTAGATATGATGTTAAAATGCCATGGAATTTCCTAACTAGCATTACACAATGTAACTTGCTTGTAATACAAGAGGTACAAAACTTGGGATTTCTATTAACCAATCAGTTTCAAGTCCCGACTTAGGAAAGATCAGTTTCCCTGACATGAATAGAGACTTCTGATTATGACCATCAATATTTAGTTATCCATATTCCTGCCAGCTCGACATCACAGTAGTCCAATGTGGGTAGAATTATCAACTTACTGTATATAATCTATCCACACCAACAATTGGAGTAGAATCCCTAATACGTCTTAGTAAATCTAATTTGAATGGACCCCTATACATTTGCACTATATGCATGCCATCCGTAGACATTTGAACGAATTTCATTTTTTTAAAGGAGACTCATTGTATGATAGAGATTCACTTTCTTCCTTCAACAGCCTTTATCGGTGTCTATATACAAAATACTGCATTGATTATTTTGTGAGTCATCAATATTGTGATAAAAGTAATTTCTTTCTTAGTGATTGATGGTAGAAACAGCAGTAGACCCCCCCCACTATTCTGTTGCTGCACTCAAAAATTAAACAGTTTGATTTATTTTGATGTCCTATGAAACAATTAAATTCAGACAATACAATTGTACACTGAAAATGTATTTACTGTAGTTTGGCAAATGAAGTGGCTATTATCTAATTCAAGTAATTTAGAACTAAAAGAAGTACTGTAAGTTTCAAACAGCAATTGGGCGAGGGGTTGTTGCGTATACGTATTTATAGTACATATATACTTTATTGTCATTATTTTGCAGGTCGAGTTGGTGATAAAGTGATGAATCTTCCTAAATATTTAAAATGATACAAAATAATTGTAAAAAAGTGAAATTGCTGTGTGTTAAAGTGTTTTGTGTTTATCCTAAGAACTATGAATGATGGATGAGATAATTGGGGGTAAGACCAAGTAAGAAAAAAAGAGGGGGTCAGACTAAGTAAGAAAAAAACCCAGAAGGGGTCAGACTAATTAAGAATAAGACAAATTGCTATGTGTTAAAGTGTTTTCTGTTTATCCGAATTTGTTTTCTTATTTTTATGCTAATTAAATTGGGTTAAATAGGAGTTTCGATTTGCAGATTTCAGGCAAAGTTGGGATGGTTTAAACTCGACCGAGGACTGCCTAAAAGAACTAATGAATAATGGTGAGATAATTGGGTGTAAGACCAAGTAAGAAAAAAAGAGGGGGTCAGACTAAGTAAGAATAAGACAAGTGTATCATGGTCAAAAGAGAACAAATGGAAAGTGACCTAACCCTCGCAAAGCTTAAAAAGCCAAAAAAGAATGTCCCCGCTGGGTCTTCATATAATATGCTTTAGTAGGCTTGCGTTTTAATCAAATTAGTTGAAACTTTGTATGCATGTGTATCATCATGGTGCAAAGAGAACACATGTACCATTTATATAATTACTGCTGGTACTTTTGTTTATTCAAATTTAGAAATGAGAAGTTTAAAATGTATTTAACGATTTGAATTGGCGCAAATAAAGGGCGTGATAGCTCTGTGGTTTAGGCAAGTGACTTCGTTGCTGAACTTTCGGTATATGGCAGAAATTAATGTAATTACCACTTTTGATTATAAAAATTCAGAAATGGTTAGTTTAAGTAGTATTTAACGATTTATAATAGTGGAACAGCTGAGTGGTTTATGCTAATGACTTCGTTCCTGAACTTTACGGATATGGAAGAAATTAATGTAGTTACTGCTCGTAATTACTTTTAATTAAAATTCAGAAATGGTAAGTTTGAATAGTATATAACGATTATAAATAGCGCAAAGGCCGTAATAGCTCAGTGGTTTAGCCTAGTGAATTCGTTCCTGAACTTTGGGTATATGGCGGAAATTAATGTAATTACTGCTGGTACTTTTTTAATTAAAATTCAGAAATGGTAAGTTTAAATAGTATTTAACGATTATAAGATGGATATTCCCGAGATTACAGAATGGCAGGTTTGGAACTCTCTAATAAAGATCAAGAGAACTGCGGCCGGTCCAGACCAAATTCCGTACTGGATCTGGAGAGAACAAGCGGAAATTCTAACACCTGTGGTACTGAAGATCTGGAACCTCTCTCTCTCCTCTAACACATGGCCTTTATTGTGGAAAGGGTCGAATATAAATCCCCTTCCTAAGTTTGATATCCCTATGGAGAATTCTAATTACCGAGGTATAAATATTACCCCTGTTATTGCTCGAGTTTTTGAGAAGGTTGTATATCGTAGATATATATATATATATATATATATATATATATATATATATATATATATATATATATATATATATATATATATATATATATATATATATATATATATATATATATATATATACCATAGAGAAGCAAGTGAGTCCTACTCAGTGTGCTTACAGAGACGGAGGTAATTGTACGAACGCTCTTCTATCTTTACAACATAAAATGTATAGCTATCTGGATGATCCTAAATGTAAAGCAGTTAGGTTATATGCCATAGATTTCAGCAAAACGTTTGATACTGTCAATGACGAACTACTTGCAGAGAAACTCAAGCTTTTGGATCTTAACTCCAATATTATTAATTGGTACTTGAGTTTTCTTGAAAATAGGCAACAGAGGCTTGTGTGCAATGATTTTGTCGGTCAGTGGAAGCAAGTAAATAAGGGCACACACAAGGTAGTGTAAGTGGTCCTTATCTTTTTAACATTTTCTTAAATGATCTTGAGATTAACTTAGGGAGTGGATCTGTTCTTATTAAATATGCGGATGATTCTAGTATTATATTTCCGGTTTGAAATAATGATTGTTCCACGGAATTGGTAGGGAAGTTTCTCAGTTGTTCAGATAACAACCAGATGAAGAGTAATCCTAGTACCTGTAAATGCAAGGAAATAACGTTTCGTAAGAAATGCTGCGAGGAGAACTTTCCGGTGGTTTTCAATATACCTCAATGTAGGGAATTGAACATACTAGGAGTCGTTTTTCAGGAAAATTCTAAATTTAAATCACACGTGCATAGCAAGTTACTGGTAATTAAGGCTAATAAATGCCTTTATGTAATCAGATCCTTACTTAAGGAAGGTTATAACCAAGATAAAGTAGATCATTATTTTATTTAATAGCTTGGTCCTTCCTATTCCCTAGTGGTATATGGCACATCTAAGGCAGTATTGACTACTATACAGGTTTTTTCGGACCGTTGCTTTTAACGAAGAGTGTCTAGGTTGGTAAATATTTATGAATTATTAGAAAAGCAGGATAGGCAGATTTTTAAAAAGGCTAATTCCAACGAAGTGCATCCTCTGAGAGAACTGATTCCTAAAACCAAGATTACTAAATATGAGTTAAGAAAAAAACTTAGTCATCGTCCTAATATCAACACAGAAAATTTTAAAAATACTTATGTTAATCGTTGAAATTTTAAATATGAAATTTCACTATATAATTGACATTTCATGTATTTATAACATTCCCTTGTACTTATTTTAACATATACATTTATAACTTCGGGATTTGTATTTTTATCCTTAAGATTATTAAAAAAGACTTTTGATTGATTGATTGATTGCTATTATGACTCAGCTAGTAGCCGTTATTACGCTGTAGTAAATCATAAGCCGTGATGTCCTGTACTATAATATATTATGACTTGGCTAGTAGCCGTGATGTCCTGTAGTATAATATATTATGATTCGGCTAGTGGCCGTGATGTCCAGTATAGTATAATATATTATGGCTCGATTAGTAGCTGTGATGTCCAGTATAGTATAATATATTATGACTCGGGTAGTAGCCGTGATATGCAGGCTAGTAGCCGTGATGTGCTGTAGTCTATATATATTATGACTCGACTAGTAATTGTGTTGTGCTGTAGTATTATATATTATGGCTCGGATAGTAGCCATGAAGTGTTGTAGTATAATATATTGTTATATGGACATGTGAGTTGTAGTTTGTCAGATTTTGTCTTGCATAATTACTCGGGCTTAGCCGAGTCTTAAATGCAGCTTCATTTCTGTGTTCGTCTTCGTCGTCGTTTTCTGCGTCGAGAGAATGTAATTATTGCGTGGGCGTTATGGCGAATTAAAGCGATTTCGGACTTTCCTTTTATTGTCAACGAATCGCAGTCGGAAAACCATTTACGAGACCTGTAAACCCTGCTACAATCCTCTCAGTGTGGGATCACATATAGTTTATTATTTAAAGTGCCAAGCTGTGGAACATGGTATTTGATGAATCTTGCAGACATTTCCATCCACGTGTATAAGAGCTCTTGTGAATTTCGCATTTATCTGCTACGAAACGTATCAATCATCCCACTATTATTTTCTCGCACAATCTTATAATGATATAGCTGTGACTGTTATAGTGATGGTGATTGGAATGTTGGTGAAGTTGTAGACTATATGACTTATTCCCCAATCATGTGTGCCTTTTTATGAGTGCCAAAGCTGTTGGGATAATGTTAAATCAAGCACTTTATGACTCCCCTGATTACAATGTTATATTCCACAATTGCCACGCTTTGACAATTCCCCGTGCATTTTGTGTTTGCTTACCTTGGTAAACCTACATTCAAATGTGGGAGGAGGGGATATATGTAAAATATTTCGAGCTTTCCATTCCAAAGGTTCACTTTTCAGAATGTGTCTCCAACAAATGTTGCATGCCACTCGTTCTAGGTTGATTGCGCTAAGCATAAAATAAAGATTCGAAAATCAAACTGTCAGTGAGTGAAGTGTGAGGAAAACAGTCAGCGAACTATTACGTTGGAATTCATTATTGTAACGCAAATTGTGTGGGTAAATGTCGGTGACAGGAAAGGCAGTATTGAGTGTAAGAGTTCTCAAAAACGGGAGAACAAGGTTGGAGTGTGAGTAATGGTCCTCACTTTTTTGGAAAGGACATTATCTCGTGTCTTGGTGTGGCTTAGCCTTTCACGTGGGTGAAGTATTGTCAGTTTAATAAATTAATGTGAAAATTAATTCACATAATTCAATGAGAAGGGTTATTTTAAGGCTACTTAATTGTTCATATACAATAAGAGTTATTTCATTGACTTAATATTTAATTAGGGGAGTTGGCTTGGAAAATTTATTTTATTTTATTTTTTATTTCATTGCCAGCTTGCGTATTCCAGGTGAGTAAAGATAGAATGATCAAAGCGACTGATTGGAACATGTAGATTAGTGGCTAATTAAATGGTGCCTTTGTTCTTTGTCGGACAGCGGTTCTGCTCTTAGGACTGTATATGTTCTTCTAGACAATAGTATAGAGTCTATTGTCGCCACATGAAGACGTCTTGCTCGTAACAAGGCGATGTAGCTAGTTCATTAACCTCAATTTGTATCATATAATATATATATGTTATTTACCGGCTGGGAAGTCCGCACTGAAAAAATAGAGACCGAAGCCCGAGACCGAAGGCCGCGTCCGAGACTGAGGGAAAATATTTTTCCAGTACGGACCGACCAAAACGGTAAATAACGTGTTTATATACAATGTTTACGGTAAATAACGTGTTTATATACAAACGGTAAATAACGTTTTTTCGAGCAAAGTCAAAACAATTGCAATTTTTTGGCGCGAAAAGTTGCGAGAGGTCCGTACTGGTGTGATACGGACCTCGTACTCAGCCAATCAAAAGGCTCTATTTTAGTTACGGACCTGAGTTACAGACCTCAAAAAAAATAAAAGTTGATACTAGGATTGGAATGTGATTTAATAATATTGCACGCTGCAATAAAACTTGAGTAATATGATAAAACTTCTTACCGTTCAATAAAAATAATAAAACTAGAATTTTAGAATTTAAAATATATCTTCTTAATATAAAGCATCCCTGTAGTTCAATGCAGCTCTATAACCAAAACATTTGTTCGTTGCATTAGTTTCTGGTTTAGTAGCGGTAACATACGATTATTATTTTCAAATCATAGCGATCTGGATTTGTTAATCAGATAAATGGCTTAAATTGCAATTTATAACTCCACGTTTTTTATATCGATGACTCTGAATAATTTCCTATTCTAGTTGTAATGATGCCTCAGTAGTCGGTGTGTCGTGCATTATTTTACATGTAATGTGTTCTTCATTATTTTTAAATTTTTGCAGCCGATCTGTTAATTAATTTGATAATAATATCCGATATTATAATATAATTACTACTTATTGACCGAGCGTGAGGTCTGTACTAGTGAAATATCGGACCGACGTTTTTAGTACGGACCGAGCTAGCGCAGCGAGCCGAGGTCTGTGCAGAAAACGGAGGTCCGATATTTCACTAGTACAGACCGAACAAGCGAGGTCAATAAGTAGTTTATTATATGACAACAAATGTTGTGAACGTTCAGTGAAACCTCTACAGTGTTAGGCTCGTATTCGCCACCATCTTTCTTGCGAACTAAATCAAAATGGCAGATGTTTTCCAATTTTTAAAGTACTCTCCGTTTCGCTAGATTCCTAAAATTTCTACCTCGAATAGCATTTTTCATTTGCTTTTGTTTGACATATTGTTCAAGGTTGTGCGTTAAGCATAATTGAAAAACCCACCTGAAATTCTACATTACCTGCGAGAAGTAAACGTTATATTATCACGAACAATGTTATGAACGTTTTGTACATTTTAAAAAGTTTCACATAACGCGGAAACCTGAGCTATACATCAAATGAAAGCTTATAAAATTTCCAACAACATACCTGCACGATATATTTCAACAATGAGTAGTTCTTAAATTATTATCCATCTTGTTGCGTATAATGACATGACTTTTCATTTTGTTTATAAAATTTTCACTGTCAGCAACTGTCAGCAGTCCGAAATATTTTAATTATTTTCGCTTTAAATAGACAGAGAAGAAGACCAGAACGAAGGGATAGAAGTGGAAATCCGATCGGATAAAAGTAACAGAATTTAAATCCATTTTTAATATATTTATTGCTTTGCTGATTTTTGCGTTGATGATGGTGGTGATTGTATTTGAAATGAAGATACTACGTGTCGTGTTAATGAAGATGACGGTGATTAGCTACATTGGTGCTCAGGGGTATTACGGCCCTCTTGACTTCGACACTGAAATTTCTTATTTTCCAGAGATTTTTTCAAACTAAGTCAAACCATGGCTAGTAGAAAAACTGTATAGGAAACTAAGGCACCATGAGTTGATCCCGTGAAAACCTAGTTGAAAATCGTGATGTCACAAAATCTCCATTAAACGCAACTTTTAGCAACAATACAGCTAAAAATGATAGTCAAACTACAAAAAATATAACAATGCCACTTTGCGATGGAATATCTGAGTAACTTTAGATGGTGAAAAACGCGTTGCAAATTTCAATTAAAGCAACGGTAGTTTTTGCGACGCCAGTTTCTTCACAACAAAAATAAAACAGCTGAAACAAAGACAAACAGCATTTACCTCGAACACTTAGTCGTGGCTTAGGCAGGTTTGTGAGACGATGGAACGTTTTGGAATCTCAATATAGCTACCTGAATACGAAAATATGGAGAAGTCAAAGAGAAACTCAGCAAAATCTGCATACTCGTGACATCTTCGTGATATAACGATTTTCAACTATGTTTTTACGCTCACGTCACTCAGTTTCCTATCCAGTATTTTTATTATCCATGGTCAAACTTACCAAACATATTATCATACAGCAGAAGCTAATGTACGGTTTAGTTTCGCTGAGAACAAGATCAAGGGACTCATTGGCGGCCATATTGGATGAAAACTTAAAACGTTCTTAAGGCAGGCGATTATATATATAAATATATATAATTTAAACAATTAAACAGCGTAATTTAATGCAAATATTGATCTGGTTTATCAAGCTAAGTTACAAGATTGTATAGCTTTACCGTAAATGGAAACTTTTTGCGCCTGATTTTTCCTCTAATTACAATTTATCTAATATTTTTGTTAATGAAAATTGATTCCTATATACCATTCAACTTAACATGATAAATGTAATTAAAATTTGCATAAAATTACGCTGTTTAATTGTTTAAATTATATTTATTCGCATTCATCCAATATGGCAGTCAATGAGTCACGTGACTTTCTTGTTATGGAAACAAAATCTGGCAAAATCTGGAAAACAGGAAATTTCAGTGTCGAAGTCAAGAGCCATGCTTTAATACCCATGAGTGATTTTTCTGGAAATGATGATGGTGATTGTATTTGAAATATGGATACTGCATATCGTGTTAAGAACGATGACGCTGATTTCAATAGTATCATTATGGTGATGGTGGTGGTGATTGTGGTGAAAGAAGATATTGATAATTTTTTAACAATATATATTCTCTTTCCAGGGCCGTACATAGCGGGGGGACAGCAGGGGCAACTGCCCCCCCACCCCTAGAAAAAACCAAGATATGTTTTTTATAAGGTTGATTATCAATTTATTATAGGTATTCAGAAAATTATTTAATTTGAGTGCTGAAATGCGACGTAAACATAAATAATTCGACTTGAAAATTTCAAATTTAAGTGCATATTTTGGGTTCAACTTATGCTTAATATGCTGACCATGCAGCCATTTTGATTCCGTCAAGAGCGAACCGGCGACCGTGCGGTATAAATAACCGCGTCTGCATGGTTGTTTTGATATTAAATTTACAAGACGTACTCTTTACTAGATAAGTAATAGGAGTAGAGAACATACCAGACACATGGCGTTCTGTCTATTTCGTTAACAATGGGCTTGATTATCTTTAAAAAAGTCTAAATATTACCAGACCTTACAGATAAATTTTTTCAGAATGTTCCTCGCCAAAATAGCCGGAAATGCTCTTCTGGAGCTTTCAAAATTAAAATTTTTCTGGGGCATGCCCCCAGACCCCCCTAGAGAGGTCCCCGGCGAACACAAACTTCGCAGAATTTGTCTTACTGCCCCCCTGCCGAAATAATCCTGCGTACGGCTATGTCTCTTTCTGATTTGAAGTATCAAAGATTGAGGAAGAGAATGACGCCCCTCCATTGTTGCACCAGTTCTACAAGAAAAAAGTCATTCTCAGCCTGGTAATGAAAGTGATCAAGCATCGAAAGGTAACAAACGAATTAACTAGATTTTGTTATAATATGGTAAATCATGAACAGTATTGGTGCCTTTGTTGTTTGTCGGACAGTGGTTCTGCTCGTAGGACAGTAGATGTTGATCTTCTAGACAATTGTATACAGACTATTGTCACCACGTGAAGACGTCGTGCTCGTAAGAAGGCGATGTAGCTAGTTCCTTAACCTCAATTTATATTATATAATATAACTTGATACTAGGATTCGAATGTGATTTATACACAATAACCTACAGTATACACTGCAATTAAACTTGAGTAAAATGGTAAAAAAATTTCTTAACGTTCAATGAAAACCATAAAACTAGAATTTTCTTAATATAAAGCATCCCAGTTCAATGCAGCTCTATAACCGAAACTTTTGTTCGTTGCATTAGTTTCTGGTTTAGTAGCGGTAAGATACGATTATTATTTTCAAATCATTGCGAGCTGGATTTGCTGAGATAAATGTCTTACATTGCAATTTATTCCACCAAACGTTTGATATCGACGACTCTGAATAATTTCCTATTCTAGTTATAATGATGCGTTAATAGTCGGTGTGTCGTGCATTATTTTACATATAATGTGTTCTTCATTATTTTGAAATTTTTGCAGCCGATCTATTAATTAATTTGATAATAATATCCGATATTATAATATAACTTCAATTATTAAACGTTGAATATTTATGTTAGTTCTACATCTTGAAAAATTGTTCGTTTTAATAAGAACCGTCGAAATCTTCGAAAGAAAAACAGCTTTCTTCCCTGATTGCGCGAATTCTGAAAGGAAAAAGTCCATCTCATCCTCGTGGGAAACGTGGTCATGTTGTCAAAGGTAACAGCATTCCACTCTTTGTTAAAATTTCGTAAATCATCCAGTCTTTACGCCAACTTCAGGGTTAAATATGTTTTTACATTATGCTGAATTGTTTTGTAGAGGGAGACAATAAAAAATCTAAGGTGAAGAAAGGAGAAGGATCGAGCATGATGGGTACTAATTCAGGCAGAGAAATCGAATCAGATAAAAGTAATGACAAATTTAATTCATCATTCGCTTATTAGTGATTGTAATTATGATGTACTGATGATAGTGATTAATTCTTTTATAATATCCTCCTTTCTGAACTAGCAACATCAAGTTCCGTGAAAGAGAAAGAGGTACCATCACACCATCATGCCAAGAAATTGAGATTCAAGTCAAAAGGTAACCTAACTATAGCATATACTGGTTTTAAAAGCTAATTTGATTATTTTATTATAACTAATAAATGTTTAAGTATCATTTTTATAATAATAATGTATGTCTATCATTTGATAAATAATTTATAGTTTATATTTCCTGGTTTTCTACAGAAAAAAGACAACGAAAAGAGGAAAGAGGATATGAAATGACAATGATCAAAGGTTCATCAATTGAAAGTCGTTCCGGTAATTTATTAAAATTATTATTAATTGTTTTTTTTTCAAATGATAATTAATACTTTGTATATACATTGCATTAATAATTGTGGAACTTGCAGTTGACAGACGATAATGCAAACAAATTCAACATTGCAACCAACGCCCTCCATCATAGGCTAAGTATCTCAATTGGTAAAACGTCTTATCGGCGATCAGAATGAAATCAGTGTGCCGCCCAGAAAAATAAGTACGCAAGGTACACAAAAACGTTTTTTCTATTTGAACTTGACAATTGTCCAATTGGGAAGTTGACAGGGCGGGTTAGGATAAATAGTTAGGAAAACTAATGATGATAAAAACAGTAAAAATAAATAGATAAGGTTAATTGATTGGGGGTACTGGGTACTAGGTACTGAATATAATATAATAAATTTTCGATGTTGTAAAGCGCATTTGATCATATACACATGCTAATTTGCGCTATATAAATAGTAAACATTATACTGTAAACATTATTATCACTTATAATAAATTATGATAACTATAATAATCACAAATATAAATTGATTATGGAAATAATAGGATTATGGATCACTACAACGCTAAGGAATGATATAATGATAGATTATATAGAGAAAAATACATGGATTCTTGAAAATATGTAAAATATTTCGTGCGTTTATCTGAAGTGAGCGCAACCAAACAAGTGAGATTCTCAGTTCAACATGATAAATTAATCCCATGTTTCCAAGAATTCATGTATTTGCTAACATACACATAGTGAATGCGCGAGAGCTTGGAATTACTGTACATGGTTGATCGTCAAGCTCATAGTGCCGGACAGGAATCGAACCTGTAACCTTCTAATTGCCATTGAGACGCTTTAACCATTGGGCCACCGAGACTCAGATGGAGAACGAATTATACAATAATGTACTGGTTTGATTGAGATATGTACTGCCTTTATCAGTAATGCTTGGATATGTTAATATATACACTTCTGTATAGACCATTGGGCGAAATTTCTATCTTTCAGTTTCGTTCCGGCATAACGAAACTACCTAAACTTTTAACATGTGCTAAATTATGGTATTATAAATATAAAATCAAATACTTGTTCCAAAATTTCCTTTGCAAAATGTGAAAATTTTAGCTTTTTCGCCCTTCGTACAGCCTGAAGGGTCTTATAGGGACAATAAGGAACATAACAATATTTAAAGGGATAATAGGGGATGTATGTTGTTAGCGTTAAAAACAATATGGCGGCTTCAAGTGAACGATAACAATTTTTAAAAGTGTTATTTACACATTGTTAACGATACAAAATCCGATGTTAAGCCATTAACAACTAAGAGGTTAAAGACATTGGTAGAAAGAATCAAAGATTGGAAGGGTTTATATGGAAAACAACATGACATAGGGTTGCTTGATTTCGTGAACAAAAATAGTGACCTGGTTCGCCTGGAAGATGCCAAACAACATTATCCAGACTTTGGATTCCACGACGAGTGCTACCAGAAATTTACAAATATTTCTATTATAAACAAGGCAAGTTTCTCAATTAAGTTTATATCATACTAATCATACAGTAGTACTAATAAAAATACTTTGTTAGTTTGTATTCGAAATACTATAGTTGTAAATCTTCAAAAATTTAGTAATGTTGTGCAAAAATTTCACATATTACCATAATAGTTATATGCTGTTATTGGTTTAATCGTTGTTATAGTTTTGTTTACATCAAACTTTAATAAAGTGAATTTTCTATTAATAGCCTCACTGCAGAGGTTCTTTTGAATTGCAACACTCAGAATAGACTGTACAGGCTTATTACAAGGGTTGTAAAAGATCAAACTATCTTAGCTATTATAAAAGTGTAGAATTGTAGCTTTGTCTAAGTGTATTACCTAGTAAATCATTCATTCCAATATAAAACCCGTATCAAATGTGTGCGAGAGTTGGTCCTTTCTGCTAAGAATACAGCCTGCAGCATGTTGAATCCTTGGTCTTCCAGAGAGGACTATTCCCATCTTGTTAATATCAGCTCTGGAGCGATTGCAATCGATAAGGTCAAACATGATCTTCTCCAAGCGTATACTATTGGGAAAAGCGATATGACCCAATTTCGTGAAGACAGGATCAATCCAGATGGGAAAATTAACTTGTATGATACTTTGCCGAAGCTTAATTTGAAAACTTTCGCACACAACTATGGTACATCAACCAAGGTATCTAGCTCTACGATTTCGAAGAACTCAAGATCCATGTATGATCGTCTTCTAATCGTCAGTCAATCTAGAGAGATCGACATGAGAGAGGTTATGACGTATTGTCTTGGAGACATACCCTTTCTCATTTTCACTTGTTAAGACGAACAAAAGTGCGCTTCTGAATTTGCTTGAATGTGACGTAAAGGCAGTCCAGAATCACTGTGTGAAGGCTGTCTCAGTTAACAGTGCTCTCATGATCGATGGCATGGCTTTGCTGCAGTCACTAAAGAACCTACCAGCCACATTAGAACAACTTGCCAAGAAGATTTTAGATCATGTAATCTCTAGTGCGATGTCACACAAGAGCACGCGAGTTGACTTTGTGACTGACACTTACCCTATATGGACAGCATTAAAGGAATAGAGCGTACAAGAAGAGCCGGCAAAGGGTCGTGAAGTTATAACCATTTATGGAAAGACACAGAAGACACCAAGTCAATTCAAGAAGTTTCTGGCTAATGGATCCAATAAGGAACATCTCGTTGAGTTCCTTTTCAAAACCTGGCAAGATATGTATCTTCAAACGAATATCACGTTGATCATTTCACATGGTATTCACTGTCATCAATTCACGTGGGATGCTTATGGAAAATGTGATGTTGCAGATGTTGCAGAATTGATTTCTGACCATGAGGAAGCAGATACCCGTCTTCTGCTACATGCCAAGCATGCCAGTGACACAGACAATCATTCTTGTGTGGTTATTAGAAGTCCAGACACTGATGTTGCCATCATTTGTTTGAAGTTTTCTGGAGTCATAACAAATCTATATTTCCAAACTGGAAAGCGAAATTTACAGCGCATCATTTCAATTGATTCGATGGTTCAAGTGCTAGGAACTGATGTCTGTAAAAGTCTTATTGGCCTCCATGTTTATAGCGGTTGCGACTCGACAAGTGTCTTTTATGGTAAAGGGAAGAAGAAGGCGTACGATGTAATGAAATCAGCTCCAAAGTTCATTCAATGCTTTGCTGGTCTCGGCAAATTATTCACAGCATCTCCGGAGCTTGTGGAGGTCTTGGAGGAATTTACGTGCAAGTTGTATGGTGATACATCAAAGGACATCAATGCAACCAGATACAAGTCGTTCTGTGCAACAACATCCGAAAAGAGCTTGCCTCCATGTAAAGATGCGTTGCTACAGCATATTAAGAGATGTTCCTATGAAGCTGCCATACACCACAGGTCACTTCACCAGACCATATCTGCTCCATCTCCTAACGGCTGTTGGTCTGTCAAAGACGGAGTTATTGATGATGTCTGGAAGACCAAAGCTGCAGCTCCAGATAGTCTACTTAAGGTTGTTAAATGTGGCTGCAAAACAACCAAATGCATCAAAGGTGGCTGTTCATGTTTGGCGAATAAACTGCCATGTACAGACATGTGCAGATGCAACGACTGTAAGAATGGGAAGGATGATGACGACGAAGTATACGAGAGTGTTTCATCTCAAATCGTCACCTTTCATGATGACTTGGAATTGGAACTACCACCCTTTTCTGTACGATGTGCTGTTTTAAAACGTAAGCCTGTTAACTAAGACACTGTCTCACCAAAAATACTCTACTGCTGTTGTAAAATGTAGGAAGTGATGTATCTCGTAAACAGAGAAAGTGACATGAGATCGCGTGACTGACTCGAATTGTTCTTTTTTATACGAACGAATATAGTCTCGATTTGTACATTATTACCGAAGTACATTTACTCTATTTAGTCAAAATTTACGGATATTGGCTCTCTTTATTAGTTTTAAAGAAGATTGCGGACATGCAAAATAGAAAAATGTCTTGATGAATTTTTTAGAAAAATAACCTATACATGCATTTGTATGTAGAAACCATTTAACCAATTACATTCAAGGGACTTTTGTGTGTACAAACGTGGCATATACGCATTTTGATTGGTGGTTATATGACAAAAAAATCCCAAAAATTCCAAGGAAGTGGTGCCTACTTCATGTATGCTGTTTTTCATCTCGACACACTTTATGGTTAGTTTTAGGGTATGCGTTGGGGACAGGATTACATGAAGTATCTAGGTTTAGGCATACATGAAGTATCTGCCTGAATTCGACTGTTTTGCAAAGGATTTCTTGGAAAAAATTTGTGTATTTGTTCTTAGTATATATTTTTGCACCAATTGACTGAGTTTTATGTAGTTTCATGGTTAAGGAACGAATTTCTATTTCTAGGCCATTTACAAATTTCGCCCAATGGTCTAGTAGTGAATGTGGAAGAGCTTGGAGTAGACAGACGATCATTTTTCTGATGAAACGAGGTTGACGATCGTCCATGCAACGAGCCATGTATTTATATGTTTATTATATCATAAATACTCCAATAGCCCTATTTCACAACAAACATTGATTAGCGGAGTCACAATAATGTAGCACATGTAAGATTATCACGAATAATTCACATTTATTATATTTAATTCTCGTTTATTATATAACACAATAATTCTCATTTATTATATAACACTGATTTTTATATAATAAATGCATTTATTTACTATAGCTTGTAATTCGACATATATTTTATTTAACTTACCACAGACGCTATAGTTGCTATGACTAATGTGTCAAACGAATCAATTTAGATGGTTATGATAAAAAAATCAAATCAATAGATTTAATTAAAGGCGTCAAATTAATTGATAGTACGTGAAGTTAAAATAAATAAACAAATGTATTGAAATCACTGCGGTTATTTGTAAAGGGTTTCTAAAAGAGCTATTTAGAAAACGTATGTCGTGCAATTTTTTATTATAGCTGCAGGAAACAAGTTAAGAAAACAGGAGAGAAGCTTGTAACTGCACACGAGTTTTTTAACCAACTTTGAGGTGTTTCAAATCAGATAATGATATAGCTTCTTAAACTAACCAGTATTTTAAGAGAAATTTGAGGAAAAAGTTGGCTTAATTTATGGACATGTATTACCACATTTACAAACAACGTCTTGGTTATGATTTTCCTTTGTATTTTCCTCATGAATTATTAATTATTTGAGAACTCAATATACAACACGCTCAGTTGCCAATGATCAGAGCGTGTGTTCTTTCTGACTTGTTTTATAATTTACTTTAGATTAGATAAAATAACCTTATTACTCGAAATACTATGCAGGCACGAGTCTTAGATTCGGCTCATTATTTTTTTTATTATTATTTTTTATTACAATTTTGCAAAATTGAATTTTGCAAAATAATATTTCCCGTTAGGCTTTTGCGAACCGCGAGGCATGTTGCGGGTCAATAGCCGAGTTCTTTCTTTTCCACAGCTTTACTTTTGGTCGAGTTGTTCTCTGATTCTGTTGGTAGATTTTGAAAGTAACTGTCTTAATAAGCAATATGACTGACAACTGTGTTGATCGTGAATACGCTCACTACGCTTACAACTGCACACGCTGATCGCGGAAAACGTATATTAATAGTGACGAGCGATTTCGAAACGGGTTGGTCCGCGATCTCAAATGGTGTGTTGAGTACATAGACAGGTTTCACGAGGGGTATGCACGTTCCTGTAATATAATAGACACGTATATTATGTAACTCCGAATCTGTTTTCAGAATTGAAATCGGTTAAACATTGACCGAGATATCGTTGAAAATATACGATTAAACATGCATCCTTTTCCGGTTTGTGATCAACAATTATACACATGGCATGGCGTGTGCGGGAACATGGACGGGGGAAATCTCGCAGTGGGGTTAGTATGAAACTCTATGTCCCTGAATAGCATAACTAAGTTAGAAGTGCTTTGTGCCAGGGGCGGATCTAGAAATTTTTTGAACTCCGTCAAAACTGACCGCATTTTGGTTGTCTGAAATGGTATTTCCGGCATTCTGAAAAACTATTCAGCAAAAATCTAATAGTTCTAACTTGTATTTTCAAGAGATCTGTTTTGTGCAACTGCTTTTTTGCAGTTACGGCCGCGATCACAGCGCGTGTAATTGTGGCATATTTATCATCTTAAATAATTAAAAATTCATGAGTAAACAACGAAAATCAGTACCAGGTCGAATATGTGATAACATGGCAACTTTGTCAAGCAGGAACATTGTTTCAGAAGTTCACTACAATTTAAATACTCATGAAACAACAGTTAAACTGTAGTTAAGAGACAACCAGTCCCAGTTTAGCTGAACAATGATAACTCGGAAAGTTATAGTTGCTTGGATTCATTCCATTGTCTTTCTAATATTCTATAACTTGGCTTTTTTCTCACTTATGAGATCCTGAAGAGGAGGAAGAGAAAGCTGTGTGATCCTTTCCTAACATTATACTTTACTTGTTATTGCTAATTTAAATTATTTATAGAAAAGAGTTTTGTGTTGTATATGCATAGACTGTTTGTATTGAACAAAGTGTTAAACAACACAACGATCCCAATATTACGACGACTGATGAACAAATTATAACTTGCGCGGCATTGACCTTACATAAAGTAGTGGAAACGAACGAAGGCTAACGTAAGGGAACGCAAACTAGATTAATATGGCTCCCTATAGTTTCTATATTTGTATCTTATTAAGTAGTACCTAATATAAGTTGACTTACAACTTAGGAAAATTGATAGACATGCAAACGCTAAATGTATCCCAGTATATAGCAAAATTATATATTACAGACATAAAATACATTTTTTGCTTATACCATGGTGGTAACAACGACGATATTACATTGGTATATTTATTGCTAACAATGGCATGATTCTCGCGATATAACTCCAGTTTTCTCTTGCGCATATCTGAAAATTGGTGAGATAATGAGTATTGTGTATAGATATTGTCTATACTGTAGCTTACGGTTTATAGTTTATATTTATTGTTTATAGTTTATAGTTTATAGTTTTAGACGGTATCGAACAAAGGTTTGCACAACCCAAGGAGTATACCTCGATATTTGTTGGGATTGTTTTATTATATCTGTTTAGTTAAATTTTCAAGTGATGTTACATGTATACAGCAATTAGAATTAGTGAAAGTTTAATTAATCTGAGTTAGTGAGGTGCTTGGTATACGTATGGTATAAGTAGCTTTATTATTTATTTTAGAATTTGGTAAATAGCTTCATAAATTTGTTGCTATATTGACCTAATGATATCTAAGAGAGATATGGAACTATGGTAAACTATCTTCTCTTTAAAGTCATTAGCTTTTAACTTTTAATTCCTAGAATTATAAGAGTCATAATACAATTTAAAATATATACTTGTGAAACAATTGTATTTCTATGGGTCAAAACGTCAGACACCTTATCGCTGTTAAAGGTTTCGCTGGAATACTATATATCCCAAGTTTTAACTCACAATGTGTTTTTGCAAGATCACATACTAACCTTTACGGTGTCTGCTTGTATTGCAGTTGAAATGAAGGCGAAATTTAGTTATCAAAAGTTAGTTAAAATTAGCCTAGGGAGCCATATTAACGCAATGGAAAACCGTGAATCACAACTTGGTGCATCCCTGCATCGTTACTTGACGAAAGACATGTTAAGACAACGCGCAGTATAGTTTATCACAATAAAACAACACAACGTAAAGTAATCCAACGATATTAAACAGAAGGAAACGAAAAGTAGGTGAACACAAGACAATGCAGAACAACGTAACATATCTCAGCTTTACTCAATGATACTCCCATGTAATAGTACAGTTAATTAACGTAACTCAACGTACACAAGGCAACAAACGGCAACGCAACAAATGACTACTTGACATTTGACAAAACGCAACCCAACCCAACGTAGACACAGACAGGACCGACATCGTAAGACCTATATGCTGGAAAACTCAATACAGCAATTGAGAGCAAACACAGCAATTGAGAGTCAGGAACGGGCGCGACAATCGCGTTCGTGCACTGCAATGCGACAAAATTTATCCAAATTGTTTTCCGATGTCGAAAATCAAATTGACAACACGTATTAAGATCTTATCAGTCTATGCAAAAGACACAGATCTCTTTCTAGTATTGAAAATATTATGCATGCTGCTTTCTTCTTTGACTATTATTAACATAATAACTTGCTTATTATATAGAATAATAACTTGCTTATAGCATTAAATATGCTGCTTTACAGTGGTGATTTTGCCACTTTGTTCTTTGACTATTATTAAAATAATAACTTGCTTATTATATAGAATAATAACTTGCTTATAGCATTGAATTATTATGCTGCTTTACAGTGGTGATTTTGCCACTTTGTTCTTTGACTATTATTAAAATAATCACTTGCTTATGTCTGGTTTTTTATGTAATATTAGATGAAAATGCTGCTCTTGCCAATACAAGACAGACATGTTGTGCCGTTCATATATCATACCATCAGCCCAATCTTTTCCTTAATATCCCATTATATACACTAATTTCAAATGCGATGCAAATTTACTATGTCAGTCATTTTGAACTTCGATTAAACAACTGTCCTCACAAGAGTATTTGGTTCAAAATTACACGACGAAGCCGAAAAACCCGCCGCTAAACAATATTGAACAGTCTAAACTGTAACTTGACCCTAATACAAAACTAACCCTAGCCCTAACCTAAATCCTATTCTCCGTGTGTATATCATAGATAAACAGCTTCGTTCATCAATTTCGATCAACTCGGCGGCATTTTCATTTTATTCACCCGAGACTACCTCGAGCTCAAACTCTAAGGTTGCTATATCGCGGGCGAGGATCAAAGATGAACATGAAATATTTAATATGTTCAGTATAGTCATAATTTAATTCAATTAGCATCCCTTGAGTTAGCTCTATTCACGAAAATATCGATAAAGTCAGATGTGCCTAATTGACATTATTATGTGCCTAATGGACACTACTATTATAGTGCCTATGAAACGAAAATTAAGTTTATTTTATTTGAAAGAACTTTTAAAATAATGAAGAATATTAATTTACAGCTCTTTCATATTTCACTTGGTTCTTGAGATATTTAGATTTATGTGATATTCAAATGAGATAACCTATGACGTCAAGGGGTTTGCAATACATTTTAACATATTGGAAAATCGTGTATATCTTTAAGATTATTAAACGAAATCACTTGAAACTTAGCATGTGGATACAGACAACTAAACTGCAGAACATCGTTCTAGTTTTATTGTCGCCATGGTAACAAATTAGTTTTCAGACATCTTGATTTCTAAAATAAAATTATTTGTTTTCTCTTCCGTCATAAACATTTGCGCGTTGGTACTGGTTTAGCAGATTTTCACGGACTTAACCAATTCTAATTTTTAAAACTTTAAAGTTTAACTTTGGTGCAACACATAGCTATGTCAGAAAACAAAGAATTTTGACAAAGAGACTTAGAGGTCTGGGAATTATATTATTACTATTGCAACATTGAAACTTGAACGATGTTCTTCAGTTTAGTGGTCTGTATCAACATGCAAAGTTTCAAGTGAATTCATTTAATAATCTTAATCGATTTTCCAATATGTTAAAATGTATTGCAAACTCTTGACGTCATAGGTTATCTCATTTGAATATCACATAAGTCTAAATATCGCGAGAGCCATGAAAGAGCTGTAAATTAATATTCTTCATTATTTTAAAAGTTCTTTCAAATAAAACGAACTTAATTTTCGTTTCATAGGCACTTTAAGAAAGAAATCAGTTGTATACACAATTAGTAAGTTTTACAAGGCGTTTTTTAGATCACTATTATTTCTGTTACGCAAGCGAAATGATGAAGATCTCCAAACATAACAATAACACTGCAAAAAATGAAAAACTAGGCAAGATATTTATTCTTATTTTAAGATTTTATATCTTAATTGGGTATGTTGACACTCTATGTCAGCAGAAATTGTTAGGAATTGAACAACTAGCGAGTACTTATATCTCAACTAGATCATCCAACTTGAATTAGAAATTTTTACCACTTTAGCAAGAAAAATCCCCGCCCGGCCGCTGTGTAATGTTGTTCCCAATTGCAAGAAACCACTTTTGGTTCAATTTTCTGTGTAGAAATCAACAATGAAATGGGGGAGGGGGGATAAACAAAAAACACTACATTTAAAAAGACTGAGGAGCCATATGTCATCTTGAATATAGGTTATACAGTATATGGCATTATTGATAATAATAATAAAAATACAGGATAGCCTGTTCAATGTTAACACTGATATTGATGGGGTTCTGTTTCCTAACAAATTACAATTATTATTTATTACAAATATAAATTTATTACACATATTCATATATATGCACAATATGTTACAAAAACTAATTATAATAAGTTATAACCATAAATCCTACAAATGCAGTATTGTCAATTAAGGCAATAGATAATGCAATGAACAGATTCATTGAGATTAAAATAGTTCTTTAGAAATGGTGGTAAAAAGACATTTCTTAGACTTAACTAGCATGTAATATATGGTACCAATCCTAGGGTTTCTATTAACCGACCAGTTTCATGTCCACAATATAGGAAAGATCAGTTTCTCTGCCCTGCGTTGCAGAGATCTCTCAAAAGCATCAATATTAAATTATCCACATCGCTGCCAGCTCCACAACTGTGTATATTAATCTATCCTCACTAACAATCGGGGTAGAATCCCTAATATGTCTTATTAAAAACAAATTGACGCCTATACATTTGCACTATATGCACCCCTAGACATTTGAATGATAAAGAGGATGCACTTTCTTCCTTCATTCTTTAACAGCCTTTGGTTTCTTTTTATACTAAAACTACAAAGTTGATCATTTCATGAATCACAAGGTCGGTGAGAGGGGAGGGGGCAAAATATCCAGGGCGGCCGGGACCTTGCAAGGGGCCCGGCCGCGTTGCCACGTCAATCACTTGTGACTGGTGTATTCTTCAGACCAATAAAATGTTGCAACCATTGTACCTATCTAACACGAAGTACCAGTTCATCTCAACACTGTTCCCCCGATAACTTGGAACATCAGTAGCATACCCAGATAAATTAGAGCATCGTTGGGTAACATATCCAGATAAATTGGCGCATCAGTGGGTAGCATACCCAGATAAATTGGAGCATTGTTGATAAATTGGCGCAACTGTGGGTAGCATACCCAGATAAATTGGAGCATCGTTGGGTAGCATACCCAGATAAATTGGCGCATCGTTGGGTAGCATACCCAGATAAATTGGAGCATCGTTGGGTAGCATACTCAGATAGATTGGAGCATCGTTGGGTAGCATACCCAGATAAATTGGAGCTAGTTGGTAGCATACCCAGATAAATTGGAGCATCGTTGGATTCTCGTTTCTTATTGGTCAACATACTCCAGTGATTTCTTAATGTATGGCAGGCGCGACCTCATTTCCTTCGAATACTGTGAATTATTGCACGGAGGTGTCCAAAACAACAATTATTGAACGCTGGTGACGTCACTAGGACAAAGCGCGCGAAAATTACAAAATAAAAAATGCTTGTTGTAGATTTGTTTGCATATTTTTAGTAAGACTATTTTGAACAATTTATAATGAAATAGTAGTATAGAACATGGCGGTGCGAGCTCAGCGACGCCAACCACAAATGTGAGTGCCATAGCAACGTTAATTTTTACGCCAAATCGCGATTTAGCACAAAAATTAGCGATGCCACGGTGCCCGCACTTGTGGATAACGTCGAATAAGCTCGCACCGCCATGTTCTATACTACTACAGCAGTCGTTAATTATGCTTGACGCACCCCTCCCCACACTCTCCACCGATTAATGTCAAACACGCGCAAGACTCGTGAAACAATACTGAATTTGTACCAAATCACATTTCAGTCACGTTTAAAAAATAGTCGTTTCAACATTTTCACAAATTTGTGTCACTTCAAAATTTTCACGCTTTTTTTTTGACTGACACATTTCCAATTCACGCGCGAAAAAAAAAACCACTAGATTTTGATTCTAGTGGTGATGTTTATCCAAATGGATAGCGAAATGGCGCTCTTTTGATTGGTCAATTCACACCAGCGCCCACAACAAATATTTTATCCAAACAAGTATCCAAATGGGTGGCAAAATGGCGCTCTTTTGATTGGTTAGCAACATTAACTAATTTGCATACTAACAGGTGGCCGGTTGTTTTGCGAATTAGTCCGTTTGTTCACTATTTTCAGTGGTATCTCTCACTACAATGTTTTTGTGACCATATGCGTAGGAGTCAATACCATTTTCTAAAAGGTATCGTTTATCGTCGAAGCAGGATAGCGATACTTTATTAATTTCATAGCTACCGAGCTGATGTTTGACACTTCTAATGGTCTTCATTGTGTGTCGCAATTGTTTCTGCTCTAGTAGCACACTTTTGTAATCTTCGTGTCTGATCACTTTTTTAATTATATTCTTTCTAATACCTTTAGCAGTTTTCCCACCACCCCCATCCTCTTTCAAATAGCTGTACATCTTACTGCGCAACCCAACGAACTCAATAATTGGCGTTCCAGCGCACTCGTCTTTCATCTTCCCAATAACTTTCTTGTTTTCTTTAAAAGCGAATGGGCTGTCATCGGGATAGTCGCTGTTGTCAAACTTTTCGCACTCCATCATAAAGTCAGAGTAAACGTCGTCAGTTTTTATTGTGTACAGCAGACTGTCAGTGTCGGTGAAGTGTAATCTGCAGGTGTCGCTAGAGTACTTTTTCATGATATAATTGTAGTGGAAATTGTACATCAGCGTTTTACTCAAGTCTAGTATGCACATACCCACATACGCAGGTCGATTTAGTGTCAGCGTTTCTTTAACTTTGTGGACAGCGACTAAATTCTCGCTAAATATCTTGCAAGACACAAACGTAGGCTTTGAGACAAGCTTTTCTAACTTTTTCTCGGTGGTCACTAATCTTACATCCACACGCTTCCTCAAATTCTCCATTGTTTTTCCAAACACACTGTTGTTCATCAACTTGAAGAAATCCTTCTCGAAAGCGTTCTTAGCCGCAGTTCTTTTGACTGTGTTAAAGTCAATGTACTTGCCCAACCACTTGGACTGATCAAATTGTAGGACCCTATGAACCTTTTTGATTTTCAACCCAAGGTTCGTGTACAACTGCAGATTTCCATAGTGACACACATACTTTTTTTGTCCATCAAATTAGTCACCAGCTTCCTCACGCCGCCAACACTCACGTTGAACTTATTTTTGATTTTCGCGCAGTACTCCGACAACATGTCAACAGTTATTTCCATCTTCTCAGGAGCCACTGGGTAATCGTTATGCAGGTCATGCAAATGGTCTGGATACTCCAAGTCGACTTCGAGCAGTAAGCCCTTTTTACTATTGTTGTGATAGTCGCATAGATTAACCTTTTCTATTTCTTTCTTAGTCAACCATTTAAAACCGCCCGTAGGTAGACTTCGACTCATTGCCCATCCATACAAATTGTTGGCATCAAGGTACATCAAATACTTCGACTCTTGCGCTTTATCATACCCCTTCATGTACTTATTATTCGCCACGCCATGTCTGTTGCATATGTAGCTCACACCACCACGCATACCCATTTCTACGAACTGGAACATGTCAATGTCGGACAATAACTCAAGCTCTACTCCAGTCATCTTTAGCATGGCATCCCAAGCCAATCCAGGCGACGTGAAATAGTGACACGGGTCTAATTTATACTCGCGATGGCATGTCTTTCTAAAGTTCTCAAAAACGTCGGCAAGCAAGAGCACATCGCTTTTCAAATACAGGTCGTGATACCCACCCATGTTTTCAACGTCGAAGTAGTCCCACACATTGCAAGCGCGCTCATGCATTTCTTCCGTAATATGCTCGTCATTCAGAATGCTGTAGAAGTCCTTTTTGGAGGGTAGCTCGCATTCATCGAATTTATTAAAGGAGTCCATATAATCATAAGGATAGACCCCCTTTCTTGTCATAAGTGCCAACCCCTCGTCGCGAAACACTTCTGACGTGTATTTGAAAGCGTCCCTTGGTAGGTTCTTCACCAAGTTGTCTAGACCACTACCCATGAACTGAAAGCTATCCAAAAATACCAAGTTTTTTCCAAGCATGAACGCCATGTACTTCTCCATGTTGTTCGGTATCACATTTATGTCTTGACCAAACTTGCCAATCTCCTGCATAATGAAATGGCTATCGTAGCCGCGTAAGTTATGAAAGATCACAGGAATTTTATCAGTCAACTTAAAGTTCACATTACAGTCGCGATGCGCGGACCCTCTGTACTTACCTAACACGTGACAGTGGTCTCTCACTCTAACGTCAGCGCTAATGTACTCAACACTGCAAATATGACAACTTTTAGCCTCGTCAAAGTTCTTCTTATCGGCATCAGTCAGTATCATTTCTCTGTTAAAGTAACTCTCAGACGTCTCTTTACAATATTCGACAACTTCTAACATCTCCCCAATGAACTTGTTAACTGCATTTTCACCACGATACACTTTTACTGGCTTACTGTACTCGTTGTCGTAGCAACAAACCAATTTATACCCATAACCACAGTCAACGTGCCTCTGGTAAGCATTTGTGTAGCTACGCTCGCTTGATTGTGTCGCTGCGCACACCTTCTGTGTGATAGCCTCGAAGTCTGCATACACCACAAATGGTACGTTTAGCTGTCTACTAAAATTCTCGTATTTCACTTTCGTACCTTTTTGTGGCATTTTAATAGCTTGCTTCCCATTAATGACCAAACATACTTCAATATGACTTTCAAGCACGTCCGCGCGGGTGAAACACTGCAAACAATACCTACAAAAGTGCTTTCTCGCCTCGTGCTTTGTCTGCCGGTGCATGAATTTGTTAAAGTCGCGAATGTACACATAATGCTTGTTGCCCACGTCATTAGTTATCAACAATAGGTCCATATGGTCAGGGTACGCCTCCTTAGAAACGTACACAGGGAATGGTTGCTTATTTTCGTACCCAAAAACATTTATGCTAATATCGTTCGCCTTTTCGATCTTGTTGTAGTCTTTGAGTGTGACTGGGAAGTCAATTCCGTCGTAATTCAGCTCACTGACATGTCTGACGTACTTCGACGTTCTATCAGAGTTTTTTCGAACAGGAAACTTATGTGCGAGGTGGCACCATCTAAAGCACTCGTTGTCATCCCCATTATTTACGTTTATCAGACCCTTCATACTATTGCATAGCTCCTTTGGCAACGCAATGTAGCTACTCCCATGCAAAGGTCTGTAAATAGCGACATTGACGTAGTGAGCATCTACTTTGTCGATAGTCCATCCAGACCCCTCAGATAGCCACCCAGCTATCCGCGTCAAAATCTGCTCCGACCCACGATTGGCGACACCCTCGATGTCATGCTCGTTAATGACGACGAACGTTTCGCTGTTAAAGTAGGCAGTTTTGTATGTGGTCTTATCACGCTCTAAAACTTTCTCAAAAGTGACCTTGACTGTCTCTACCACTTTCATTCCGTTGGTCTCACCCAGCTCACGTCTCAAAAGGTTAGTGACAGCACTTCTACTAGCGTTTACCTGATTGATGTCTCTGTCGTCAATTACTTCGACTCCATAGGACCTTGTGAACCCTCTCAGTGCTCGATCCAACAGATGCGTTGACGGTGCGAGGTCTTCGACTACAGGTTGTCCCTCTTGATCTCTAAAGAAGCCGTGAACGTTGGTCGCTTCGTCTGTTAGTGAATTGACAACGGCTGCACTCGTCTCATGCGCCCGTCTTTTTGTCAGTGGGTTTTTCACAGTCCGACTCATTGGCTTCTATATACACTACGCTTATTTTTTTCCTAAGCCACTCATTCTAATAAATATCGCCACTTTCACACCATCCCAGCTTTGGGTACACCACCCCAAACAGATTGTTGTCAAACAAGTCTTTCACCTTCCCGTCTTTGAGGTCAAGCACCTTCTTGAGTGTCTCGAGTTGTCTTCTATGACACAACCTAATAATGTAGTATCCGTATCTGCTAACATTTCTACCCTTTATCAAATTGCATGAGTGCAGCACGTTGACAACTTTCAGGAAGTCCTCTTTTATCAACTCAAGGTGCTCACCCTTCACAACATTCCGTAGTCTCCTCCCCATCCACCAAGACCGTTTGTGAACGCTTTTTAGTCGCGTGAGTCTCATGTCACCATAACTCTGAATATATCCCCATTCGATGTCACCACACTTTGGACACGCGTACCCACCGCAGTCAGTCATGTTTTTCACAACGTCACAACCCGAGCAGTAGTAAATTCTGAAGGTGTCTCCACACTCAGTTTGCGTCTCACTCGCGATCTCGTCAATTGTCAAGCCGTAACTCATCTGCCTCATAAGTTTGTCCATCGCTTATACTACTCCAACATTTTTTTACCGAACTAGTATCCACACCGCTATTCCACTACCCAAACCTAGCGCGCTAACAAACAATAATTGGTATTCCTTCATTTCCGCACTCGGTTGGTAGTAATCCGCAACCTTCGGGAGGTCAGTGAACACTCGTCCGCTGTACCGTATGGTCATTACGCTTCTAAGTTCTTCCAACGCGTGGTTTGTGTCATTGATGTCAGCATTAGCATCAGAGAGCTGTTGTCGCAAACGCTGAATCTGATCTTTTTTAGCGATCTCATTTTCATACCACACTTCTTTCGCACTGGCTAGCTGTTCCAACGCATGGTTATGTCTTTTCATCTCAGCTTCATAGCCTGTGTGATTAAACTTTGAAAACATAAAGCCAGCACCTGCAAAAGCTATCGCATTAAAAATCCCTCCAGCCACAACACTTACCATTAACTTACGTTGATTTAAATGGATCTGCATGTCGGTATCCACTTTTTCGATTGCATCCATTTTACTAGCAGCGTTCCTGCACCAACAGCCGCAGCAAGTTTAACTGTACCTTTCACTGTCTCTGGTGTTTCCCAATGGTTCCCCCAAAGCCTTTTTCGAAACCATACTCACTACCACAGCACCAGTCGTAACAAGAAGCGCATCGTACAATTCGTTCATGAGTTCTTTTCGATCGATCGCAGCCATATACATTGTCGTGTGTTTTGTTCAAGAATCAAATGTGTCTAACGCTGGACGACGAGTTTTATGACTCTCTGACGCAGGTGCTGGTGCAGTACTCACAGGTTCTAATTGTGTCTCTTTTTCACTGCTAATTGTGTACCATAGCGAAGCACCAGCAATGATTACACCAAGTGTTCCAACAATATAACCATAGCTCCACTCACTACCCTGTTCCTCGTTGACTATCATTTCACGCATTTTCTTTTCTTTCGCAGCTTTCGATATCTCAGCCAACTTTTTACCAGCGGCGACGCGCTTTGGGTCCTTCACCTTAACACTTTTCACATCAGCTGTGATCTTAGCGTCAACAGCCGTCTGTGAGTCTTCAACCATCTAATACACTATCACGTGTTATCTTACTCACAGTTGGCCTCACAGGTATCTCACAGTTGACCTCACAGGTATCTCACAGTTCGAGACCAAACGCACTAAAAAAATTAGGATTTTTTCTGGGAGTATAATATAATGACTCAAGACCGAGAGGTTAGCGAAGAAGTTATTGACCGCTTGCTGAGAACGGCCTTTGTCAGTGTGTCCACCCCACGAGTCGACAATGGACCCAACGTCTTAAACGAGTACTTTTCAATATACAATCTGCTCGACCTCAGACGTGAAGAGGTGTTAATAAAACAGCCTATCCCCCAGGTCGACTGTGCGAGGCATCTTCACGACACTTGGATCGATCTTCGAGAAGATAGAGCCAAGGAGATTGCTGATAGATTAGCTAGCATAATCCCTGTGTGGTGTTACTCATCATTCAAGTACCTTATGTTAGCAAGTGATGTCTACTTGAACAACCCTAGTGGGTCCAACGGTACGTTACTCGGTAACTTCCTCCAAGTGTTCTTAGTGACCCTTATATGGAAACCATGCCCAACCAAAGCCAAAGCGTGGCTAGATCTCGCCGCGAACCGCGACGTTCACGTTTGCAAGGTTGGGTGTAAGGAAATACTAGGTGTGGACGATATCAGGGACCACGTACTCTCGCCCGCCCACAGACACTTTGCGAGAGACGAAAACGTGTACACCTGTCACCCATGCGGTGTGGTCACCAACGACCCACTGCATCGCTTGAGACACGAGAGCTCGAGGTCTCATCTTAAAAACTTGGAGCTTCAGCGGATATTTAACAACGAACAACAGTTGCCGCAACAGGAGAGAACATTTCTCTGGAGGTATAGTAATCATGAAGAAACTCAGTAAACTAGAAATCGTGATTGGTCCCATGTTTGCAGGAAAAACAACAGAGACTCTTCGTAGGTTAATCACGTTAAGTAAATCAGGGCTCAAAGTCCTCTACATGAACAACACAGGCGACACTAGGCGAACTGACCACGCGTTCTCCACACATCGCCAGACCATTGTTGTTGGATCAGACAGTTTACCTGCGAAGTTAATCACCAACCTTCCAAGTTCCTCCGAGATAGCTGACTATGACGTCATTGGCATCGATGAGGGCCATTGGTACTCTGATCTACTCCCAGTTATTCGCGAGTACATCAAAGCTGGCATTCACGTCATTATTTGTGGTCTCATAACAACAGAGCATTTAAAAAGACTTGGTGAGCTCGACACGTTGTTCCCAATGGCAGACGACATCACATTTCTAAAAGCGTATTGCGCCGTTTGTCGCGACACTTACGGAACAACTGTTGAGGCGCCATTCAATTGGAGATACAGCCCAGGACCATCATTCGTTGGTGGTGCTGAGCAATATCGCGCAGTGTGCAGACGTCATCATCCTTCCACACAAAATTAAGGGCGCTCTCGGATACCCCACTTTTTTAAATTTATACATTGGTCACATGAAGCGTCCAATGTCTCATAGAAACATTTTTTTCACACACGTAAAATTAGTCGCGCACCACACAGTGATGTCTCTCGTGGTTACTTAACGCTGCTTTATTTTTAAGTTTGCGAAAACACTGGGAACATTGAAACCCAATGTCAAAGAAATATTTTATTATTGCGGTAATAGCGTCGTCGTACGAGTCACACAACAATGTTAGATAGCCAGCGGATTTGTATCTGAGCAGCAGAGAGTCTTGCTCTTCAGATGTCTTACCTGTGCCACCTGGGTTCTTGAACTCAATCACGAGTCCGCTATGCTGTCGGTTTGCGTTGGCAATAATCAAGTCGGGTGTCCCACGTTGGTAACCTTTTTTCCACGAGTTTATTCTTTTACTTGAAGTATCTTGATTCTCACCACAAGAAAGCTATCAAAATAGCTTCCGGATAGTGCTTCCTAAGAAAACCAACAACTTTCGTATGAAGGTCGAACTCGGTGATCATTTTAAACTGATTGTGTTTTAGACCGACGTTAGCTAAACCCTTTCTAACGCTTGGTAAGACTTCTGTGTGCACCCACCTTCCGAAGTGTTTCGCACGCTCCATTTTACTCGAGAACGTCAATGAGTAGACCCCAAGTTCGTTGATAAACGAGGCCTGTTCCATCTTCATTTTACAGTCAGGCTCGACGTGGTCGTGAACCGCGTCTTTTGGTCGAGCATAACCTAGAGCGCTCGCGACTTCTCTCGCTTTGAACCATATGTCGCCGTTGTGATTAACCGTCGTGATTTGGTGACCATCGAAATCAAATAGTTGAAGTGCTGTGGAAGTCATCACTATATAGTCTCCCACAAAAAAACTACTCGATGTGGGCGCTAGGTTTTTTATAGATCTGGTTTGTTGTGTACCAACGCATCAGATGTGTTTTATTAGTCTTCGGTTTGCTACGTCGTCTGAAAAAGTTTCTAACGTTACGAACCAGCTTTCTAAACCAACCCATTTTAACTTAGGTCACGTCTCCTACCACTCCCACAGTGTCTGACTCTGGTAACATAATAGGTTTGCCGTAAGTCTTTTTAGACCTCATACCAATCTCAGCGTGGAGCTCGAGAGTAACGTCACCGCGACCAAATGATCCACCAGCTTTGAACATGTGATCAGTCGTCTTATTTATCTTATATATTTCGTGAGGTCTCGAAAAAACATGCTCCCATTTACTTTATACCATATTCCTTCATCATTTCTCCACCCATGCATGATTATGATGTCTCGGTTCGTCATGTAACCACTCACAATTTTCACACCGTAGAACTCTATCAACGATGGGTACGCATAAGGTGCGAGTGGTATTCTTGGTCGATGTATTCCAAAAATTGTTCCGTAGGGTGTGCCTATCTTTTTCATATTCGCTACGAAGTCTGAGTCGGCTGACTTAACGTTGTTGACCCTGACATGTGAATTGCTCATTTGCCAATGTATTGATATCATATGCATTTTACTTATGTCAACGCCACTTGGAATAGTGCATATGCTCTCCATTGCTGGGATGCTGCCACCATACGCGAGTCCATTAGTCATACCAGTCTTGTACCCTATGAACTTATCCCACTGACCGTCGTCGTTTGATATAATTGTCTCCCAATTTGATCCAGTGGTGCGAGTAGGTAACCTCACCACAACAAAAATGGAGAGATCACACCACTGCATACTTGGGCAATTAAAATGGAGACCCTGACTCGAGTGGGAGTGGTGTTAACACAGGGGACAGAAAACTATGGCCTGCACTGTTAACGCCAATAATAGGGCCATAAGCTAGGTTGTTTTGCACTAATTTGCTTGTTTCACCAATGGCTTTCACTTTGTTTGAACCATTGGTGTGAAATTCCACGTTTTTCAAGGCGTGTGTGCTAACGTTGAAGTCGAGCACAACATTGTAGGACTGACTCTTGAGGAAACCTGCTAACAATTGCTCTAGAGTTCTTTTATTGGTAGCATCTGAGTCATCGACTGGGTCTGCTACGTTTTTTATCGCTGAGCCTTGCATGTCTATTATTCCAGACATCCTTCCACCGGTTTGCGCTTAATTTGGGATCTTCGTCTAGATGTCTTTTCGTTCTCTTTAGTATTTTATCGTGAGGGTCGTCAGACTCATACCCATAGTTTAGACTCATTACTACTTCAAGGTGTATTTGGTTAGTAGATAGCCAGAGACCGCTGAGAACCCCAACACTATCGCCAATGTTGTCGTGTCTGACTTACTTGTGGCCACTGCTTTTCTCATGGGAAGTGGTGCCGCACTTTCTTGGTAAACTTTTTTAGCCACGAGATTAGTTGACGCCGCCACATTTTCTTGGTGAGCTTTTTTCTTCACGGTCGTTGGTACTACTAGGGAGTGAGTCACCACATTTTCTTGGTGGACTTTTTTAGCCGTAATTGTTGGTGTTGTTGCATTCAAGCGAGTGTTCACTCCAAATTTCATAGACTCTGTGGCAATCTTTAATAAGTTGTTGTACCCAGCGATTTTATTCTTGAGAATCACTAGGTTACTTGGCATTAACCATGTACTTGGCGACACTGCAAGATTTTGAACAACGTTGGTGTCTCTAATCGATTTGTTCATGTTGAGAATCCATGTCGATACGTCATACTGTATAACACTGTCAGAAAACAACTTGCGGAATTCTTGTTGGGTTTCTAGACTTCCTGCAGAACCACCAACGACTGACACACGTGTTCTCGCTTGCGCACCAAGTGTGGAGTACACAAAGGCTTCTATGCTTTGATTTAGATATTGCAGCCCAATGTTGGTAAAGCCGTCTGACAATCGCGCGACGTATCGTCTATAGTCGTTATGGGTGTCGTTGAGTGTGAAGACTCTGGATTCGCCTAAAGTGCCATCGCTCAGGACTTTATTCTGGTAGTAATGTTTTCTGGGAATCTTGGAAATCTTACCATACAATTCGGAAGCGTTAAACTCTCTACTTATTGATTTCATGGTCTCACCACCTTCCATTCTTCTGAGAAGTCTTCTAATGGTGAAGTACAAATGAAATCTCATCACACTTGTGACCACGGGGTGAACTTCTTGTGACACTGATAAATGTTGCAGTGAGACTCCACAACAGAAACTTGCACAATACGTCGCAAACACAACGCGGTAGTAAGATTCGCTGTCATCCCACTCTGATTTTGTCTTTTGACGTGGTGATTTGTAAGACTGGCAGCTTTGACATGAAGTAGCTATTTTGGTTAACGAAAACTTTAAAGTTGTTCACTGGATAATTTAACACGTTTTCTGTTGGGTAGCCGTCCCAAAGTCCCCAGTGGTTCTTATGACCTTTTGGCAGTGGTTGGATAGCTCCACCACCTTGCCATATTATTGGGAACTTACTATTGTGCAGCCACTTCCACATTTTTTTATCATTTTTGAAGGTTGCGCTGGTTATGTTTGTGCTAAGGATGTCGTTGTTTCTGAAATATATGTCGACACTCATGATTTTACCATCTTGCGAGATATTTGGATAGAACTCGAATTTGCTTAAAGTGGCGTGGGGGTACTTTTTGATGAGGTCTGCCTTTGCATCGTGTGTAGCCTTCGATGTGTTCGCCATCGCACGTTCGTAGTGCTTTCCATAGTAGTCATGAAGGGCTTTCTGCATATAATATACCGTATGTTATACATAATGCGAAAGTTGACGGTATTCATTGAGGGTGTGGAGAAAGTTGTGTCCTTTGACAACGCGATGATGATCGTGAGTGATAACCCATGCATTATGGTCAAGACAGCTACTGTGTTTTGGGACTACGACAACGTATTGGCAAACACAATCGACTTTTCCCTCGGTAGTCTCTTGCGGTTCTCAGTGCCTCAGGGACACTACAACTTCAACGCGTTGGTTGAGTACATGAAGCTCCAAGTCTCCGACATAAGACCAAACGTACCAAGTCTTGAAATAGAGAAAATCCCATCTGGTGGATGTAGAGTAAAAGACTGTAGCCCCTGTTCGATTGCTGGGGGTTGGACCTCTCCTTGGCTTTGCAGAAAATACGTTAATCCAAGGGAAGGAGTGGCACGTCAGCCCAAACAAGGTTGATATGTACAGAGGTCTGAAGTACATAGAAGTTTCGTGTGACATCGTCGAGACGGATAGCAACGTGGGTATTGATGGGAAGCGTAGCAATGTGATCACAACGTTGCCAATACCCACCTGAACAGTCTTTGAAAGGGTTGGTGCAAACGTCATGTGGATATTGAGTCAAAGGTGGGTATTAAAAAAGGTGTTTACTCAAGTATGACGTTTCGTGTCAAACCAAATAACGATAGTCTCAAAATTGGCGCGGTGTTATTGGAACTGTATATTGTGTGAATTATATGGAACTTGGTGTGGAAACAGAGCAAGGGTTGAGAGACATCTATTATAATCCTAAGACAGGGTACACTGGTGCAGAGAGGTTGTATCAAAGTGCGTTGGGAGACGGATTGAAAGTAACTAGAAAAAACAGTGAAAGAATGGTTGACCGCGCAGGACACTTACACTAGGTACAAACCCATTGTGAGAAGACACAAGTTCCGTGCGACCTTTGTTGGGTTTCTTGGTGAAGAGCTACAAATGGACTTAGTGGACATGAGTAAGCACTCAAAACAGAATGGTGGTTATTATTGGATACTAACAGGCATTGAAATATTGAGTAGATACGCTTTTGGAATTGCAGTTTATAGAAAAGACACTAAGAACATGACTAAGGCTGTTGGAAAATTGTTGGTTGACTTTAAAGATCGGTTTGGGACCACACCTAAGTTAGCCCAGTTTGATGATGGACTTGAGTTCTACAACGTTGGTGTGAAAAGTTTGCTGAAAGAACATGGTGTTGAATATTTCAGCACTAAGAGCGACAAGAAGGCTGCCGTTGTCGAGCGTTTTAACAGAAGTCTGAAGAGTATTATGTGGAAGTACTTTTACGCACGTGGAACGTACAAATGGATTGACGTTCTTGACCAGTTTGTGAGTAATTATAATAGCAATGTGAATCGCAGCATTATGATGAAGCCAAAGGACGTCGATAAGTCAAATGAGGGTGAAGTTTGGACCACTTTGTTTGGTCACCAATTTGCGGACAACCCATTGCCAAAGTTTAGAGTTGGCGAGTCAGTGAGAATTAGTAAATACAAGAGTGTGTTCACAAAGGGCTATGAAGCCAACTTCACTGAAGAGCTGTTTAAAGTGGTAAAGGTTATTCGTGGCGATCCGAATGTGTACGAAATTGAGGACATAAGCGGTGAACAGATTATTGGTAAATTTTATGAGCAGGAATTATCGCTGGTCAATAAGAAACATGGTGACGATGTGTACAGAGTTGAAAAGGTGTTGAAAAGAAAGAAAGTCAGAGGGAAGAAGATGGCGCTGGTCAAATGGTTGGGTTATGAGAGCAAACATAATTCGTGGATACCAGAAAGCGATATTCGAAATGTGAGCTAATGTAATATGGCCGAAGGTGGGGAAGGTTTTGACGAGATTGAGATGGAGAACCTTGGTAGAGTCTACACTGATGATCAAATAGACGCCGAACTCGAAAGTGTTACTCAAGACTACATTTTACTTGACGATAAGTACACCGACGACGTTATGCCTGACGTTGAGCGTGTTGAGTACGATAAATTGTTCGATAAAATGATTAGATTACAGAATGAGCGAGAGAGGAGGTTTCGAGAAAAAGAGACGTCATTTATCGACACTGATGATGGTAAGACGGTGACGATAAGGGGGACTAACACAGAAGTCCCAACAGTAGAGTTTGTTGAACAGGAGTCATATGATGACGTCAATGACGTAAGTTTCAGTATAGCTTTTGAAGAGGAGGAGGAAATTAAGAAAAGACTGGGTGAGCTAAAAGCGCCCAACAAAGAGCTAACAGAGAACAATGTAAAAAGAATCAAGCTAATAAATAGGAAAATACGTAAATTAAGCAAAAAGGGACTCGGCCACGACGACGCGTCAAGGAAAATAGTCAACAGGTCGCAGGTTACGGACTCAGGGGCTATTCTTTTCAAACCGATAAACAAAGATGGTAAATATGGAAAACCCAAACGAATTCTAATACCTGGGAAAAAAGGCTTGATCTACAGTAAAGACGCGAGCAGTAAAAACGCGATTGAGCAGTTCAAACAGTTAGTTGGTCAAATTCCTGAGAGTACAGAAACAACAGCTGTCACAACAGAAGTAATCCCAGATGACTTCCCAGTAATTGAGACAAAAGTGGGCTATGATGACATACCTGGGCTATCACCAGACGAAAACCGCGAGCTGAATGGTGTGCTCAACCCAAGCGATGGTGTGGTGCGCGAATCAAGAATAGGTGCCAATGGTGCATTGCGAATACAAGCAAACCATTTTCAAGAAGCGATAGACAAAGCGAACGAAAGAATAGTAGAGCTTGAGGGAAAAGACCTTACGACTGCAGAGAACGAAGAGTACATTGATCTACACGAAAGAGTGATTGGACTTACGCAAGCTAAACACAGAACTTTAGGACAGCGAGAAATAGAGGAGGTTAGAGAGCAACAAGAGGTCGACATTGACAGGTTTCAGAGATTCAGGGAATGGGCTAAAGAAAATATGGTTGGGTTGAGCGCTGTGGCAATTTCAGTGGCTGGGATTATAACAACTATTATTATCGCTGGGAGGTCTGCTGTTATGAGGGGCGCTGTGGCTACGAGGTCGTTCGCACAAGCTGTTAAGAACGCGATAACGAAGATGGGTCCATGGGCTGTTGGGCTGGCTAATTTAGTTTATAATGCGTTGACGTTGGGTGCGAAGGGTCTCGCATGGTTGGCTCAAAATCTGTGGGTACTTGCGGTGGTACTTGCGTGGTTTGTGTATGATTATTACAAGCTAAAACGGTAGTCTCATCTTCGAGGGTCTCAGCTTCGAAGATGACAAAACATATGTAAAGTATATGAACGTCACGTCAGCAGAGTTGAGCCCTGGTTTTAGACGAGCGACCATGGGTGTCATAAAAGGGGCGAGAAACGCAACACGTAATCACGTTGAACCCTAATAAGGCCAGTCCTGGCGAGGAACTCTACATTGACATACCGAAGCTCAAGGTTAGTAGCTGTTTGGTGCCTGGATCGTTGGGTCTAGTGTTCGACTTTAAGAATGCGAACGCCAAAAGCTGGTTCTTGAATAATGTTAGCAAGTTGTTGGTTGAGAAACTTGTTGTGAGACTAGCTGGGGAAACTGTGTATGACAACAATGGGGAAAATTACGTTGGTGTCTATCGCGACCTTTGGGAAAGTGTTACTGCGCGAGACCAAATGATTGACTATGGTATTGGTGGTGAGAACTTGAGAAAGCTAATTTCTAAGGATGACAGTGGTGCGACGAGTGGGAACGTCGCTAAAGTTAGTGACGCGTTGATGTTTGGTGTGATTGGGACGAAGCAGCGGATTAAGCTCGGTAAGATCATGAACGACCATGGGTTGTACGCTCCTTTTAGCATGAACAACAACTTGCAGTATGTGATCACACTTCCGAAGGCCACAAACATCATGGTGGCCGCAATCCGGTAGCGCTGTGGGCGGATACACTCTGGAGAACCTCGAGCTTGAGTATGAGACGATTGATAACCAGGAGCTCGCTGACGAAATAGCGTCAGGCTATGCAAGTGGTCGTAGTTTGTCATATGAGCACATCACGTTGATGAAAACCACCGAATGGGACAAAGGTACGACCATTGTGAACGAGAATGTTAATCTTCCAAGAAAAAGCATGAAGGCAATTGTGTTGCTATTCACGAATAAGGTGCGAACAGACAGTGAGGAGTTTCTTTACCCAAATATTGAGAGCGTTAGAGTCACAATCGAAGGCGTGCCAAATAGCGTGTACTCACAGGGTATTCCAAAGTCGAAGTTCTACGCAGAAGCGAAGCGACTGTTTGGGTTGGGTGAAGAACACGCTCAGTTCATGACCATACAGAAGTTCTATAAAGATGGCTTTGCGTTAGTCATCGACTTGAGGAGTGTTCAAGATAATCGCAATATCGCCACTGGCAAGAACATTGTAAACACACAATCCGGCGTGCTTCTTGAAATCACTAAGAAAGCGACGACTGCAAATGTTATGTGCAGGGTGTTTGTGATGAGTGATGGGTTGGTCAACTTCGTGAACAATGGGTTGCATTCAATCTGGAATTAAATCAAACACAATTTAATGGAAACTCCGTTTAATATGTTAATCGTTGGTATGACAGCTTGTGGTAAGACGCATTATTATATTGGACTGGGAAGAGCGCTCTGATTGTGAGCACGAAATCTATCCCGCAGGCCGCCACACCCACAGTCAATTCACTATCATTTTAGAGTATTTAAGCAAATAAATAAACATGACGGGTGGCTATTTCGCTATCCATTTGGATAAACATCACCACTAGAATCAAAACCTAGTGGTTTTTTTTTTTTCGCGCGTGAATTGGAAATGTGTCAGTCAAAAAAAAAGCGTGAAAATTTTGAAGTGACACAAATTTGTGAAAATGTTGAAACGACTATTTTTTAAACGTGACTGAAATGTGATTTGGTACAAATTCAGTATTGTTTCACCACTCTTGCGCGTGTTTGACATTAATCGGTGGAGAGTGTGGGGAGGGGTGCGTCAAGCCTAATTAACGACTGCTGTAGTAGTATAGAACATGGCGGTGCGAGCTTATTCGACGTTATCCACAAGTGCGGGCACCGTGGCATCGCTAATTTTTGTGCTAAATCGCGATTTGGCGTAAAAATTAACGTTGCTATGGCACTCACATTTGTGGTTGGCGTCGCTGAGCTCGCACCGCCATGTTCTATACTACTTGAAACAATTATTGGATTAGGCTTACGCATGATATTAAGAATTATCCAGACCTCGGTCAAAGTTATGACCTCGATCGGTCTGGATAATTCTTGATATCATGCTCAGCCTCATCCAATAATTGTATATTATACTGTACCGTTACTACCATACAATAACATAATAAAGGTATGAGGCATTTAAAAATACATACTTGCAATTAAGGGATCATTCATACATCTCACGGAAATTTAGCGGAGGGGGCCCTACACATATCAGTCCTGGGGCCCGGGTTTGCTCTCGCCGGCCTTGATGAACAATCAATAGTGTGAGACAAGTACTGTAATTTCTTTCTTAGTAATGTATGGTAGAAACAGCAGAAGGCTTCCCCACTATTCTGTTCAGTGCAGGCACACAAAAATGTAAAAAGTTTGCGCAATTTAGTTTTATGTCCTATGAAAGAATTATTAAATTCAAACACAACACAAAGTTCTCAGAGATATTGTCCACTGCAAATCTATTCAGTTTTGCAAATAAATGGGCTATTACCTAATTCATTTAAAAGAACTACAGTACTGTATTACAGTAGTAAATTGGCAAACTACACTATAAAAGTTTCAAAAAGTAATCGGGCGGGGGTGTTGCGTATAACGTATTTCTAGTATATATCATTTACATCGGAAAGGCAAAAATTTTGCCTGCCCTATTTCTTCCATGTGTTTATATTGTAAGATTTTACGAACAGATTTACATCGGAAAGACAAAAAATGTGCCTGCCCTATTTCATTCATGTGTTTATATTGTAAGATATTGCAAACAGATTAGTTACATAGAAGTGGCAAAAATTTTGCCTGTCCTATTTATTCCATGTGTTTATATTGTAAGATTTTGCGAACAGATTTACATCGGAAAAGTCAAAATTTTGCCTACCCTATTTCATTCATGTGTTTATATTGTATGTTTTTGAAAACTGATTTACATCGGAGTGGCAAAAATTTTGCCGGCCCTATTTCTTTCATAAGTTTATATTGTAAGATTTTGTGCGCATATTCCCATCGATTAATATTAGCTGTGTGATGTAGTTGTGTCTGATGATTCTGTTAGTATAGCAAGTCTTGTGTATTAAACCATATATTGGACGTTTTATGCTAATACTTTTTTTCTTGCTAATTTTGTTTCCACAATATGAATAATTTGACCGTAAAGAAAAGTCCATTATATATTTCTGTTCTTTTTGGTCTATTATGTGGAAAAATGCCACTTTGGAATTTCCCAAAATAGTTTGGAACGCGTTATAAATATATATATAATATAAGATGTGCTTAGTATATAGCATGCTTAAAGGACATTGGCAACATAAATCACAATTTCAAATTTTTGACTTTATCGCCATCTTGTTGTAATACTATGACTAATTAACTCGGAAGTTGGTGACGTCACACCTGGGGTAAACCTGATGAAATTACTCAGTGGGTAGCCGAGTTTCCGCACAATGCTTTTTAAGATGGTGTGGTTCAATTGAAAAGGAAGACATTCACAAAAATCAAGTTGAAAAATTATAAAGACACGAGGATGGCTAGATAAAAATTTCGCTTTACCCTGGTTGTGACGTCACACGCATATCGAAAATACATCCAAGATGGCGGACAATGAGTGCAATTAATACGCTTTACGAGCATTTTACAACCTCAAAATACTACATTCTTGGTATTTAATTTACGTAATTTGATCGAAAAGGTACTTATTTTTTATTGCCAATGTCCTCTAGAGATGTCCAAACGCTACGATTAACATGCCTTAATCTGTGTTAATTAGACACACAAAAAGGCGTGTGAATTTGAGGACAAAAAAGGTGTGTTAATTAACACACTTTTTTTAAGAGTGATAATAACTATGCTAGGCATTTCATTTTCTGTCGACTTAATACAGGTTTGTTTTTCACATCTGTGCAAAATGAAATTCATTTGTATGCTTCAAATAATGCACGCATGAAATAATATAGTAATTTGAATTGCGTTCACTGGTAAACAGTCGATCATATAAAACATATTTCTTGATAATAAGTTTTTTGTGATTTATCTTTGATATGAATAACGCCTGCAGGGCGCTCGCTATGAAATGGTTCGACTGGATTTATATTTAATAGGACCGCTTATTCAATTATCACACAAATGTAAAACTCTCAAAGGCTGGTGTACTACAGCAACATTTTCATCCCCTCGCCCGGCGCGAAGCGCCGGCCGAAGGCCGAAGGCCTGAGGGCGAGGGTGATAATATCGACCGGCGTTTAGTCCCTTATCACGCGAGATCCAAGCGGATCCTAATCTCGGATCGGATTTATAGGTATATATATATATATATGATCAACCGTATCGGAAATTTGGCCCTGGATTATCAGCTGATTTCAAGCCGAAACCGTAGTGTTGAAGGACAAGATAATCAAAGACAGACACAAGTAAAAGGTAAAAGGACTATTATAATTATGTATATTGTGATTGTCAGCGACTCACCGGTCTGTGAACATTGAGCAATTAATTTGCCTTTTCTGCATAGTTTTTTTGGTTAGGGTTAGCAATTTGGTTAGGATTAGGGTTAGGTTTAGGATTTTGGTGATATTTACTTGCATTTCGTTGAATTCTAAGAGACTATAGCGTCGTACGGCTACCGTACGAATAGCCATTACCTTCAGTTCAGTGCTTCACTTTATCGTTTATTAAACTTTTTGGCTTGACTCGCTAATAAACACGTGCTGCGATTTTATTAAACGGCTTCAAACACGACCCATTTGATAAGTTTCATTGGCGTAGTAACTTTGAAAATCGATGTTGTCTAAGCCGAGAAAATCAAAGATAAAGTTTATGTCAATCAGGACGAATCTTTATCACATTTAAAACCACGATACGGTCGTGATTTTCTTTTGTCTTTTACTCATGAATTATTAATGAGTGTTTGAATATAATTTAAATAATTGTACACTTTATTGTGTATTTGCTCCAAGCTCCGAAATCTAATAGACACATTTTGAAATACTTAACAGAGAGATTTGGGAAAATTTGAAGGTGTGTAATGTTTTGAATTTTCAAAACATATATGTATAATATATTGACAGTTGCCAACTGTTTATGTTTATGTATGTTTTATGTATGTTTATTATTTGATTAAAATTATAAATACTATCTGCTTGATAATTAGCCTATACTGTATATACAGTAGTTTAGGGTGAAAAAACATGCATACTATTGCTGTGTTTATATGACCTGGGCCTGGCCTACAATTTTGTTACTATGTATACTTGTCAGTGTTAATACTTAATATATACACTGCTGTAGTGAATAAGGGAGAGCTCGGGGGGAAACAGACGATACAGTACATGGATGATTGTCAAGCAAGCTCATATCCTCAGAAAAATTTTCTGTGTCCCGGACAGGGATAACTTTCTGATTTCCAGTGAGATGCTCTGACAATTGAGCTACCAAGACTCAGATGGCAAGTGAAGGTTACATTGATGTACTGATTCTATTGATATAACAGCAGTGTATATATTAACACACCCAATCATTAGTCATTACTGAAATATATAGTAACTGCTGTGCATAGGCAGTACATATATCATTAGAACCAGTGCATCATTGTAACCTCTCTCCATCTGAATCTCGATGGCTCAATGGTTAGAGGCCGTCACTGGCAATAAGAAGGTTATAATTTTTTCAACCAGGAATATTACAGCATGTTTCTGACGATATCATATTGACGTCCATGTTTTGTATACTGGTATGTATTCCATATATAATCTGTGTTTACAGTACTCCATCCATTATGGAACATGTTAGACCTACAGTACACTTAGCTGGCCTAGTGGGTCACAACTTATTCTGTCAATGTAAAATACAGCTTATTGTTATAAGTTCACATTGGGTATGTTGACAGCTACTAATAGTATGTGTGTTAGCTAGATCATTGTCGACAAGCAGACTAGGCATGGCATTCTGAATATAGGTTATAATATATATGTGCACGGTGATATAATTTAGATACTATAGTACACAATGCCATATATTATATGCTTTGTTACATGGCAAATATGGTATCTCCAATCTGCATTAGGTATTATTAGTAGTAGTATTATTGTTAATGCATTATTATTATTAGTATTAATAATAATAATATAATAATAATAATAATATATAATAATATTTATACAGGATAGCCCCTTCAATGCTAACACTGGTATCAATATATGGGGTCTTGTTTTCTAACAAATTACAGTTGTTACAAATGTACAGTACAATGTTACAAAAACTAATTTTAACTAAAAGTTGTATATCCTTCACATAATATTGTCAATTAAGGCAATAGATAATGGTTCTATAACATGTATAAACAGAGTAATTGAAACATGGAAAATAGCTCTTTACTGGTAGATTAATGATGTTAAAATGCCATGGAATTTCCTAACTAGCATTACACAATGTAACTTGCTTCTAATACAAGAGGTACAAAACTTGGGATTTCTATTAACCAATCAGTTTCCCTGACATGCATTATGCCTAGAGACCTCTGATTATGACCATCAATATTTAGTTATCCATATTGCTGCCAGCTCCACATCACAGTAGTCCAATGTGGGTAGAATTATCAACTTACGGTATATAATCAATTAATTGGAGTATTATCCCTAATAGGTACGTCTTAGTAAATCTAATTTGAATGGACCCTATACATTTGCACTATATATGCATGCCATCCGTAGACATTTGAACGAATTTGATTTTTTTAAAGGACACTCATTGTATGATAGAGATGCACTTTCTTCCTTCAACAGCCTTTGGTGTCTATATATACAAAATACTGCATTGATTATTTCGCGAGTCATCAATATTGTGATAAAAGTAATTTCTTTCTTAGTGATTGATGGTAGAAACAGCAGTAGACCGCCCACTATTCTGTTGCTGCACTCAAAAATGCCAAAATGCCAAAATGCCCGGGTCTTGCAAGAGGCCCCGCCACGTCAATCACTTGTGATTGGTGTATTCTGCAGACCAATGAAATGTTGCAACCATTATGCGTATTGCGTACCTACCAGTAACACGAAGTACCCGTTCATCTCAACACTTTCCCCAATTCCACTGGCTAAATGCATTTATTATACATTCAACGTTCATTCTCGTTTCCTATTGGTCAATTCCAGTGAATTCTTAATCTCTGGCAGGTGAGACCTCTTTTTTGTTGAATACTGTGAATTATTGCACGGAGGTGTCCAAAACAAAAATTATTTAACACTGATGACGTCACTAGGACCAAACGTGCAAAAATTACAAATTAAAAAACGCCTGTAGTAGATTTGTTTGTATATTTTTATAGTAAGGCTATCTTTAACAATGTACAATAAAACAATTATTGGATTCGGCTTATGCATGGTATTTAAGAGTTATCCAGACCTCGGTCAAAGTTATCTGCTTTGGCAGGTAACATTGACCTCGGTCTGGATAATTCTTGATATCATGATGCTCAACCTCATCCAATAATTGTATATTACTACCATACAATAACATTATAAAGGTATGAGGTGTCTAAAAATATATACTTGCAATTAAGGGATCAATATTCATACATCTCATGGAAATTTATGGGAGGGGTACACATGTCAGTCCTGGGGCTCGAGTTTTGCTGTAATTTCTTTCTTAGTGATTTATGGTAGAAACAGCAGTAAACTTCCCCACTATTCTGTTCAGTGCAGGTGCCAGGTACTGCACCCAAAAATTTAAAAAAGTTTATGCTATTTAGTTTGATATCCTATGGAAGAATTAAATTCAAACAACACAAAGCTCTCAGAGATATTGTCAACTGCAAATTTATTCAGTTTTGCAAAATAAATGGGCTATTATACCTAATTCAAGTTAAAGAACTACAGTACTGTATTACAGTAGTAAATTAGCAAACTACGCTATAAAAGTTTCAAACAGTATAAGCGGGCAAGGGGTGTTGCGTATAAACGTATTTCTAGTAGAGTTTTTATAAACTCCACGGTGCACGGTCACTGAACCTATTGTATTTTAGTATAATGAAAGCAATCATCCAATAGAATCGTTTGGGTTTAATCTCTCGACCCGTGTTGTTTAAATATTAATAAACGGCCTAAAACAAAGGATGTGCACGGTTGTAAGGTACGGTTCAACATCAAAACGTAGCTCATTATAGTCGCTTTGAAGTTTGCCGAGTTTCCAGACCATATCTCGATTGACTATGATTGAAGGGGACGGACATATATATAAATTAAAAAGTATAATGATAAATAGTTTGAATGTATCAATAATCAAGAAACTGAAGGAAAATAGCAATTTCGAATTGTTCATTGTAAGTCTATAATACTTTTTAAATATAATTTGAATTAGATTATATAGTATTTTACATAATTGTTATGTTATATTGTAGTTATCGAGGGCCATGTATATGTTTACCAGTTTTAATTACCAGTGATTTTGTTATTCACTGTCATGTTTTTTTAGCACTCATGGTTAAATATAAAGTTGCTAAACTAGACCAAAAGTAATTTAAACTAAACCAAACCAAGCCAAACAAAACAAAACCAAACCAACCTAGTTAACATAAGCTCACCTAAACCAAAACAAAGTTATTGAAATACGTGGTCAAATAAGCATGTAGCTAGCATTTCATTTTTGTCTGTCGACTTAATACAGGTTTGTTTTCACATCTGTGCAAAGTGAAAATTCATTTATATACTTCAATTATTGCATGCATCCATGCAATACATATGGAAATTTCAATTGCGGTTACTGGTAAACACTCGATTATATAAAATGTTTTTCTCATGTTTTTTTGTGATTTATCTTTAACATGAATAAAGCCTGCAGGGTGTTATCTATGAAATGGTACGTTCGACTGGATTTATATCAATAGCATCGTTTATTCAATTATTATCCAAATTGAAAACTTAAAGGCTGGTGTACTACAGCAACCTTTTTTAGAGTTTTTATGAACTCAGATATTCATGCTCAATTATCAAATCTAAATTTTCCATGTCCTCACTACAAAACGAACTTGCACTGAAGGAGGGCGGACATCTTAGAAATTAAGAAAGTGTAAGTACGGTATAAATAGTTTGTATGCGTCAATAGTCAAGAAACTGAAGGGAAATGAAGGAAAATGGCAATTTCGAATTGTTCATTGTAAGTCTTTAATACTTTTTAAATATAATTTGAATTATATTATATAGTATTTTACATTATTGTTATGTAAGATTGTGGTTATCGAGGGCCGTATCTTTACCAGTTTATTACCAGTGATTTTGTTATTCACTGTCATGTTTTAGCACTCATTATATAAAGTTGCTAAACTAGACCAAATAATTTAAACTAAACCAAGCCAAACAAAACCAAACCAAACCAACCTAACTAACATAAGCTAACCTAAATCAAAACAAAGTTATTGAAATACGTGGTCAAATAAGCATGTAGCTAGCATTTCATTTCTGTCGACTTAATACAGGTTTGTTTTCACATCTATGCAAAGTGAAATTCATTTATATACTTCAATTATTGCATGCATCCATGCAATACATATGGAAATTTCAATTGCGGTTACTGGTAAACACTCGATTATATAAAATATTTTTCGTATTTTTAAATCTCTAATATTCTTTGTATTAGATTATAGTATTTTTACATTATTGTTATATAAAAGTGTAGTTATCGAGGGCCACATGTTTACCATGAAGTGATTGTGTTATTACTTCAAGTTTAGCACTGGTTAAATAAAGACGCTAAACTATATAGACCAAAGTAAACAAAATCAAGCCAAACCAAACCAAACCAACATAAACTAACTTAAACTAACCTAAATTAACCAAAACCAAACCAAAATTATTGAAATACGTGGCATAGTCAAATAAGCATGCTTAGTCATAACTAAGGCATTTCATTTCAGTCGAATTAATACAGGTTTGTTTTCACATCTGTGCAAAACAAAATTAATTTGTTATACTTCAATTAGTGCATGCAATAAATTATAGTAGTTTCATTTGCGGTTACTGCTAAACAGTCGATTATATAAAATATGTTTTTACATGTTTTTTGGTGATTTATCATTGATATGAATAACGCTTGCAGGGCGCTTGATATGAAAATGGTTCAACTGGATTTATATTTAATAGCACCGCTTATTCAATTATCATACAAATTGAAGACTCTCAAAGGCTGGTGTACTACAGCAACCTTTTTATAAAGTCAGATATTCATACATGATCTATAATCGATTATCAAATCTAATTTTTCCATGTCTCTACAAAACGAACATGCATGCACTGACGAGGGGCGGACATCTTAGAAATTAAGAAAGTGTAAGTACGGTATAAATAGTTTGTATGCGTCAATAGTCAAGAAACTGAAGGGAAATGAAGGAAAATGGCAATTTCGAATTGTTCATTGTAAGTCTTTAATACTTTTTAAATATAATTTGAATTATATTATATAGTATTTTACATTATTGTTATGTAAGATTGTGGTTATCGAGGGCCGTATCTTTACCAGTTTAATTACCAGTGATTTTGTTATTCACTGTCATGTTTTAGCACTCATTATATAAAGTTGCTAAACTAGACCAAATAATTTAAACTAAACCAAGCCAAACAAAACCAAACCAAACCAACCTAACTAACATAAGCTAACCTAAATCAAAACAAAGTTATTGAAATACGTGGTCAAATAAGCATGTAGCTAGCATTTCATTTCTGTCCGACTTAATACAGGTTTGTTTTTCACATCTATGCAAAGTGAAAATTCATTTATATACTTCAATTATTGCATGCATCCATGCAATACATATGGAAATTTCAATTGCGGTTACTGGTAAACACTCGATTATATAAAATATTTTTCGTATTTTTAAATCTCTAATATTCTTTGTATTAGATTATAGTATTTTTACATTATTGTTATATAAAAGTGTAGTTATCGAGGGCCACATGTTTACCATGAAGTGATTGTGTTATTACTTCAAGTTTAGCACTGGTTAAATAAAGACGCTAAACTATAGACCAAAGTAAACAAAATCAAGCCAAACCAAACCAAACCAACATAAACTAACTTAAACTAACCTAAATTAACCAAAACCAAACCAAAATTATTGAAATACGTGGCATAGTCAAATAAGCATGCTTAGTCATAACTAAGGCATTTCATTTCAGTCGAATTAATACAGGTTTGTTTTCACATCTGTGCAAAACAAAATTAATTTGTATACTTCAATTAGTGCATGCAATAAATATAGTTAGTTTCATTTGCGGTTACTGCTAAACAGTCGATTATATAAAATATGTTTTTACAATGTTTTTTGGTGATTTATCATTGATATGAATAAACGCTTGCAGGTGCGCTTGATATGAAAATGGTTCAACTGGATTTATATTTAATAGCACCGCTTATTCAATTATCATACAAATTGAAGACTCTCAAAGGCTGGTGTACTACAGCAAACCTTTTTATAAAGTCAGATATTCATACATGATCTATAATCGATTATCAAATCTAATTTTTCCATGTCTCTACAAAACGAACATGCATGCACTGACGAGGGGCGGACATCTTAGAAATTAAAAAGTTATAGTGTAAAGAGTCTGTATGCATCAATAATGAAGAAACAGAAGGATATAGAAATTTCGAATAGTTCATTGTAAATCTCTAATATATTTTGTAAATATAATTTGAATTATTTTTACATATTTTAATTATCCAGGGCTCTATCGCTTACCAGTTATTTTGCTATTTATGTCAAGTTTAACACTGGTTTATAATAAAGTCGCTAAACTAAACTAAAGTAAAACTAAACCCAAACCAAAAGCCAAACCAAAGCAACCTAAACAAACTTAAACAAAAGTTAATTGAATTACGTGACATTGTCAAATAAGTATGCTTTACAGTACTGCTCAGAAATAACCTAAACACTCATGCGTTCGCCTTCGGAATGCGTCCCAAACGCGTCCGGAGCACCATTGTGACTTCGGTTGAAACGTTAATAGGAATACTTCGTCAATTTCCGACTTTAGTAAACTGCTAAACGGATTTAACTTGATCATTTTCATTGCTCGACTGGTTATGGCATATGTTCATTAGACGAGATTAAAACAGAAAGTATATCGTTTCGGAAACGCGTTCGGAAACGAGAATGGAACGCATTTCCGCTCGCGTTCCGATCGGAACGCATTTTTCGTTAGGTTAATTCTGAGCAGTACTGTATGTATTTTGTCAGTCAACTGAAGAAACGTTGCATTGGTGGAGATCAGGTTGCTGAAGATGGAAGAGAAATGAAATGACACAAGTTTTGGCATAATCTGGCCACGGAAGTAGCCGTTTATTACTTGTAACTATATCTGATTTACAATCAAGTCAACTATGACAAAACCTAATTTTGACTACGCTCTCAGAAAACTTTAACTTGCAATGTGAGCGATGGTCAAAGAAGGATGATTAAAACCAGATCAAGTGAATTCGTAACTGGAAGTTTCCCAACGGAAGTCGATCTTCTCCCCGGAAATAACAAAAGATAAATCCAAAACCCAAAAAAACATTTATTTTATAAATAAAATAAATTGCCTTTAATAACTTAAGGCATTTTCATTTCTGTCGACTTAATATAGATTTATTTTCACATCTGCATATGCAAAATGAAAATTCGTTTATATGCTTCAATACATATAATAATTTCACATAAACTGGTAAACCGAGGTTGATTATAATAAAATATTTTTTCTCATGTTTTTGGTGATTTATCTTTGATACTACTCTTTTAGTATACCATGTAAACATTTTAGTTAAATAGTGTCCCCAATTAGTTGACAAAACTAAACACCTTGACACTTCAATAAAGTATTTCATTCATTCATTCATTCATTCGTTCATTACGAATAATGCCCAGACGATTTTATTATGAGTTCGACTGGATATTCTATAGAACAGTTCATTCAATAATTATACAAATCTAAATCTCTCATGAAAGGCTGGCTGGCGTATTACCGCAATAGGTTTCTATTTCGATAGTAATAAAGCAACCTTTTTATAGAGTTTTCGATTGTATTTTAACACTACGGAATGTAAAACTTTGTAGTTATTATAGTCTCTGTAGTCAGAAACGACGTCAGCGTCAAATTTCACAGAGAATGATTGGAAACTATATTCTTTGCAATTAATTTTTAACGGTAATAAATATTTTCATCATGCATCTCATCTCCGAACCTCTGAACCATCTGATGGTGACCCGAGATTGATTGGCAGAGCCAGTTCTTGTCACAGAATAATTAAAATGATCACACTCATGCATAATTTATCTCATTCCAGAACGAAATCCCGTACTTCTTTTACAAGATATATGATCGACACACAATTTCGTATGGAATTGTTGAACCGATTGTGCATAATCCCAGAATGAAATTTCAGTACAGACTGTGAACCGCGGTAAGGACTCATTTCAAAAGTTAATAACTAGTCCATACTGGTCGGTATCTAGCCTGCGTGCAGACCGTATAATTATATTATAATTATAAATAAATTATAATATAATTATACGGTCTGCACGCAGGCTAGTCGGTATCATATCAGCAGATTAATTTAAAAGAACTGCTAAGTCGATCATACTAGAAACTTCTCCCAGGATCATATGTATAAGAGCTCTAGTAATGTTTACGATGTATATATGCATGCATGGATAGACAACAGCGTGTGCAGGGTATATTCATTCGTGCAAACACAGGTTGTGTTTATCGTTTCGTCCCTATAAAAGAACGTTCCTATAGAAAGAACGTCCACATAAAAGGATTACGAAACACACGCCACTTGAGGTTAGAAAGAAGATAATAACACTGGAAAAGATTACCATCTCACTTGGTTAGTATGACTTCTTTACAATAATATTCAATCAATTTGGGAAAAACATTTTCCGACATTGAAGATTTGAGCAACTTATAGACTGTTTGACAGCAGTGCAATGTCCATTTGTTTGGGACAAAGTGGATCTGAGAAAGGCATTACTGTAGCGGGTCTCCAGACATACAGTAGGTGTTAGTGGCGGATCCAGGATTGTTCGAAAGGGGGCACATAATATGAAGAATCAACGGGGTCTGGAGTATACCTTCCTAGGGAAATTTTTAATTTTGCAAAGCACAGAAGTGCTTTTAATTCCGGCGATTTCTAAAAATGCACAATTACGAAGGGCACTTTAATATAAACTCAGAAGCGGAATCAATTGAACTGACAGCTTTTGAACTTCGTTTTATAAAAAAATTATCTTGGAACCCATGTTAAAATATCTGAGTGTATGCAAACTGGCTTTTTGCAATGAAAAATTGGATAAGCTACCAAAAACATTGTGCTTATAATCGGTCATATAATATTGCGTTTATCATTTCGACTTCTTCGTCTTGATATGTATGGTAAAAAAATGCAGAAAACACTTTGTTTGCAGGATTTTAAAGGGGGCGCGCGGCCGGGTGCGGAGAGCCTCTGATTTCTCCGTTCAATAGCTGATTAATCGTTTCCTGTATTCGTTCTATTTTGCCATTTCTGCGAGCTAGCTAGAGAGTAGAGCAAATCACACTGACATAACAAAAGCTGTGATTTCATCAAGGACATACACAGTGTTCTTCGAACCTTGACGCCGATCAAAACGGGTCAAGATTGTAGTAGCTGCTCTATTCTAGTGGTTGGATGTCTAAGGGGCTGTTTATATGAACCGTGGTAAAAAGATAATTTTAATTAACTTTATGCTCTTCCTACGGTCAAACTAAGCTAGTTCTATTTTTATTTCAAATATCATTTTGTGGTACCTGGCTGTAATAGCCGTGGGAAGAACTTCTTTAAGTTAATCATCCGGATAACTGGGCTAGCCCAGCTTATATAAACAGCCCCTATATGAGCTGGTATAGATGCGCGGGTTCAATCCTTGGTCGGACCACCACTCGGCATCTTAAAATAATCTGAGAAGAAGGTTCTGCCTTTGCAACAACGCCAGCAAATGGTAAGACTTTTCGGCTCTTCTCGGAAAACGAGCTTAAAATCGTAGGCCCTCGAAATCTCTATCAATTGGGTTTTTCGTTCAATTGGGTTTTTTCGTTCTACGAGTGATAAACTGAATAGTCGAACTTGAGCCTCTGGCTCGGATAAATGCGTGATCGGACTCTAAATAAATCATACTCAAGTTATCTTCAGTAGCCCCTAGTAACTGTTGGCTTCAGCCACTATATTACGAATATGGGATCGCAAGAGAGATTGCTGGTGACAATTATACTCCTAGATCTCTGCAAGGAACCACCTATAGCCTCAGAATATTGGATTTAAATCACCAACCTATATATGTTCTATCACAACTATCAGGCCTTTATTTAAGCAGACATTTTTACCTTTTTAAGCGAAAGATTTTCTACTATTTTGTTCGTCAATTTCATTTTTTATTTTCAAAGTGCCAATTTTGTGAAACTTCAAAAAATACACACATAAAATTAAACATCGATTTTTCTTTTGTACAATGATTTATTACCAGCTATAACTATAAATACGTTCCGCAATAACCCTAATCTCCGAATCAGCGTTTCGGCGCTCTAACCTTTGAGCTATTGAGACACGGTCAGAACAGTCAGTGATTTCTCCATATAATGCAGTACATATTAAATTCGCCGCTTTCACTCGACTCCAATATAAAATATTGTAAAATCATTATAATATTTATATAAAATCATTATAAAGTTTATAATATTAATTATATATATAAATATATATATATATATATATATATATATATATATATATATAAATATATATATATATATATATATATATATATATATATATATATATATATATATATATATATATATATATATATATATATATATATATATATATATATATATATATATATATATATATATATATATATATATATATATATATATATATATACTGGTCCCGGTTTGGTCTTAAAATGTATGTATTCCAACACTCGAAATTTTCCTTCACCATAAATCCTTTCAACAATGTAGTTTGATCGAGTGAAATGCCAAATATTACCTATATAATATATATATATTATATATATATATATATATATATATATATATATATATATATATATATATATATATATATATATATATATATATATATATATATATATATATATATATATATATATATATATATAGGTTTATATAGGTATATATATATATATATATATATAGGGTATATATATATATATATATATATATATATATATATATATATATATATATATATATATATATATATATATATATATATATATATATATATATATATATATATATATATATATTTATATATATATATATATATATATATATATATATATATATATATATATAGCAAAGTGAAAAGGTGGTAAACTGCCAAAGAATTTAGTGACAAGATACTGACGTTTCGAGCGGAGCCCTTCATCAGAGTAAGACGAGATGAAATAAAATAAATAGGGCTTATATGATGCCAAAAGGGTTGTCACAGGTAGAAAGTAGCCAATCAAATACACGGGAAATAAACTAACCAATAATCAATGAGATGGGAAAAGTTAAATCATTTGCTATTCATTTGCTAATCATTTTGCTAATTATATATATATATATATATATATAATATATATATATATATATATATATATATATAAATAGGTAAAATAATCCAAAGTATATTTATTCACCTCACAAGTATATTTATTCAGTGACACGTTATAGTCCGTCAGTCGTCTGATGATTGCGTTAAGCATGAAACACCGTGTTATGACTAGATGTTTTAGATAATTTTAAATATATATCACCCCTATATATATATATATATATATATATACATATATATATATATATATATATATATATATATATATATATATATATATATATATATATATATATATATATATATATATATATATATATATATATATATATATATATATATATATATATATATATATATATATATATATATATATATCTATATAGACATGTATAAGCATCAAATATATTTGTAGACATGTATAAGCATCAAAGACAAATGTTTAATAAATAATACGTTTCAGGGCACAGCCTCTCCTTCAGCTTAAAAATAATGAATACATTAACATATAATAAACTTTTAAGTCCCAATGGACTATAACAACTTAGGTTTTCTGTCCAAAATCTTTCTCTTTGTGTTTCATCTCTAATATCAGTGACATCAATTATTTTTACTTTAACATTCTGTAAACCCGAGTGTCCATCCGCATAAAAGCGAACATATAAATGTTCACCGCATATTCCCCTCTGCCATCTTCCATACATATTAAGTGAGCTTTTATGATTATTAAATCTCATCCTAAATGGTGTGATGGTAATTTTGTCGAAACGCAATTTTGTCGAAAATCAAATTACTTAAGTTATATGATTTAATGTTATTTTTGTTGTCAGGGTGAATTGACCCCCGACATCTTATGGGCCCTTTGAATCATACTTAAAATTTCCTTTATATCTAAGCTATATACACGCGACAGTCACGTGGAGAATTTCAATCGTGAGAATGCTGAAATTGCAATCTATAAGATACCTCAATATTTCAAATTGTTCAACCAATGGTGTGTTTATAAGAGAGGCGAGCCCTGTTACCCAGGCTAGCCCGGTAAGATTATCTCATTTACATTTTAAGTTGTATTTTACGTTGTTTGAAGCTTTGCATATAATCGATTCGGCTGAGTCGCTATGTCTGAATAATACTAATAATTGGTAGAATAATAAACGTGACTCCAACTCGTCGAAGAGATTTTTATAATTAATTTCTTCCTTCACAGTTATCGCAGGTATATCTTTAGCCAGTTCAGCAGCCTTATGAGAAATATTTTTCATTTCCACTGCATGATTTCCATCATTTTTCAACAGATTCTCTACCTCCTCCGCAGGCGTTTTTTAGGGAGGGGGTATGGGAGGATGGGAAATAAGGCCTGACACAAATCCATTCACAAACTCGTGTTGAGCGTCCAGAATCTGGACGTTGCTTTGATTGGACGAGAGAGGTCAACGTCACACTACCGGAAGCGAAAATCTAAGTGTTGCTGAACCAAACCTCCAAAATGGACAAATTAGCGTTAGAAGCTGTTCTTTATAAGCATTTTCCACAAATAGCCATAAAAGAAGAACAATACCTTTGTATAGAGAGCCTGGTTTTTTATAGAAAAGACGTTCCAGCAGTTCTTACCGACCGGATACGGGAAGAGTTTGATATATCACTAGATCGGTAATCTCGCCATGTTTGTTCATGGAAGAAGATGGCGAATAACTTCCGAACTACGGATTGTTAAGATACATCATGCACGTATGTTGTTAGAAAGTTCATAAGCTTTCATTTGATGTATAGTTCAAGTCTGTGAGTTTTATGTAACGTTTTAAAATGTTCAAAATGTTCGCACCATTGCTCGTCAAATAATTATAATGGAGAATAGACTTTCCACAAGTGTTTTAGGATTTTAGATATTGTTTTCACAATGCTTAACGCACATATATAACTTGATATATATATATCAATCAAAATATATTCTAAAGTACTATTTGTGGTAGCGTTTTCTAGTTTTCCAGCTTAAAGGGAAGTATTCTAATAATGGTAATATTAAAAGCTGGCATGGGAACTCGCTATTATACAGTATATTCGTTTGCCTTTTTCAGTTTGGGTCAGTGTTTGCTATTATATATTATAACTTTGGAAATACTTTAGGTATGAACTTCAAATATATCTTAAACATAAGGTAATTCAAATATGAATGTGTGAAAAAGTTTGTAGCTTTCTAGTTGAAGTAGAAGAAAATTTTTAGATGCGGATTAGTTAACATGCCTTTTGTAGATAATATTTTAAGAATTTATAATTAATCACCTCCTGGTTTGTTTTCATCTATAATGAATGATGTTTTCCCATTTTTAGAATACTTCCCTTTAAGCTAGAAACTAGAAAACTCTACCACAAATAGTACTTTAGTGTATCTCTTGATTGATACATAGATCAAGATTTTGCGTTAAGCATTGTGAAAACAATATCTAAAATCCTAAAACACTTGTCTTTTATTCGCCATTTATAATTATAATATAATTATTTGACGAGCAAAGGTGCAAACATTTTGAATATTTTAAAACGGTACACAAAACACACAGACTTGAACTATACATCAAATGAAAGCTTATGAAATTTCTAACAACATGCGTACATGATGTATTTCAACAATCCGTATAGTTCGGAAGTTATTCATCTTCTTCCATGAACAAACATGGCAAGATTACCAGGAATTATGAAAACTTGCTCTAATAGCCTCATTTTCATGGCAATAAATATTCGGTAAGGTCTATTGCTCCATAAAGTTCTGTCCGAGAGGTATGCAGTTCAGTAAACAGCTTGTAACACCTTTCCTAGCACACTATTTACAGAACAGAGCAGTTGTGATCTGTGACTACAACAATTTGCAATACCAACAGCAACTCCGAAATTATTACAAGCATTTTCAGATGTGTTGGAAAACTCTTTGTTGGTTGTCTCAGAAAACAGTGACACAGAAGAAATGTGGCGAACGGTTTTCGTTTGCAAATTTGAAAGACACATTTTGCAAAAACTTGCCATAGGAAAAATGCTTTAAACACAGATGCCAAATTTATATTTTGACAAAACAGGAAGTTATTTTAATTGGCTAAAATTTACGAGGGGCGTGGCGTATACGAGGGGGAGGGAATGGCCAAAATCGATGATTTGTGTCAGGCCTTCTTTCCCTCCAACCCCCTCCCCTCGCTCCCCCCGCCCCTCAAGAAGGCCTGATACTCAGGTTAGGAATGATATATAAAACATCCATGTTTCTAAGATTTTATTTGTTGAGCTTTCGTCACATATATAATATGAGTGTAACTTCATCCCCAGGAATTTGGCTTTTTTCCTGCTTTCTGTGTGATCGATTGGTTATGGATTTGAGTGCAAAAATTTGATAAGATGTCTAGTATATATTGTTCAAGTATACAATACATATTTGAATTAGGTCAAATTTCTCTAGCAACATAATATTGTATACATTTCGGATAGATATGGACTGGGTTGATGTCACACTCATTATAATTAAAAAAAAAACAACCTAAATAGCAGATCAACGCGAAGCTCAAATCATAAAACATTTTCGCATTCATATACAGTATTCATTTCATGTAGAATCTATATCAGTAATATTAGCCTGCGTAGCCGGCGCAATGGGGCTGGGGGTTTGGGACGGGCTGTGAAATGCGGGCGGGAATCCCGCCGAACCAATCAAAATGGGACTGTGCTAAACCACGAAACAGCGAAACGAAACAGCGAAACAGCGAAACAGCGAAACGAAACAGCGAAACAGCTATTTTTTGTTTATCCTTTTAACAAATCTCACGGGAAGTGATACATGGAGGTCGTGGAAGGTCATGGCGTCTTCGTGGAGGGGAGGACCAACTTCGGAAGTGCTCGGCCCATCTTCGGAAGTCGTCGGAACTTGATCGGAAGTTGTCGGAACAGCTTCGGAAACCGTCGGAACATCATCGGAAGTTTCGGAACATCTTCGGAAACCGTCGGAGCGACTTCGGAAGTGATCGGAGAAACTTCGGAAGTGGTCGGAAGGTGGTCGGAAAGCTCTCGTGGGACGTCGGAAGATGGTCGCATGGGGTCGGAAGGTCTTCGTAAGGACATCTCGAAGCGGTAGGGCTGGTACGTGGTTTCGCTGCTGGGGGTGGGATATCAATGGTGGGTATAGTCAGCGGCGGCTTCCTCTTTGGCGGACAACCATTGATATGGTTGAAGAAACCACGAAAAGCGAAACCAGCGAAAAAAACCAGCGAAACCACGTACCCCACAACCCTCCGATAGATCATAGCCTTACGAAGACCTTCCGACCCATCCGACCACCTCTCGACGACTCCCGAGAACCTTCCGACCATTTCCGACAACCTTCCGACCACTTCCGATGTTGCTCCGACGGTTTCCGAAGTTGTTCCGACAACTTCCGATGATTTTCCGACAGCTTCCGAAGATGGGCCGAGCACTTCCGAAGTTGGCCCTCCCCTCCACGAAGACGTCATGACCTTCCACGACCTCCATGTATCACTTCCCGTGAGATTTGTTAAAAGGATAAACAAAAAAATAGCTGTTTCGCTGTTTGGTTTCGCTGTTTCGCTGTTTCGCTGTTTCGTTTCGCTGTTTCGTGGTTTAGCACAGTCCATCAAAATGCTAAGATGGGGGGGACGGGGAGGCGAGGGAGCGCGTGCAGTGGTGCTATTGTTTCAGCGTTTTACGCCCCCGAGTAGTAATTAATAGAAAATAGTAAATTATTAAATTGAAATAGGTAGACTACAGGTCCACTTCAATATTTTCGTCATCTACAGTCAGGCGTAAAGATGTCGGTTTGTTTTATAAATGCGTAACTTCGCTCAATATACATGCTTTAAACTGATCATAACTTCAAATATTTTCTTCGCTCATATAAAGAGGAGAGATTCTCTTTGTAGAATAGTAGTCGTATTCCACTTTGATTTGGGACAGAGACATTTCGATAGTTGCTGGCTGTCGTCAGTCGAATATTGAATAGAACGCATATATTTTCCCACGCAACTCACATTTTTTTGACAGAACATTGTAACCGCCACCTAGCAACGTATTCTGCCTGACAGTTGCAACGAACGCGGCAAAGTTTGCCATTAAACGCTCAACATGAATCCGCTGTATAATATTCCT